>UESW01004021.1:88923-274976 GCA_900491605.1 Calamus simplicifolius
TGCATTGTATTACCATCCAGCCGATCGGCACATACCTCCGAGAGTTCTTCCACCATCGGCCGCACCGTACTTCGACTGGATACTCATGGGCTATAAGTATATACTAATTAAAAATATATGTTTATGTTTTAAAGTCAATTACTTATAAATATGCATTTTTTTAACAGATTTATTAAGCAGCATCATGTATCCAGCCACATCAGCTCCGTATTTTAGAGGCGTGCAAATCCCAGTGGCTATGATTGGCGCCACGTATCTGCAGCCACGAGGGAGTTTTATTTTTCTGAGTTTAGGTAAACTTATTAAATACAATTTATCACTGATATAAAATTTCTTAATCTTAATAAATTCTGAAATTAACTATTTATTTTAATACAGAAAAAGTTTACGTGGGACCCTGCCAGCCATGATGCCATTAGGGCAGCATAGGAGGCTCTTACGGGATGCCGATACTCCAACATGCTTCATCGTGGAGGTCATCGGGTCAGCGTCTTGCTCATGTGTCAGAGGGTATTTGGCACGAGTGGTAGCAGGCCTGGCAATCCGATGGCTGGCACAAGAGGTCTGCATCAGCCAACACGAACCGTCGATCCGAGAGGGGCGGTCCTGGCACGGGTCTCTCCTGCCACACTTCGGGCTCCATTTTGATTCAGGAGCACAGACACCGTATGGTAAGAAATCATAAATAATTTAATTACTAATTTAGTTATTTACAAATATTTGCATTAATATCAATTTTTTTATTGTTATAGTCTGAGCAGGAGGGCAGATCCTGGTGAGTTTCGTCTATTCAGGGCGACACACACCAGAGGGATGGTTCCTGGGTCGATACGCGATCACGGGAGGTTGCGGTAAGAAATTAGCTTTATGTAGTATCTATTTAATTTCTAAAATTTTATTTAGAGAAATTTATTGATTTATTTATTGTTGATTTTATAATTCAAAGACACGAGTCGAGGAGCTTCACTCCCAGGCATCGCAGGTCAACTCCACTGATGGAGAGACACCCGTCGAACTCTCAGTAGAGGAGAGTCGAGTGTGTTTTTGGAGGCTGTTGGTGCCCAGCCGCAAGACCACAGGGTCTATGGTCTGGGCACTAGAGCTTCTGCATATTTTCCCCATCATGCCTCTAGCTCGCGATATTCTGGTGATATTCCTGCCGAGCGTTTAGACGACATTCGAAGATCTATTACGAAGGAGGTTCGTAGGACGTTCGTCAGGAGGTTCGGCAGGAGTTTGAGCACGAGTTCGAGCAGCGTATGCGAGGCCATCAGCAGGAGCTTGCAGACATGCGAGATTAGATGCATCAGTTGCAGGATATGGTTAGCCGTCTGTCGCAGGGTTCCCAGCCTCCACGTGATCGCATAGATTCTTGATGTATTTTTTTTTTATTTTTTATATTTTGTACATGAAAACTTCAAAATTTTAATATATTAATTATTTTTGGAAATTGAATGATTATTGTTTGGATCAATATGAGTGAAGAATATTTTGATCAATATTAAATGTAACGAAATTGTATTAACCGTTTTAATTTTTAATATTTTATTATTTTAAAAAAAAATAATTAGTGACGCATTAGCGACTAAAATTGCATCGCTAATATTTTCAAAATATTATTATTAAATACGATGCAAGGACCCGGCGTTGCAATATTTTAAAAAAAAATTAATTAGCGATGCATTAGCGACTCACATTGCGTTGCTAAATATCTAAAATATTATTATTAAATATTGTGACACAATGACCTGGCATCGTAATATTTTAAAAAAATTAATAAGCGACGCATTAGCAACTCAAATTGTGTCTCTACTATATCTAAATATTATTATTAAATATTGCGATGCATTCAAGTGCGTCACCATATTGCGATGCTTGAATGCATCACAATATTTAATAATAATATTAAATATTAAAATTAGTTTTAAAATTAGCGACGCATTGCTGCGTCGCAGAGAGTCGCTGTGAAGCGACGCAATTGCGACAAATTGAGACTGCGATGATCATCTGAGCGACGCCGTCATTGCATCGCAATTGCGTCGCAATAGCATGTTTAGCGACGCATTAGCGATGCATTTGGGCGTCACAAATATTTTTTTTCTCTTGTAGTGAATCGAGATGGGTTGGATCCATGAAAATACTAACCTAGTGGGACCTTTAGGTCAGGTTAGGGTCATGAAAAATATTTTCATGAAATTTATTGCTGGTGTTGCTTGGTTAAAATCGTGGTGTGGCTATTTTGGCATGGATTATAATGCACCTTGATTGATATACTACTTCTACATAGAGATGGGTGTGAGTATGAAGCAGGTTGCAAGTGAATTGTGTGGTCTTAGGTTTGACTTATCATGTTACCTGAATTCAAGCAGAAGACATGGGCTCTCTAATAAATAGAATGTCGTGATTGTAAAGAACGGAAGCTGGTTTATTGCAGGCCTTAGCAAATTTATACCGTAGGCCAGTATAAAGCCTTAAGAGATGGAATCGACATCCAATTCATGCAAACTTATTGCTATTGAGCTATTTATAGTTCAATTTTTATACTAATTTCTTGAATCTCAAATTTATTTAAACTATTTTTAAAATAATATTTGTTTTGAATAAGGGAAGGAGTAATTCTATAAATAGAAAGAAAAGAGAGTTTGAAAGTTGCCATCGATCTAGCTCTTTCACTGCATATCGATACAGAATGGTACATAAATATTTATTTTCTAAAATTAATATTATTACATGTAACTTAAGTTATATATTTTCTAATATTACTTTTATAATAGATGAATAAGGAGTCAAAAGAAATGCCCAAGCCTATTGAGCATTTAAGGACATGCATTACAGTCAATCAACTGGATGGATCAACAACGTTGCACAACAAATATGTATGTTGTTGTTGCTATTGTTATTGCTGCTGAAATTACTAATTGTTATTGTTGTTGTTGTTGTTGCTACTGCAATTAAAGAGGACTACTTTCAAAGGCTTGAAATTGATCAATTTAGTGAGATTATTGCTTATTTAGTTGTTAGTTTAGTTAAGCATAAGCTCTTACCAATAACTGTCTACCATACACATATTTTGTGATAACATGCTTCTTCTGATTGAAATATTTCTTAGTTTTGCTCAATTTCTTGTTTCTATTTTGGAGTCCAGTTTAATATGAGTTCTTATTGACATGTGGGTAGATTTATATAGATAATGTCACACATGTTGTGCTTGTCAACTAAAACACAAATTGACTGAGTCAATTTATATATAGATCACCAGCACAAAACCTTCCTCAAGACAACCTGGCTTGCAAAAGGCCTAACTACCCCTTCATTCTATCACCTGACTGAATCAATTTACAAAGATTGTAGAGAGTTGAGATACAACAAGAATAAGAAAAGAGTCGTTGAAGTTTTGAGTCAATTTTTGACAGTCTGGAGTCAGCTCTTGATATGGTTTAGTTGACTCAAGCAAGTCAAAGTTGACTCTTACTTTCTCGGGGTTGACTCGAGTTCATCATGAGTCGGCTCAAGCTGCATTGGAAGTCGACTTGAGCTAGACGCCAGTTTTTCTTTTCCTTCTTTCTATAAAATTGTGTGAGTCAACTCGAGCACTATGGGAGTTGACTCGAGAGCATGCCAAAGTTCAAAAGATGTGCCAGAGTCAACTTCTCAATTGTGAGAGTCGACTCTAAGTATTGAACATGACACTTAAAGTCTGACTCAAGTCCAAACTTGATTTTTTCTTGGTTGGACTTGTGATTTTGACTGATTAATGAGTTAAATATTTGAAACACTTAATCAAAATTATTAGTAATATAAGAAATATACTCATATAATTTTGTTATTCATCAAAATCAATACATGGGTCAACACTGTGCCTATGTCAAATTTTTTGAATTATTTTATTTATAGTAGTAGTAGTTGTTGTTGTCATCAATTTTAGAGTGTTTACTATTTAATTTTATAATTATTTTATTTATAGTCATTGTTGTTTTTATTGTTGTTGATGATTTTAGAGTGTTTATTATTTAATTTTTGAATTGATTATTTTTGTAGAAAGAAATGCTCCAATGCCGCACATCGTTATCCAACTAGGAAGATGGCTCTAATAGTGAAAATATTACTGAGGGTGACATCGTTGATAATGTTCTTGGCACACGTCCAAGCTATTGCAAAGGCTGAAAATTGATTTCTATAATGAAGGCAGCGAAGAGACCTCGATAGAAGAATTTTGCCTCAACCTCTAGTGGGGATGCATCACATTCGACTCCAGTTGTTGAAGCTCTGCATGAGCAAGTTATGCATCAAGAACAAATAATTCAAGGATTAATTGCTATACTTGCTACTTCTGGGTTTAATGTTCCCATTCCTCTCTCACATGATATACCACCAAGCTCAGCATCGTCTTCAGCCAACACTACACTGCCTTCACCACATTCATCGTCGCCTCCTTCACATCCGCCTCCACCTAGTAGTATGTTTTATATTAGTTATGGATATTGTAATTGATATGAACTATTGACATTCATTTATTAGTTATTTTAATGTTTATCTTTTTTGCCATTATGTAAAAATTTTGTATATGTAATGGATATTGTATGTAAAGAATCATATTTTTTATTAATAGTTTTTAATATTTAAAAAAAAATATGAAACAAATAAATTATAATTTATTTAAATAAAATATGCAAAATAATAAAAAATTTAAATAAAAAATAATTTTAAAATATTAAATTTTAAATAAAATAAACTTTTCCTTATGATTTTAGACATATTTTGTAGGGAAAAAAATATTTATTTATTACTTTTTCCTACAATTTAATTTATTCTTGCAGGTGAAAATGGTTAAAAATAATAATTTAATCACTTTTCCCTATGATTTTTTTCTCATAGGTAAATACTTTTAAAAAAATTTACCTTACTTTTTTTCCTACAATTTTAAAAGAAAGATGTGGATAAAAAAAATATTTTTCTCAATTTTTTTCTACAATTTTGGGGTTCCTCTAGGAAAAGAAATCATTCAAAATTATTATTAGCCAACTTTTTCTTACGATTTTAAGAAAAACCGTAGGGAAAGATATGGATAAAAAAACATTTTTTTTCTACACTTTTGGAGTTTCTTGCAGGAAAAGAAATCATT
The DNA here is from genome assembly GCA_900491605.1 of Calamus simplicifolius. Taxonomy (NCBI): domain Eukaryota; kingdom Viridiplantae; phylum Streptophyta; class Magnoliopsida; order Arecales; family Arecaceae; genus Calamus; species Calamus simplicifolius. Next base: position 94,046 of record UESW01004021.1, read on the forward strand.
CAAAATTTTTATTAGCCAACTTTTTCTACGATTTTAGGGAAAGATGTGGATAAAAAAAATATTTTTCTTGATTTTTTCCTATGATTTTATGGTTTCTCATAGAGAAAGAAATCATTCAAAATTATTATTAGCTAACTTTTTTCTACAATTTTAAGAAATATCATAAGAAAATATGTGGATAAAAAAATATTTTTTCCTACAATTTTTGGGTTTCTCATAGTTAAAGAAATCATTCAAATTATTATTAGGTGACTTTTCCCTATGATTTTATGAAAAATCATAGAGAAAGATGTGGATAGAAAAATATATATTTTTAATTTTTTTTTTATAATTTTAGGGTTTTTCGTACGAAAAAAATCATAAATCCAGGCCACCACCGATTGGACTACTATTCCCAAATAGTGGAGAGAAGAAAGACCTCGCCACAGTAACATAACTGTACGTGGCAAAAACAATCAGAGAATTTGGAAGCAAAGACGTCTATCAACATCGGTTAAAGCACGATATGAAATATAAGCTGGTCATTGGAATCGATGGCTCACTTCTTGGATGGACTATTCCCGACCACCACATGAAGAGATTGGATTACATCTTACGGTCCCCTAGAGCTACTCCTCGCAAAAACTCTCGCAGATGGTGCAGGTCCGGCCGGTCGGCAAACTTGATCGACACTGTAAACAACCTCTCCCTTCTTGCAGCGATGTGTTAACCAATACAACTACTGATGTTTAGAACAAACACCGAGGAGCAAAATGGAAACGAGATCAAAACAGAGAAAGGTTAACAAGAGGCACACCTAATGTTGCCAGACTCGTTCATCTCAGTCAATTTGATGACAAAATCCATGGAGTTGAAGGGCAAAGCTCCCGGCGTGCAAATGCTCTTCCTAGCATCATAAGCCGGCGTTCCACCACTCTGTTGCCATGCCTCTTCGTGTATGTTAACCTAGACACGAAAGAGGAGATAGATAGAAATGGAATGAAGATGAGATGCGAACAATGAGAAAACTGACGTCGAAACCAAGAAGCAGGGATCAAGATGATGAAAAATAAGAGAATGCTCACGCGATAATGGTGGAGATCTTTGTCTTCAATGTCGATGAGGAAGTGGTTGTCTTGGACGATGAAAGGCCTTCCGATGGAACCGAAGCCAGGCTATGCGGATGCGCCGTATTCTTGTTCGAGTCCGGAACGGTGGCAGAAGCGGTAGCTTTCTCCTCTTTGATGGTGAGAAGTTCGTTAAAGCACTCCACTAGCGCCAACTCTGGAACAGGATTCAAATAAGAAGCAGTAAGAACTAGCAGTGACGACGATGGGGAGGGACGTCCGATAGCTTTGGCTCCTAACATCAGTCGCCGCAGCCTAGGTGGTTGTCTCGGGCCTGGCCTCCTCTGTACTCGGACATGGTGGTGGTTTCGAGGACAAAGAGGCCAAAACATTTCTACCTAAATGCTAAGGGTTTTGTTGATGTGATCATTAACATCTGTCTATAAACGGTTACTGTATGATTCAATCCTTTCATCATATATCCCAGATCAATCAGTGGTATGGATTGTGTCAATCCTGTAATTGATCTCTGTTTACTTGATCTCAAGAAAATTGACTCATATGAATTAGAACTTCAAAACCATTTCAAATTCCAACTCAATCTTACAAGGATTTAACAGTCAATTTAATCCATCAAGTGACCATGGGATATAACCCTTTCTATCAAGGGAAACGAACCCTGCCTTGATCAAACACCACCTTCATGTACTTTATATCATATCCAACCGATACCATATTTTTCACCCATGGCTAAAGCAACGTTTGGATGTCGTTAAAGTATGACATTCCACACATGAGATGCAATAAATATTTCAAGTCAAAGGATCACTCACACCACCATCATTAGAGATCAACCATCGACACTATATAGAATATTCATATGGGATCTTTGTATGAGTCATCCAATGCATCGTTACAATAACGAGCATCCACACACATATTCAAGTATCTTCATACTTTAGGTTATAAAATCAGCTGCTCACCCCAAGGGTGAGGATATGCAATGTGTGACAGTCTCACGGTGTTCGATGGTGTCTAGTCCCATCTACACATTGACTAGAGAAATTTAATGAATCGAACCATAACATGTAATTTGGATCTCATAATTTGTAATCTCTATTACAAATTTCATATGCACGGTTCACATTCTTTTGGACTTTATCTCATAGTCAAATATATCAAATAATAATAAAAGACATCTGGATAGATAAAGAAATCATTTTTATTTGATTTGTATTCATAGAATGTATATAGCATCCAATCCGATTGGATCTAGGGCATACACTAACAATCTCCCACTTGCACTATAGTTAATCATCCATGTATTTAATACCGAGTGACTTAACATGATTATCATGCTTCTGCTGTGGCAGAGCTTTAGTGAGCCGATCAGCTACATTATCTTTAGTGGGAACTCATTCTATTTTTACATCATTTTTACTAATACTTTCTCTAATTACATGGTATCTTCTGAGTACATGTTTGGACCTCTGATGAGACCTTGGCTCCTTAGCTTGCACAATAGCTTCATTGTTGTTGCAATACAAGTGTATTGGATCAGCATTGCTCGAAACCACACCAAGTTCATGTTAGTGTATGCCCTAGATCCAATTGGATTCCATGTTGTATACATTCTATGAATACAAATCAAATAAAATGGTTTCTTTATCTATCCAGATGTCTTTTATTTGATATATTTGTCTGTGAGATAAAGTCCAAAAGAATGTAAACCGTGCATATGGAATTTGTAATAGAGAATACAAATTGTGAGATCCAAATTACATATTATGGTTCGATTCTTTAAATTTTCCTAGTCGATGTGTAGATGGGACTGAACACCATCAAACACTGTGAGACTGGCACACATTGCATATCCTCACCCTTGGGGTGAGCAGTTAATTTCACAAGCTAAAGTATGAAGATACTTGGATAGGTGTGTGGATGCTCGTTATTATAACAATGCATTGGATGACCCGTACAAAGATCTCATATGGATATTCTATATAGTGTCGATGGTTGATCTCTAATGACGGTGGTATGAGTGATCCTTTGACTTGAGATCTTTATTGCATCTCATGTGTAAAATGTCATACTTTGACGACATCCAAACGTCGCTCTAGCCATGGGTAGCAAATATGGTGTCGATTGGGTGTGACATGAAGCATATGAAGGTGGTGTTTGATCAAAACAGGATTCATCTCCCTTGATAGAAAGGGTTATATCCTACGTCCACTTGATGGATTAAATTGATTGTTAAATCTTTGCAAGGTTGAGTTGGAATTCGAAATGGTTTCAAAGTTCTAATTCATATGAGTCAATTTTTCCTGAGATCAAGTAAATAAAGATCAATTACATGGTTGACATATTCCATACCACTGATTGATTTGGGATATATGACGAAAGGATTTGATCATACGGTAACCGTTCATGGACAGGTATTGTTGATGGTCACATCAACAAAACCTTTAGCAGTTGGGTGGTCATGATGCTTTGCTAGAGGCCTCTCATGATCTATAATCATGTTGTTGACTTGGACAAAGAGTTGTCCAATCATTCCTAGGGTCTGTGATTAGGACATGATTATTGCCAACATGTTAAAGGGCCTAATGGGTCACACGTATTAAAAAGAATTTTGGATGAATTAAAATAAGAATTAAATTAGATTTAATTCAGATAAAATGACCAATTAAATAATTGGGTAAGACCCAATTTAAAGAAAATAAAATAATAATGGATATGATCCATTATAGTAGCAGGAATGTTAGGGAGAAATTATTTGTGCATATGATGAACAAATAATTGGATACCCAAATATGGCTTGATCCATGTGACGAACTACTCTGATTATTTGGGTATGGATGGTAAATCTCAGCCATGTGAAGAAGGATTCATGCCCATGGGATGAGGCATGATGAATCTCTACGGTACGATGATGAACACGTACAAATTGGGGCATGTAGTTATGTGATAACTAACTCCAAAGTGTCATCTTCATACCTTGAAGGTCTTCATCCACTCTTCTCCGCGTGGATCACCGTTAGAGGCCGAACGCATGAACGACGAGTGGTAGAGGATTCACCGGCTTCATACTTTTCTACATCGATAAAGAACTCAGATATGAATAAATCTAATGTTTTAGATTTTATCTCTAATTTAATGAATTTGTTCCTAAGGATCCTGGGCATCTAAGAATTTTGTATTATATCTTCTACTGCATTTTTTATGAATTTGATTCATGTTTTGAATACATAATTCCCATCAGTGGTATCAGAGCCACCTTAGGCTATAGATTCATTAATCTGATAGGATACTTGAGTCAATATGATTGATAATATGAGTTTTTATTATGCTTCTTATGAAGGTTAAAATCCTAAATAGTTTTCATATGTTGATAATAAATCTAAAATAAAATAAAATATTTATTATTTGATGATAAACAATATTATTTAGATTTATGCATATTCAATATCATGTTAAAATAAAGTACTTTGACGTGTGATATCAGAGATAAAGATTTATTATATGATTATAAACAATAATTAATTTAGATTTAATCATATCTGTGTCATGTTAAAATAGCAATTATTATTTATGCATGATAGATACTATGTGCTAAAATCCTAGAAATCATGTTTAGGATTTAATTTTAACATTATTATTATATGATTAAGATCTGATATTCATATGATAATGAACGTTGAAAACTTATTTTGGATATTTAGATCACGATAAGATTGTGATTAAATGTAATCATATGGAATTTATAATTTTAAATTTGAACTCAAAAATCTTAGTATGACAAGAATAAGTTAGGGTTTGTTAGAGACATTAGGATTTACATGGGATGTGAAACCGACATGTCATAATATGTAATTAAATGATAAGAAAATTTAAAATTTGTAATTTAAATTTTTAAAATTTGAATTAAGAATTCTTAACATAATATCCTAACAAGATCACTATTTTAAGTTATCATAAAATTTAATAGATGATAAAAGATTTAGGAAGCTTAGACTTAACCACATCATTGCTTGATCCTATGATCCCAATATTGGTCTGATCAATTAGGCTTACCTACATTGGTGTGTAAGAAAAGTGTGATAATGGTTTTTAATTGATCTATTCGCTGCTTGGGAAAACCCATTTAATGGGATCAAATGGTATACTAAATAGAACCTCATTGATCAGCTAATCTAGCCATTGTTAAGAAAATCTCTTAATTGATTAGATCAATAGGTTAATTAGGATAGAAGCAATTGATTTGGTCACAGGATTAGGGTTTTTATATTAGATAGTGGTCAGGGATCCTAATTTGATTAGAAATCCTAAATCATAAGATTTAATCTTATGATATTTTTTAGGTTAATAAAGATTAATCTAAAATTTACATATAGGATATGTAACCTAGCATAGTACAAATGTTGTAGATGTAGATGGAACTTATATGCGCTAAATCCCTCCACGAATATTAAGTCATTAGTCTTTCATTATTCACATGATACAAAATCAGCATAGACTACGGTTAAAAGTATTTTAAAACACGTAGTCTTTTTGAGTGTAGTCTTAAATATTTGAGCGTAGTTAAAAGTCCATGGTTTAAACTACATTTTTAGACGTAGTTAAAAGTAAAAAAATGTAGTCTTTAAATATATTTAGACTACATTTTTATCAGAAATTGTAGTTAAAAGTCAAAAAAATGTAGTCTTTATATATTTAGACTACATTTTTATTAGAAATTATAGTTAAAGGTCAAAAAATCATAGTCTTTAAATACATTTAGACTACGTTTTTATCTGAAACTGTAGTTAAAAGGCAAACAAATGAAGTCTTTAGATACATTTAGACTACATTTTCATAAGAAAATGTAGTCTATTATGTACATTTAGACTATATTTTGATATTGAAAACGTAGTATAATATCCAATCCTGTCAAACAAACATATACTTTCAATTTCAGAAAAATTCTAAAAATATTGAATTGAAATATCCAATACTGTGATATAAATATCCAACACTGTCATCATACAAACATATTCCAAAAAATCTCAAATACATTGAATTAAAAAATCCAATGTTATTCAATACATTTTCAATATCCAATGCTCTTCAATACATTTTCAACATTTAGTGCCAATTTTCTTCAAATGAAACCTTGCAAGTACTCGACCCATTTTCCATGCATAATGTCGATCTCTTCTTGTTTATAAGTTTTCTTCTCAGTAATCTGCATATATACACACATAAGTTACTTAGAAAAGAGCACTAAATGATATGACACAAAAATCTAAAACCCTAAAAAGTACTACTTATATATATGAATAATAACCTACATTTTCATCAGTTGAAATGATATGATTCTCAATGATCTCCTTCATATACATGATGACATAATAGCCACATTCAACACATGATGGTTTCTTAGGACACTTGAAAGATGAATTTAAAAGTTTTTATAAGACTTGAACAAATAAGATCTAATTTTAAATTATAAAAAAGAATGTGCAAGTCAATATACCTTAATTGACTCCCAAGTAAGTGTTTTTCTCGCAACTCGTTCAGCTTTAGCGTTGTATATTTTGAGTGCACTGATATAGCAAAGTATAATAATAGTGTGAGACTCAAATGATATAACCCAGATAAATTACTGCAAAATTAAAAAGAAATAAATACTTACGTATTAATAACACCTTTCAATTCTTTTCTAATTGAATTTGCAATAGAATTGCAAAAATACACTTTATCCCCATGAGGGTCAATAACCACCAAGGACCAGTGATTCCTTCATAAACATAATAACAATAATTAACATAATATCAAAAGTATCAATTTTCATTAAAAAACTACTTACCCAGAGTTATAGGGAGCTCAAAACAATTGATCTATTTTACAATGCTCTAATCTTTTAGCAATAAAATCTGATCGTACTCCAGCTGATCCAGAGTGTATAGAGATCTGTGCAGGGTCTACGAAGCCATACATGTTGAGTAGTTTTGATTTCATAAGTTGGTTGTACAAATAGCTACACAAATCAAATTATTCAATCCCACAGTTATTATTAGAAACTTGTAACATCTAGTGATTGCATATGAAATGCAAAAAATATAAAAATATCTTATTACCTCATATATAGCACAATACAACTACAACTAATCTCCTCCATCGAGCAAAAGTTATCGATATCTTTCCGAATAATATAACAGATTTGTTCTTGATCAAAGACACCAACATCCAATACCACAGTTATTGTATTTGTATCTCCCAAACTTTTTACAACATGATTCTTTAAATATGAAAAACTCTATGGACCCTTTTCTTTGCTTTTTATCTGTAACTTTTGTGGCCGAACAATCTTAGCCTTTTAATAATAATGAAATTCAATTCACATGCAAATGCTATAAAGCAAATAGATTATCAATATAAATTAATCACAAATTTATGGATAAGTTAAGAAGTTTCAGATACCTTGACTAGATCATCAATAACTAATGATTGAGGCCATGCAACGTGAGAACCAACAAAATCTTTAACTTTCACAGTAGCATCACCAATTATTATTGGAAGGAGAGCATCATCGTCAAAACAAGCATCAATAGATACACGATAATCTCAGATGCAACCTACATTCATTTTTAAGATTCAGCAACATAAATGATAGTTAAGTATAAGCAAATCATGATCTCCTAGAAGATGCCAAGCACATAGTCATATACCTTTTCACGCAACCAATTTATGAATGTTCGATTATGCTCATCCTAAAGCCACTTTTGTCTCCTTGTTTTATTTTGATTAGCTGCCTTCAATTCTTCCTTGTGTTGCCTGTATGTTAGAACTTATTTAGTTATGACCACATACTTTAAAAATAAGAACATTTAATGAGACTCAAATAACATGTGATGGATCTGACTTACTCTACATAGGCTGCAACTTCTGTTGTATTTTTCAATATATAAAGATGTGCTTGCTCTAGCTCTTTTGCATCAGCTGTAAATACATGAGAACCAGAAAGTGGTTTTCCAATACTATGTTGACCATCACACTCATTTCTCATTGATGGGATCCCAACAGCTTTCATATTTGACAAGTACTCCGAATAATATTCTATAGCTTCTTCAGCAATATAACATTATGCCACTACAAGAAAGTATGGTATTTGTGGCGAACCTATTATGATGAAATATTTTCGTCGTTATAGGTTTATTTATAACGGCGAAATAAAAATCAAATTCATCGTAAAACTTATTTATTACGGCGAAATATTATTTCACCGTAATAAAATAAACTTATTACGATGAAATTTATAATTCGTCGTAATAGCTCCAGGTTAAATTTTAAGATTTTAATTTTTTTTATTTTCCTTTCATTTTATTACAGTGAAATATTATTTCATCGTAATAAAAAGACTTATTACGATGAATTATAAAATTCGTCGTAATAGCTCCAGGTTAAATTTTAAGATTTTAATTTTTTTTATTTTTCTTACTATTTATTACAGCAAAATATTATTTCACCGTAATAAAAATCTTATTATGATGAATTATCCAAATTCATCGTAATAGCTTCAGGTTAAATTTTAAGATTTTAATTTTTTTATTTTCTTTTCATTTTATTACGATGAAATATTATTTCGCTGTAATAAAACGACTTATTACGATGAATTATAAAATTCATCGTAATAGCTCCAGGTTAAATTTTGAGATTTTAATTTTTTTTATTTTTCTTACTATTTATTACGACAAAATATTATTTCACCGTAATAAAAAATCTTATTACGATGAATTATCCAAATTCGTCGTAATAGCTTTAGGTTAAATTTTAAGATTTTAATTTTTTTTATCTTCCTTTCGTTTATTACGAAGAAATATTATTTCGCCGTAATAAAAATCTTATTACGATGAATTATCCAAATTCGTCGTAATAGCTTCAGGTTAAATTTTAAGATTTTAATTTTTTTTTATTTTCCTTTCATTTTATTACGGCGAAATATTATTTCGCTGTAATAAAAAGACTTATTACGATGAATTATAAAATTCATCGTAATAGCTCCAGGTTAAATTATGAGATTTTAATTTTTTTTATTTTTCTTACTATTTATTACGGAGAAATAGGTCACCCATATTCGTCGTAATAGGTTAACGATATATGTTAGTTTTTTTTTTTTTCTTCTCCTTTTATTATGGCAAAATTTATTTTCACCATAAGAAAAGGACTTATAAAAATAAAAAATAATTATAATACGGCGAAAGTTAATTGTCACTATAATATACTTGTATTACGACGAAATTATTTTCGCCGTAATAAGATAATACTTATTTCCACCTCGTCAATCCCTCTCTCTCCCACTGAAATTTTCTCTCGCACGTGCGACTTTCTGAAACCCTAACCCAGACTCCGTCTGCCGACCCCCCCTCCCACCATCAGACGCCAGAACCAGAAGAGAGTTCGTCCGCTGACCCCCGGGAGCTCCTCTCCGCCACCACATCCCGGACGCCGGAACCAGAGGAGAAGGTGCAGTGGATTTCAACTACATCTTTTTTTTTAATCTGATTTTAGCCAGAGGAGAAGGTGCCGGAACCAGAATCTTAGTAATGCTAGTGTTATCTCTTCAGATTTGGAGGTTGAAGTGGATTTGAAAAGGATTTGGAAAGGATATCGAGAGGATTTGAAAAGGATTTGGAGAGGATTTGAGGTTGTTTCTTAAAACCACTGAGGAATTAAAAGGTAAGTTTATCTCAATTATCACTCCTTTTTTACTGCTCAAAATTTTGATCCATAGAACTGATTTGTAGTTTAAATATGGCTTTTTTAATAGCTTTGTACTCGTAAGTATCTAGCGATAATGTGAACCGTTGATGCATATCCATCCTGTTGTAATTTTTATCTGGAAGCATTCTTGTCAATCTCCACTTCTATAGGGTACTCATGGAGCATGCTGTTAGGCAAACTGCTGGATGATTTTTTTAAACTTCATTAATGTGCTTTTGACCTGGATAGAGTGCTTAGAATTGATGTTTTGGTTAGTCCAACGAGGTTTCCGAAGGAGTTCCATTATTCTTTGTGACTTGCAAGTTTTGCAAGGGTTCAGTATGGAGCTTTGCTACTTTCAGCATCTTTCTTGGGTTCAATGGTTGGGGGAGTCATTCAATTGCTATGGCATGAGGGTGATTCTAATGCTTTCCTCCCCCCCCCCCCCCCCCCCCCCAACCTTTTTTTTTTTTTTTGATAGGCTTGTAGATTTCTACTTTTGATTAATGATCTAGAATCAATTATTGCCATGGTTTAACAACAAATGTTTCGGGCGGTTAGGTTGAAAAATTGAGAAAGTGCATATTCAGATGTTTGCCAAAGCTACAAGAAGTCATTAAACCCAAGAATTTTAATATAAGGGACAGTTAGCAGTAATTTCCACTAACATGCAGTCCCAAACACATTCCTAAAAGGTAAATTCAGTAGGGCCTACAATTGATATAGTAATTTCATGCACGAACTTCCCAAATTTAAGGGTCATCATCCCAAAGTCCGAAACTTACAAAGCCCAGTCCCAACATTCTATCTAGAGCTACATGTGACAGGACATGTAGGACACCCATAATGACTGTAGCATACTATGCTAACAAGGTACCAATAAGATAGATACCAAGTTTTGATTTGGTACAAACCAAACTAGTCCGTATCAACTCGAACCGTCTGATACCTAACCACACCGCCAGCACTGAGTGGTTAAAAATGAAAAAAATAGTGCCCTATCTCAGTATGAGGGCGTACCATATTGTATCGACTTGTAGTGTACTAAACAAATAACATACCGGAATATCATTTTTGTGAACCTTGTGTGGGATAGCCAAGGGAAGGGGATCTATAAGGGTTTAGGATAGGATTGAAACTTAATAGGTGATGGAATTTTAATTGCCGATCCTGAGTTTTAAATATATCTGACCTATAAAAGTTGGGAATTTGAACATGAAATTGATGATGGACGTGGCAACAAACCTTCAGATTATGGAACTAGGTTTAACAAATGGGAAAAAATCTAAACAAGAAAATGAAAAGATTTAAAGGGCTACTAAAAGATTGATCTGAATGGCAAGGTTTCTAGCAAGACCATAGAATGTTTAGATATCAAAAGAAACAATTTGGAAAATATATGCAAAAAATATATGCAAAAAAATAAAGAAACGTAAAGCACTAAAAATAATAAAGGAAAAAATATAAGATAATACCGGCTTGCTTTGGGATCAGGAATCAGACTTGGGATTTGAAAGGCTTGCACCTCTATTGCAAACAAATCACACCACAGGATTAAAGAAGATCAAAAAGCCCATTATTTCATACATGATCTACATAAAGTCTAATTGCATTAAACCCCAAGAGTCCCTTATTATAATAAACTATAAACCCTGATTTAAGACTGGCATTCCTGGCATTCTCTATTTTGACCAAGTTCCTAAGCCCTGAGATGCAGAGAGTTCCTTGGAGGTCTACCAAGTTCTTCAATACTCTTATCCATCCTGACCCTTGCCTCCTCTCACTTTAAAATCTCCACACAAACTCTGAAGATTTGTTAGTTTATCAACCCCAGCTGGAAGGGAGGAAATCTTCAACAATTTTAGGTGTCGTAGGTTTATAAGGTTATTTAGGCCATCTGGTAACTCTGCAAGATTATGACATTCAAGTATCAATGTCTGTAGGTGATAGAGGAGACATACTGATTCAGGGAGTCTCTTAATAGATTCAGATCCGATATGTAAGTAGCGTAGGTGTTTTAGGTTACCAATTGAACCTGACAACTCATCTACACTTTCCCAACAAGACCATAGAGTACGTAAACATCCTATCATTGGTATAATAAGCAGTGGATGTTCTATTACTGCTGGACAGCCAAACCAATCATCCCATGTTATTAAGGTTCTTAGGGCCCTAGAGTGATAAGAGGGCAGTGATTTCACCCCGTGATTTTGCAGGTATAAATGGCGAATTTCATTAGGGAAACCACCTAGCTTCTCGTCTACTGTACAGCACTCATTTCCTGCAATAGATTTTCCTGGATCATGTATTATATCATGCATCTTAAACCCATCATCAAAGGAATCAAAGAATGATCTTCTTTGTAGGTCATTAAAATATTCATTGCCAATGTCTTCCTGCCTTCTTCTACCTTGAGGTGTAATGTAGCCTTGTGCCATCCACAATCTGACTAACGCATCTTTTTCAAACACATAATCCTTAGGAAACATGGGGCAATAAATGAAGCAAGGTTTTAGATGCGTTGGCATGCGATCATAGCTCAATCTGAGAGCTGCAAAAGTTTCATTATTCTTGTCTACCTCCCATAGATCATAGCTCAATCTGAGAGCTGCGATCATAGCTCAATCTGAAAGCAAGGATTGTGGAATCAATAGTTCAGTGAGTAGCTTTCAAAATTTGAAATAGGTACAAACACAACAGCTTATAGTACTTCAAGGTATGTTAACTCTTGAGTTTTTTTGAAGGTGTTCTATTCTCCATTGCAAGATTGTTACTGATTGTGATGGAGTTTCTTTTAACTTGTGAAATCATTATTTTACCAGTTTTTGGATTCATATGTTGAAAATGTCCTTTTATTACCAATCTTTTCCTTAATTTTGACATGTTATAGTAGGACAATTCACTGAATAAAAAAAGGGAAATTTTATCGCTAACATATCCTTGCAACAAACAACTGTTGTACGTCACCAACGATGCCGATTGATAAGAGTTGGATACATAAGAAACGAAATTATCCAGAATATGATGCCGGTATTAAGAAGTTCATAGAAAAGGCAAGGCTTCATGTTAATGAAGAAGGGAAGATACATTGTCCTTGTGTGCGGTGTTATAATGGCAAATGGCATAAGCCTAATTTAGTTAAATTACACTGTATGTTAAAGGGTTTCTCGAAGACGTATCAGACGTGGTATTTTCATGGAGAACAGTTTGGAAGCAATGTCTCAGATGAAAATGAGAATGAAGATGATGACCCAGAAAGGGAACAAGATAAGATGGTCGAAGCATTGCAGGACATCGCTGGCCCAAGTGGTGCTCACACTGAGGTTGGCAATGATGATGACAATCCGATGATGTCTGACCATGGAAGGACCGATCACAGTAAGAAATTGGATGATCTTTTCAATGAGGTGGAATCCGAGCTTTATCCTGGATGTGAAAAGTTTTCTTCTTTGACATTCTTAGTGAAGTTAATGCACATTAAGGTCCTCAATCGGTGGACAAATAAGTCTTTCAATATGTTGCTTGAACTATTAAAAGAGGCATTTCCGAATGGTACTAGAATACCATCTTCGCACTATGGGGCCAAAAAGAAGATGAATGAGTTGGGTTTAGGCTACGAGAACATACATGTATGCAAGCATGATTGTGCTATCTTTTGAAAGGAGAATGCCTCTTTAAAAAAATGTCCGGTATGCAACGAGCCTAGGTACCAAGTGGTTGAAGACAAAGGTAAGAAGATACCTTATAAAGTTATGCGGTATTTTCCACTCACACCTCATTTGAAACGTCTATATGCCTCAAGATATACAGCTGAAGATATGAGGTGGCACTATAATAAGCGACCGATCACAGATGGGGTGTTACGGCATCCAGCAGATGGAGAAGCATGGAAAGATTTTGATCAAAAGTATCCTAATTTTGCCAGTGAACCAAGAAATGTAAGGTTAGGTCTTGCTTCAGACGGATTCAATCCATTTGGGAACATGAGTAATGCATACAGTATGTGGCCCGTCATTTTAGTACCTTATAACTTGCCTCCATGGAAATATATGAAAGAGACATTCTTTATGATGTCGTTGCTTATCCCCGGTCCTAAATCTCCAGGAAGGGATATGGATATATTTTTAAGGCCAATAGTGGATGAACTTAAACATTTATGGACCGAAGGTGTTGATGTATATGATGCATCTACCAAAGAGAGTTTTCGGATGCACGTAGCTGTTTTATGGACTATAAATGATTTTCCAGCATACTCATTATTATCTGGTTGGAGCACAAAGGTTATAAGGCATGTCCAATTTGTAATGAGCAAACCTCATCCAAAAAGCTGAAAGACAAGATTTGCTATATGGGACATCGCCGTTACTTGCCTATTTATCACAAGTGGCGAAATAGTAGACTCCATGATGGAAGTAGAGAGCATGGAGTCAAACCAAAAATGTTGACCGGAGAAGAAATTTTAATGCAATTAGAACACATAGCTGCTGAACAGTCCGGAAAGCATCCAAACAATAAACATCGAAAGCGAAAGCGTGCACCAAATGAGTTGAATTGGTATAAGAAGAGCATTTTCTTCGAGTTGGAGTATTGGTCATCATTAAAATTGAGACATAACTTAGATGTAATGCATATTGAGAAGAATATTTGTGACAATGTCGTGGGAACTTTATTAAGCATCGAAGGTAAGACAAAAGACACATATAAAGCAAGAGAGGACCTGGCTTCAATGGGGATCCGAAGGGAGTTGTGGTTACAAACTCAAGGTAATAGAGTTTATAAGCCTCCTGCATCTTACACCTTAACATTAGATGAAAGAAGACAATTCTGTAAGTGGCTAAAATCTGTGAAGGTGCCCGATGGATATTCTTCCAATATTTCAAGGTGCGTAAATGAAGGTGATGGAAAGATATCCGGCTTGAAGACACATGATTGTCATGTACTACTTCAAAGATTGTTACCTATTGGCATTCAACCATTCTTGCAGAAACATGAGAGTAGTACTTTAATTGAGCTTTCTAATTTCTTCCAACAACATTGTTCAAGGACATTGTATGTTAGGGATTTTGAGTTGTTACAAGAGCAGATTGTGGTGATCTTATGTAAGCTTGAACAAATTTTTCCACTAGCATTTTTTGACGATATGGTGCACTTATCAATTCATTTGCCTTATGAGGCCTTACTTGCCGGACCTGTTCAAAGTAGATGGATGTATCCTTTCGAAAGGGCACTTGGTACGTATAAACAATACGTACGTAATAAGGCTCGTCCGGAAGGTTCAATTGCAGAAGCTTATGTTGTCAACGAGTCTCTAACATTTTGTTCAATGTATCTTCGAGGCATAGAAACAAAATTCAATCATCCGGAATGAAATTTTGATTCGGATAGCCAATTGGACAAGCAATTAAATATATTTGCAACTCGTTGGCGGCCTCTTGGAAAAGGAAGAATGGTGCATTTAGATGATAAAACTTTAAAACAAGTACATTGGTACCTCATCAATAATTGTCCATAGGTGCAACCATTTCTCAAGTAAGTATACTTGTAAAATTATTTCTTCATATCACGCAATTTTCTATAGTGCTCATTAGCATAATGTTCTCTATAGCCAACACATTGATCAGCTAAATCCAACTAGACCGGAACAACTGGACCAATTACAAAAGGAAAGATTTTTGGAGTGGTTTAAAAATGAAGTAAGCCCATACATTCTTTTATATTGTCAATTAATATATCATATGTCTTTATTTCAAATGACGTTGATGTTTGGTTTATCCAGATGTTAAATAAGCATTTTGCTGGGGCATCTAAAGCTACTGATGAGCTTTATTCATTGGCTATTGGTCCCGACAGTCGTGTGTTCTCGTATATTGGCTGTGTGGTGAACGGCGTTAAATTTATCACTGTTACTCGGGATGTCGGCCATAAAACACAGAATAGTGGCATTTGTGTTCCCTCTACTCATCTAGGAGAAGAAATTAACTTTTATAGTATATTATTAGAGGTCCTTGAATTTCATTTTGTTAAAGGTTGTAAGGCGATAATGTTCAAGTGCAAATGGTTTGAAACTGAACCAAAGCATAGGATAATGCAACAACATTATAATATTACAAGTATAAATAATAGTTCAGAATGGTACAAACATGAGCCATTCATTTTAGCATCACAAGCTGAAAAGGTTTTCTACTTGGATGATTTGAAGAACAATTCTAATTGGAAAGTGGTAGACAAGGTTAGTCATCGTCATTTGTGGGATATTCCAAAAAAAGATGATGATGTTCAGGAAGAAGTATATCAAGAAGATGATTCAGCAGCCCTTCGATTCACATGTGAGCAACCTAACATGTACTTAATAACATCTCGGCGTACAGACACTGATGCTGAAATAGTTGCAATTCAAGAAAACATTAGAGGTCAAAGTGATGTCGGTCAAGATGACTTTATATGCGAAGATGTTGAGGAGGACGACACACTAGCTGATTATGACAGTGAGGGATCTATACATAGTTCTGATATGGAGGATGATGAAGAAAATGAGCATATTAGTGATGACAGTGATTAATTTGGTAGCATTCATTTTTTTTTTACTTATTATAACTATATGTTCTTATACTTTCTTATTTGTTAATTCTAGTTTGTATGTTTGTTTGCAGATGTCTTCGAGAGATACTCCTGCTACATCGAGGCGAGATGATTATCCTTACATTCCAGCTCTGATAGAGGGGTCATCTGTCGGCGCATCATGTAATAACTCTACTTTAAACTTATATTATTTTGCTATATTTCTTTATATTATTTTGCACTAATTTAGTTCATTATGTTTTGCAGCTACATCATCAAAGAAGAAGGGTCGAGGTCCTGCTCGCGATTACAAGTCCGCACATCTGATTGACACGCGTTGTGGACAGAAGTTGCCTATTCTTCTACCACTGAGGTTGGACGACCATTAGGAGAGTTTCGCTCTGAGTTTCTGATCGAGATAGGAGTGGTTGTACGTGACATGGCACCACTTGCAGTCAGGAAGTGGAGTGAGATCACTGATGCACAGAAAGCATCTATGATTGATCAACTTCATGTCAGTATAATTGTATTAGATTACTTTAGATTACGTTTAATGTACTTAATATACCTTATAACTTTTATTATATATATATATATATATATATATATATATATATATATATATATATATATATACTTGCAGGAGAAGTTCGATCTTGATATGAATTTAGATCATATTAAAAAAGGTATTGAGTTTTAAATGAATAAAGTTTATCGAGAATTTAGATATCGGCTTCATATCCACTTCATTAGTCACGGTGGGGACACAAGTGTGAGCTTAGCAAAACAAAATAAGCCATCTCGTGTCTCGCAGAGTGACTGGGACTTTCTATGTGATTACTTTTATTCAAATGAGTATAAGGTAAATACATCCATACAAATATTTTAATAGTTTATATTTTTTATAAACTCATGTAACCATTTTCATTAATTCTTTGATGTAGAAAAAATCAGAAACAAATAAATCTAATCGGGAATTGCAGTCATATGCTGCTCTCACTGGATCGATGTCTATACCGGCTCACTCTTATGATATGGTAAGGAATACTGTGAACCTAGTGCTTTTATATTTATGTATTTTGTGGTCTGATATTGTTGTAGTGTTATAAATCTAGGTAGTCATATTTATGAAAGATTTGATCCAGCATCTATGTTGAGTGCTAGATCCAAACTTAGGATTGCAATCGGTAGTAAGTTCTACTTCAATCACATCCCAGCACACAACTTGGTGTCCGGGGCAAAGCCACTGCTGCTTTTATTTGCACTCTTTTTAACCAGCCATGGCTGTCCTACCGTCGATATGAGAGCCTCTTTTCTGGGTTTGAAGTGAATTACCAGTATAGTTTCTATACACAAGATAGATCTGCCACCCATGTTGCCCCTTACGAGGCTGTTCTTCTTGCCATAAGCTACGATGCCACGCCCAAGTTTGAAAAAAAAAAAACTCCCTGGTCAATGGTGATGATGGAGAGATGTGACGTATCTAAAGAGGAAAGGACACTAGATCTAGACCCCCCAAACAGAAATCTACATACATCCAGGCTAAAGAATGGTTTTCCGTACAAGAATGAGAACCTTCCATCCCTTGAATGAGGCTATAGAGATCTATGATGTTATCAAAAGCCATTAGATTCTTATTTTTATTGCTTGTTTTTTAAATCAAGTACTGGACCGTTGTTTCCTTCAAACTGAAGTTTTGGAAGCTAGGTTATAGGTTAAACATAGGATGACCCAGTCCTTAATGAGTTCTGAATTGGCCAATTTATACTCCATTCGTGGCTAATTTAAGCTCCTGGTAATTAAACTTGACTTGGATTTAGACCTAGCTTTGTTAAACATGGAAGATTGGGCTTTCTGCCTAATTAGTAGACAAATGGTGACTGAGTTCTCAACCTGGCCCGAACCAAATTAAACACATATTTTACATACAACATCATGTCCAGAGATTTCAGATTAAAATCCTACAATAGACTCAAGTCCTTGGTTAAGAAATTTGGAGATTGGGTTAGTTTCAAAGTTTGGGCAGTTAATTCTTCAGTAGGGCGGATTTAATGTTCTTTTATGAAGGAAAGATGGGTTTTGCCCACACCCACCTACCCAACATGTACCCATTAAATATATTGCCATTGTTTTGTTTGGATTTGTCAAATACCGTTCCACATTTTCCATCAAATATACTTTATTTGGATTTGTCAAATACTTCACTTCAGGGACCAATTCCTCCAAGTATCAGCAAAATATTTCCTAATCTAATGCTTCTTGATCTGTCCACAAATAGCATAAATGGCAGCATTCCCTCATCTTTATGTAACTTGATGAACTTAACTGTGCTTGATATTTCAAATAATAATATATCAGGGGAACTCCCACCTTGCAAGAAGCATTTCCCAAAATCCTTATGTGCTCTTTTTCTTATCAAACAATAGCATCATGGGAGGTGTTCCTAGCTGGCTCTGTTCTTCCTCTAGTCTGTATTTCTTACATTGATACATTGATACATTGTATTAGATTATTACATTGATACATTGATACATTGATAATTGTATTATATTGATGCATTGATACATTGTATTAGATTATTACATTGATATATTGATAATTGTATTAGATCATTACATTGATACATTGTATTAGATTATTACATGGATACATTGATACATTGATGATGAGGACATCAGTTCAGACCAGAGTTCGGGTCAGTCGAACCAGTCCTTGGATGTTCCTGTACCAGCAACCCAGAGTCAGCAAGCCACGTCAGGAAAGACCACACCAGATAATCTACGAAGGTCCAAGAGGTTGCAGAACAAACGGACTTGAAATTTTATGTGTCGGACTGGGCCCAAACTTGGTTGGTCACATGGAAACGGACTGCTGATTCAAAGTCATTGCCTTTGGCAATGAGCTGCTGTGGATTTTTGGCCATCCGGGCTCGTCTGATAGGAGTTTTGGGCCTATTTTCGTTTTTAATGGCATAGTTGTAATTTTTTGAACTTATGATGTTAGGGTTTTCTCTCTTATTTAGGTTGGTTTTGGGCGGCCGTCAGAGGCAAAGAAGAAAGACGCTGTTTTAGATTTTCTTTTTTTTCCTCTTGAATAAAGATGAATGTTTTCTTTCTGATTCAAAACAATTGAATTAAAAATTCAATTGCTCTTCCTTTAAATTTCGGATTGAGAGTGATCAAAATTTGAAATTTTCCCCTTTTCTTGTCAAGATTCGAACCAAACCTGGACGAATTCTTTTCTCGCAGATTAGATCGTTCTTGAGTTGCAGGCATTTTGAATATCGCCCTGCATCAACTTGGTATCAGAGCCTTGATCCATTCCTTCCATTACCGCCTTGATCTATTCCTTCCATTACCGTCTTGATCCATTCCTTCCAAACCCAAATATCAACCCTAACCGAAAGTTGATCCAATGGAGCAGAAGAACAATGATCAATCCCTGAGAGACGTCGTGAGAGATGCTATGCAAGACGCCATGCGAGACCAGAACCAGGTGATGCAACAGATGATGCAAACCATGCAGGCGATGATGGCGCGGCTGGAGGTGCAGAATCATGCCCAACCCCTTCGAGTGGAGGAGCGTGATGAAATTGATGGAGGTAGGGAGAGGGGTTTTGAAAATCTGGAGGCACCACCAATTCGAAGAGGACAACAGAGGCCTGATGTTGGACTTCCAAGGTATGTCGATCAACCTCCCTATTTCGAATATCAGAATCGGTGGGAAGCAGGCTTCAGGGTCGAAATTCCAGAGTTTAAAGGAGGGATTAACCCAGACGAGTATGTAGATTGGACTCTTCAGGTCGATGATGTTTTTCGTCTGAAGGAGGTGCCCTTAGACAAGCAGGTACCGCTTGTCACAATTCGATTCAGAGATAGGGCTGCTGCTTGGTGGCATGCGCAGCACTATCGTAGATATATGGATGGGAGACCTCCATTAGCGTCATGGGCAACGCTAAAGCAGGAGATGAACAGGGAGTTTTTGCCTCCGAACCATGAGCAGATTTTGTATTCGAAGTTGCATGGTTTGACGCAAGGTAGTCGGAGCGTCGAGGAGTACACAACTGAATTTTATCGATTGGTTGCACGAAATCGGTTGATTGAGGCTGAACCGAGATTGATAGCCATGTATCTTCATGGCTTGCGGCTGCCAATCCAAGATGCACTGGCTGTGCATCGAATTGATAGCGTAGGAGATGCGCATATGAGGGCTCAGGCAGTGGAAAAGAGCTTGATGAGAAACAGGGGGTTTCAGAGCAGAGGGGGTTTTACTACGGGCCAGAGTTCAGGGCAGAATTCAGGGGGCAAATTTATGCCTCCAGTAGCGAGGCCGCAGGCATCAGTACCTCCAAGACCAACAGGGTCGAATGGAACCTCAGGTTCTCAGGCGAGAGTGGGCAGCAACAGGGCTAACATTCGGTGCCATCGGTGTCAGAATTTGGGGCACTATGCCAATGAATGCCCCAAGGCGCGAGCTCAGTTGTATATGGAGGATTATATGGAGGACGAAAATGGAGGAGAGTTCCCTGAGGATGAGGAATTTAATGATGAGCTGTGTGTTATTGATCCGGACCATATTCAAGGGGAGAGCTTGGTGATACGAAGAATGTGTCTGGCACCGAGATCAGATGAAGATTGGCGTCGGCATGACATCTTCACAACGAAGTGTTTTGTGGCTGGCAAAACATGTCGTGTTATCATAGACTCCGGTAGTTGGGAGAATGTGATAGCAGAGGAGGCTGTGAAGAAGCTGGGGTTGCAGACAGACCCTCACCCACATCCATATAAGCTCGGTTGGGTGAACCGAAGTGCAGATATTCAGGTAAGCCGAAGGTGTAAGTTGTCACTGTGTTTTGGTCCTCATTTCGAGACAACTATTGAGGCGGATGTTGTTCCAATGGATGCTACTCACATCATACTGGGGCGTCCGTGGCAGTTTGATAACAGGGCAGTGTACAATGGGTACACCCACAGTTATATGCTGCGTCCAGATGGGAGGAAAGTTATTTTGAAACCGTTTCAGGAAGTGAGTGGACAGAATACAGTAATTTGTTTACCAAGCACAGAATTCGATGCGAGTTTGGATGGAGAGGATGTTTGTTTTGCTTTGGTGAGCAAGTCAGGAGACTTCGGCGTGGAAGAGGAGCAAAGGCCAAATATGATTCCTGAGGAGTTGGTGTCTATCTTGGAGGAATTCCGAGATGTTGTATCAAAGGAGCTACCGGCTGGATTACCACCTCTCCGAGATATTCAGCACGGCATTGACCTTATTCCGGGCTCAGTGTTGCCGAATAAGGCTCATTATCGGATGACACCGCAACAGCATGAGGAATTGAGGAGGCAGGTCCAAGAACTTTTGGACAAGGGGTTCGTACGGGAGAGCATTAGCCCGTGCGCGGTGCCAGCCCTTTTGGTACCGAAGAAGGATGGTACGTGGCGCATGTGTGTCGACAGCCGCGCGGTTAACAAAATTACTGTGAAGTACAGGTTCCCGATACCGAGGTTGGACGACATGCTTGATCAGTTGAGTGGTGCTAAGGTCTTCACGAAGATTGATTTGAAGAGTGGGTACCATCAGATAAGGATGAAGCCTGGAGACGAATGGAAGACAGCCTTCAAGACTAAGGAAGGGCTGTATGAATGGTTGGTAATGCCATTCGGGTTGTCAAACGCGCCGAGCACGTTCATGCGCGTAATGAACCAGGTTTTACGTCCATTTCTTAGCTCATTTGTGGTTGTCTACTTTGATGATATTTTGATATACAGCAGGACAGCCGAAGAGCATGTGGGCCATGTGGCACAGGTTTTGTCAGTGTTACGTGAGAACCAGTTAGTTGCTAACCCAGAGAAGTGCATTTGGATGGTTGGGAGACTAATTTTTCTGGGGTACGTTGTGACTGGAGAGGGGATTCTCCCAGATAGGAATAAGGTGCATGCAATTGTGGAATGGCCAGTACCTTCAACCTTGACAGAATTGAGATCCTTTTTGGGTCTTGCAGGGTTTTATCGCAGGTTGTCAAGGGGTATAGTGAGCTGGCTGCACCTTTAACGGAATTGTTGAAGGGAGCCAGATTCGGGTGGAATGATGCCGCACAGGAGGCATTTGATGGGCTGAAAGTCAGATTGACCGAAGCTCCTTTATTGGTTCTTCCTGATTTTGATAGAGTTTTTGAGGTGGATTGTGATGCTTCGAAGACTGGAATTGGGGCAGTGCTTAACCAGGAAGGAAGACCAGTCGCATACTTCAGTGAGAAGCTGGGAGGAGCTAAACTGGCTTACTCGGTTTATGATCTGGAATTGTACGCCATTGTGAGATCCTTGCAGCATTGGCGCCACTACTTGATTCAGCGGGAGTTTGTACTGTATTCAGACCATCAGGCGCTGAAGTTTTTACAGGGTCAGCATAAACTGAGTTCAAGGCATGCGAAGTGGGTGAGTGCCTTGCAGGAATACACTTTCAGCATCAAGCACAAGTCTGGTACGTTGAATAGAGTGGCTGATGCTTTGAGTAGGCGGAGCTTGTTGATTGGCGCTATGCATGTGTACACTCTCGGCTTTGAGAGTGTAAGGGAGGACATTCGTGTGGATGAGCACTTCAAGGGGATTTTGGCCAAAATTGAGGCGGGGGAGCGAACTGATTTCGTTCTCCATGATGGATATTTGTTTCGAGGTAACTGCTTATGTGTTCCTGATACGTCTCTTCGTGTGTTGATCATCCAGGAACTGCATAACCAGGGTCACTTCGGAAGGGATAAAACAGCCTGGTTGATTCGGCAGCGGTTTTATTGGCCTGGTCTTGACCGAGATGTCAAGGCTTTTGTGAAGAGGTGCAGGTTGTGTCAAGAGTCGAAGGGGACAGACACGAACCAAGGTATGTACACGCCTTTACCTATCCCAGAGGCACCATGGCGAGATGTTTCTATGGACTTTGTTGTAGGATTGCCGCGGACAGCAAGGGGACTGGATTCGATTATGGTGATTGTGGATCGGTTCAGTAAGGTGGCGTGTTTCTTGCCATGCAAAACCACTTTTGATGCGTCAAAGGTTGCTGACTTATATTTTGCTTCAGTGGTTCGACATTTTGGTATACCGGCATCCATAGTGTCAGACAGGGACAGCAAGTTTATGGGACACTTCTGGCGAGAGCTGTGGAAGAAGTTGGGCACAAAGTTGAAATTCAGCAGTCCTTATCATCCTCAGACGGATGGACAGACTGAAGTTGTCAACCGTAGCTTGGGTAATCTGTTGCGGGCAAATGTGCATGAATTCAGGAGCTGGGATTTGTGTTTGCCGAAGATTGAGTTTGAGTTCAACTCTTCAGTGAACCGTTCTACAGGGTTTGCTCCGTTTCAGATACTGTTTGGGTTCTTGCCAAGAGGTCCTTTGGATGTTCTGCCAGTTGAGTCGCCAGAGAAGGTGAGTCAGAAGGTCGAAGATAGAGTGTCTGACTTGCAGGAGATACATGCGACTGTTAGAGCCAAATTGGAGCAGACTTACGCCAAATACAAGGCGAAAGCTGATCAGCAGCGTCGGCAACAGTCCTTTGAAGTGGGCGATTTGGTATGGGTTTACTTACCGAGGGAGCGGTATCCACAGGGAGCTTTCACGAAGCTCAAGCCGAAGAAGATAGGTCCATGCCAGGTATTGGAGAAATTTGGTGACAATGCCTATCGGGTTGAGTTACCAGATGATGTCTTCATTTCGGATGTGTTCAACATTCGGCATCTGACCCCTTATGCAGGAGAGAATTCGAGCTTGAGGTCAAGCTTTTCAGAGGAAGGGGAGAGTGATGAGGACATCAGTTCAGACCAGAGTTTGGGTCAGTCGAACCAGTCCTTGGATGTTCCTGTACCAGCAACCCAGAGTCAGCAGGCCACGTCAGGGAAGACCACACCAGATAATCTACGAAGGTCCAAGAGGTTGCAGAACAAACGGCTTGAAATTTTATGTGTCGGACTGGGCCCAAACTTGGCTGGTCACATGGAAACGGACTGCTGATTCAAAGTCATTGCCTTTGGCAATGAGCTGCTGTGGATTTTGGCCATCCGGGCTCGTCTGATAGGAGTTTTGGGCCTGTTTTTTTTTAATGGCATAGTTGTAATTTTTTTGAACTTATGATGTTAGGGTTTTCTCTCTTATTTAGGTTGGTTTTGGGCGGCCGTCAGAGGCAAAGAAGAAAGACGCTGTTTTAGATTTCTTTTTTTTCCTCTTGAATAAAGATGAATGTTTTCTTTCTGATTCAAAACAATTGAATTGAAAATTCAATTGCTCTTCCTTTAAATTTCGGATTGAGAGTGATCAAAATTCGAAATTTTCCCCTTTTCTTGTCAAGATTCGAACCAAACCTGGACGAATTCTTTTCTCGCAGATTAGATCGTTCTTGAGTTGCAGGCATTTTGAATATCGCCCTGCATCAATTGATAATTGTATTACATTGATGAATTGATACATTGTATTAGATTATTACATTGATGCATTGATACATTGTATTAGATTATTACATTGATACATTGATACATTGTATTAGATTATTACCTTGAGACATTGTATTAGATTATTCCATTGATACATTGATAATTGTATTAGATTGTTGTCTTAAATTATTGTTTTAAATTATTATTGTTTCTTTTCAGAGAGATCCTGTTACTGGAGAGGAGTCATCAAGACTTCATCTGTGGAATACTCTTCATTTTGATAAAAAGAAGAATCAATGGATAAATGAAAAAGCTGAAGAAACCCATGTAAGTTTTATCAATTAAAAATACAATATTATTGAATGTAATGTTTTATACTAAACATATTGAATTTGTTTTCTTTTCATTGCAGGCACAGTTAATAGAGCGACTTTCCTCACAGGACTCTACAATAGAACCAATCAATGAGGATGTCATTTTTGAGGAGGTTTTAGGCTCTAGATCTGGTTATAAAAGAGGATGGGGTCCATTACCGAAGGGTACATCGAGAATTAGAGGTAGTTCTTCATCTTCTGAAAACTCACAATTAAAGGGTGAATTACATGAGTGCCGAGAGCTCATCGCTCAGCAAGAGAATAAGCTTGCTCAGCAAGAAGATAAGCTCGCTCAGCAAGAGGATAAACTCACTCAGCAAGAGAAGACCATCCAGGATCTACAGGCGACGACTGCTGAGCTCACTGCTTTCATGCGACAGTTAGTGCCTGGATATCGTCCTAGTGGATCCCAGCAGACTTCACCTCCATAGTACATGGTATTTTTTTTAAATTATGTATTTTTTGAAACATTGTATATGATGATTTTATTGAAATGAATGAAAACTTTTATTAAATTTTTTTGTGAAACTTTTATATTAGAAAATTATTTCTAGTATCGTTGCATAATATTATTATATTATTGTACAGGTGCAAAATAAAAAAATATTAAAATAAAATTTTAATATTTTTAAAATTTAATTAAAATCTTATTACGACGACTTAGTTTCGCCGTAACATCAACCTATTACGGTGAAAATAAGTTGCCATAATAGGTTTTTATTTAAATTTTAAAATATTAAAAATGTATTACGGCGACTTATTTTCGCCATAGTAGGTTGATATTACGGTGAAACTAAGTCGTCGTAATAAGATTTTAATATTTTTAAAATTTAAATGAAAACCTATTACGGCGACTTATTTTCGCCGTAATAGGTTGATATTACGGCGAAACTAAGTCGTCATAATAAGATTTTAATTAAATTAAATTTTTTAAAAATATATAACGACGATATGTTATCGCCGTAATAGGAAGCTATTATAGCGAAAATAACGCGCCATAATAGGTTATTATGACAACATATTACTACGATGATTTTGTAATGTATTACGATGAATTTTTTATCATCGTAATAATTTATTACGACGACTTTTGTACCTATTGCGATGAATTAATTCGTTATAATAAGTCATTTTTTTTGTAGTGTGCAATGCAACCTTCTGGCCTATTGCAATTGCATACATATCCTTTTAATATCTTCATGAATCTTTCAAAAGGATACATCCATCTTAAATAGACTGGTCTGCATAACTGGACTTCGCGTACAAGGTGTATTGTTAAATGAACCATTATGTCAAAAAATGAAGGAGGATAATTCTTTTTCATCAGACATAAAGTCTTCACAAGTTCTTCTTATAGCAAACTAAGATTGCAAGTATCCACAACTTTGTTGCAAAGTGCATTGAAGAACAAACTTAGTCTAGTTATTGTAGATCTCATGTTCTTATTCAACAATCCTTGTAATGCCAATGGAAGAATTTGTTGGATCAAAGTGTGGTAGTCATGAGATTTTAGGCCATAAAGCTTCAATTCTTCCATAGAAACATAATTTCTTAAGTTAGAGCAGTATCCATCTGGAACTTTAAGTGCAGATAACATCTTGCAAAATTTGATTTTCTCAGCCTTAGAAAGTGTGTAACTTGCAGAAGACAAATAAGTCCTTTTTTCATCCACTATTGACTGTAGCTCACTTCGAATTCCCATATTTACTAGATCTAAACGAATGCTTAGTCCATCCTTTGACTTTCCAGGAATATCAAGAAAGGTTCTCACGATGCTCTCACATACGTTTTTCTCAATATGCATCACATCTAAAACATGACGTACAAGAAGAAACTCCCAATATTCAAGATCAAAAAATATTGTCCTTTTTTTCCATGAACTTTAGACTTTCCCTCTGAAATCTTGTCTTCTTTTTTGATTTCTCAACATGCACTGTATTTGCTTTCTTTTTCCCATACATATAATTAATATTTCTGGTCTTTTGTAAAATTTTTATTCCAGTTAAAGGTTTAGGCTCAACATCAAACTCTTGACAACCATTAAATGCCTTTTTTGCTCTTCTATATGGATGGTTTCTGTGCAAAATCTCCTATGACCTTGGTACACATTTTTTTGACTATGTTTCAAGTTAAAGGTTTAGGCTCAACATCAAACTCTTGACAACCATTAAATGCCTTTTTTGCTCTTCTATATCAATGGTTTCTGTGCAAAAATCTCCTATGACCTTGGTACGCATTTTTTTGACTATGGAAAAGTATACACTCTGTGTATTTTTAGCACAAATTGGGCAAGCCAAATAACATTTAACACTATAGCCACTCAAATTTTCATACGCGGGAAAATCATTTATCGTCCATAGTAATACGACCTTTAAGGTGAATACTTCTTGCAAATATGCATCATAAATTTCAACACCGACATCCCATAGCATTTTTAAATCATCAATAAGTGGTTGCAAGAAGATGTCAATATCATTTCCCGGTTGCTTAGGACCCGATATCAACAAGGTTAACATCATGAATTTTCGCTTCATACACAACCATGGTGGGAGATTGTAAGTAATAAGTACGATAGGCCATGTACTGTGATGACTACTTAAGGAGCTATGTGGATTTATCCCATCTGCTCCAAGTGCCAATCAGAGATTTTGTGGCTCACATACAAAATCGAGCCATTTATGATCTATTAATTTCCATGATGCTGCATCTGCTGGATGTTGCATGTAATTGTCAACTTCTCTTTCACTGGAATGCCATGTCAAATCTTTCGATATTTGACGAGTACCATACATTCTTCTAAACCTAGGTATGAGGGAAAAATACCACATAACTTTTGTCGGCATGCCTACTTTTGGAAGATTGGATACATTAGGAATCTTCCATCTTGATTCAAAATAATTTGGACATACATCAACATCCTGGTTTGCATTTCTATACAATATGCAGTCATTTGGACATGCGTGTATCTTTTCATATTGCATTCCTAAGGCCAACAATGTCTTTTTTGCTTCATATATTGATGTTGGCATCAAATTTTCTTTTGGAAGCACATCACCCCAAAAGCTTAATAGCTCATTGAAACTTGCATCGCTCCACCCATATTTTGTTTTAAAGTTGTATAATCATACCAAAACAGAAAGCTTAGTGAACCCACTATAACCAGTGTAAAGGGCACTCAGCATCATCCAACAAGTCAACGAATTTCTTTGGATTACATTCAAATAGATTTCTAGCTGCTTCAACCATTTCCACAGCATCAATATCATCATTGAATTGAAGACAACATTCTTCAGCATCTAAGGTACACTTATCTTCCTCAACATTGCATATGTTTTCGCCATGCCATATCCATACGTCATAACTTGAGTCGATACCATTACAAAAAAGATAATCTTTAACCATTGTGATATCATGAACTTTCATATTCCCACATTTTATGCATGGACAGTGTATGGAACTAAGGTCATCTAAATTTTTTTTAACATGATTCAAAAAAACTTCGACACCATCCTCGTATTTTTTGGTACGTCTATCAGCAGAGTACCATGACTTATCTAGTCTATTTAAATTCAAAAAATACTAGTAACTACTTAATTAAATCAAACTTAATTAAATTAATAAATATAATTAATTTTATCTAACAAACTAATAAATTTGAAAGATGACAAGTAAATTAAAAAGATAAATAATAACTTACAGTAGTTCAGCTTTCTTTGCTTTGTCATCAATCTCTTTGGACCTACTTTTCATGCTCGATGAATCCACCGTCTCAAAAACATATCAACTATCTTTATTTTTATTAAAAAAAAAGAAAAATCAACATTCACCTTATTTTCAAAAAAAAAAAAAAAAATTAGGCTATAACATTAGGACCTCTGGGTACCTACAGCATCAATTTCCACCATCAAATCTCTAAAATTGAAATGATAAAGTATTCCCTAATTGCTACCCAAATCTATTCATGGGCCCAACTTTGGGCTTGAATATCTTCCCGAATAACAGTCCAAATGGAAAAATAAAAATACCCCCAGAAACTAGGATCAATGCTGATCCGGGCCCTATATTCCTTTTTCTAACCATGACCCATTACAGGGCTCAAAAACTTGGCCCAACTAGGCTCACAGACTGGCCCAACCCAGCCCAAAAAGCCCAAACAGGGCTCCCCTGTCTCCCTCTCTCCTGTTTCACCCGAAATAGGGGAGAGCCGTGCCAGCGGCTAGGGCCGCCGCTAGCCAATTTCTAGGCAAACCGGCCATTGGCAACCGGTCCAGGGCTGACCGCCGACACGGCCTTCCCTGCTCTCCCTCTTTCTCTCTCTCTTTCTCTCTCTTTCCTCTCTTTTCTTGCTCGTGGCTCCTCACTGAGTTAGTGGCACGGCCGGCCGGACCCTCACCGGATGCTCTCCCAGCACCGATAGAGCTCTCCGGTCAACCCTCAGTCCCGGCGAGGCGGCGAGCAGCCGCCGGACCCAAACCAAGGTGGGAGTCGGTTTGGCTCCCGCACAGGAGAGGGCCGCAGCCCTCTCCTCCGCCCTTCACCCGCCTCTGTCGCTCAGTTCCGGCATCCCCCACTGAACACTGCTCCAGGTCCGGTGGAGCTGCTGGTCGTGCCTTAAACCCAGCGCCATGAACGCGGGAGCCGGTTTGGCTCCCGCACAGGACAGGGCCGCGGCCCTCTCCTCCACTCTCCGCCAGCCTTCGCCGGCACCCCTTTGCCCTCTCTCACACCATTAGCTAGATTAAACAAAAAATTACATGCAGTTGAATCTTAGCCTGGTGAAGAACAAAACCCTAATCCTGTCTGGTGATGGAGTCCTTGTAAACGAAATCCTGATCGATGATGGTGGAGTCTTCTCAACCTTAATCCCGTATGGTGGGCGATGGAGTCTCCACAAATGAAACCCTAGAACAAAACTGCGGATGAAAGAAAAAATTTGACTTTGGGTATCGCGAGGGTTTCATTTAGGAAAAGGGGGGAAGTGAATTAGGAGAAGGGAAATTATATTATACTACGTCATAATTAAAAATATATTAGACTACGTCTTAATTAAAAATGTAGACTTTTATATTATAAGATATTAAAAACGTAGTCTTTTTATATTATCTGATAATATAAGACTACGTCTTAATTAAAAACATAGTCTAAAATTTATTATCAGATAATATAAGACTACGTCTTATTTAAAAATATAGTCTTCTTATGTTATATGATAACATAAGACTACATCTTAATAAAAAATGTAGTCATTTTATATATAAGACTACGTCTTATTTAAAAACGTAGTCTTTTTATATTTTCAGATAATTTAAGACTACGTTTTAAATAAAAGATGTAGCATTTTAATTTGTGAAAAAATAAGACTATATTTTTTACGAAAAACATAGTCTTTTTCCTAAAACTATTGTAGTCTATTTAACTTTTTGTAGTAGTGTTGCAATTATTAGTTCATGGTTAAGTAGTGATCATTAAATGAAATAATGACTAAATTATGTGTACTAATTTTCTTTTGTGTTAATATAAATAGCATGCACTGCACCAAATTTATTCCTTAATATTTTGCATTAAAATATCCTTCACTTGCTGGGTTATCTTAAAAAGTTAAGATAAATCAAGAAACATCTGATATATCAAATTATGTTGTACATTTTATTTCATATCATTTTTTCTATAAAAAAAATCTGTTACTAGTATCTAAGAAAAAATAAGGTAAAGTTTCAAGGCTATTGTTAAATTCTAGAAACCTACGTCTCTCAAACTTTATTGTCATTTAGAAAGTTTTGGACGTATACGAGTCTCACAAGCCTGTCACTTTTTTCCATTTAAATTTTGTAACTCTTTCACAAATATACTTTAACAGTTTGGGACTTTCTTGCACGGTTATTTTTTATTTCTTATCCATCTTGGAATGATTAATATGAGACTTCCCACTATGTTCTATCTCTTTTTTAAATATTTCTCATGAATACCACCATACTCCAACTCTATTTTATTATATAATGCCATGAGACTTGTTTGACCATTGGGTTCTCCTCCTATATTTCTGTATTCTGTCAACGTTCTCTCACCATGTTGGACGAAGAATATGGTTTTTGACCACAAGATTATGTTTCTGTATTCTGTCTCACTGCGTTGAACGAAAAATATGGCTTTTAACCACGTACAAGATTAGATTATCAAAACCCTACTTCAAGTGCTTTTTATAGCAGATATGTACATTGCACATACCACGCCATAGACTCCATGGTAATATAGTTCATGTCAAGTTTGTCTCAAGATGAATACCAATTTTTTTCTTTAGCATTATACCTGTAATATTTTATCTTTCATTTACATACGCAATGAAAAGATAATTAGCATGAAAATTTTGAATCCTTAAAATTTTACCATGCAACTTTTCACTCTTATTTTTTTAACTCTTGTATCAAACGCACCCTAAGATGAAATAAAGAATCCAATTAACTCACTCTCAACATTACTTGACCAGTGTTTCATCCAAGCCATGCATGCATTAACCCTGGTTTCTTGTAAGGGAACACCAAATGGATTGATTATGCGTAAATAGACTAAAAGAGTCCCAGGACTCTGATCTAATATATAATTCCATATACCAACTCTTTGTACCAATAGCTGGTTAGACTCAAAAATACCTCTCCCCTACTGCATAAAACGCAGAAAATTAAAAGAGAACAAAAAACGAGATCGAGTTTCTTGCAATGCAACCCGTCATACTTCAAAGGAAACGAACGATCTTCTTGATGTGCCGTCCCGAGACCGACATCTTCACCACAATCGCCGTATCTTCTTTGGAGATATCAAAGAAATGCTCCATGGTCTCCGTTCTTGGCTCGAAGTAGCTCTCGGTCTCAAACGCCGTCACCTTCACGGTAGGGTGGACGTCGACGGTGGCTACGCTCCCATCTGAAGTCACAGTAAAAAGGATCCCCTCGAACTCCGTGCAGTCATACCAACCTTCTCCATCGATTTCGATGTATCTCGGCATGGTTACAGGGGAAAGCAAGCGGACGGAGAGAAGAAAACTGAAAAAAAAAAAAAATGATAGGGATTTCTTTGACCGCCCATTTTTTCTTTCTTTTTTAGATAGGTTACCATAACAGTCTTGTTAGACGTGCAACGTCTTTAGAACCCGGTGGAATTACGACTTCTAATATCTTTTTTTACTTGTAATAATTGGCTGAAGGTATCCCTCTGGCTGTTTCCTTTATATGGGTTGATATGATGATTTAACGTAATGATGCATATTGAAATCCTGATTTATGATTTAAGACCTTTTTATTATTCCATAACTAACAAGATCCTATCAAGTAGGTCAAGATCATAGAGGTAGTAATTTTTATTTCCTCTTCTTTCTTCTTCTAGCTTGAAAAGCCCTAAGAGCCTTCTTCAAAGGCTTCATAGAGGTAATAATTTTTATTTCCTCTTCTTTCTTCTTCTAGCTTGAAAAGCCCTAAGAGCCTTCCTCAAAGGCTTCAGAAAATTTTTATGGTCTTTCTTCTTGATTTGAGCGTTGAAAGATTTCTTTAATTAAAGGAAACTCTGACGCCTCTAATGTACGTTTTTTTTTTTCTTTAATTAAAGGAATAACTTTTCTCCGTCTTCATCAATCAAAGACATTATTTGATTATACTTCTTATCCCCATTTGTTGCTTTGTAAAAGAAGATTATATTCCTACCTTCTTCTTTAAGTCAGGATAGCCTTGATCTTTGCCTCTAATACTTTTTTTTCTTGACATAAATATCCAATAACGACTAATTTCTAGAAAGGACCTAGGTTTATCTATTCAGAGAGAGAAGAAAGAGTTTGAATCTAACCCGTTAATAAAGAAACAAAGAATTACCTAGCCTATCGAAAGAATCTAAGGATTTTGAAAAGAGCCTAGTAGGATGGCTAGAGGAACTTAAGCAAGAGCAAAAATTTGAAGTAAAAATGATTCACCCCACCAGCCTTTTATATGCAATGCTGATGAATGTGATTAGAAAAGTTCATTCCTAAGTTAACCTGTGCTGGGCAATCGCTAACTTTGGAGTAGGATAACTATTCATGATAAGCCACCTTAATAAATGCTTTGTTTGTATCTCTAAGTGATAAGGGTAGATGGACGTTACACCCCATAATGATAATTCCTAAAAATTTAAGCATATAAAATGTCTTGAAACAAGAGGCATTCAATTTAAAAACTTTCCAAATAAATTCTTGATTTTATAATTAAATGATTAATAATTAGCCAATTAATTCTTCTCAAGAATTAGGATGGATTAACTTGATATAAAATGATTGAATTCTTAAAGATAATTGACCTCAGACTAAGGTCCAAAATAGGACAGTTTGAGTTGGTTTGAATTTAATTCCAACCTAATAGGCATTAGTTCGCTCAATGCCAACCCGATAAGCATCAATTTGCTTGGCATCAACCTAATAAGAGCCTAAACAGATAGTTGACCTAATAGGGATTGATCTAATCTAATAAGCCTAAATAGTGGAATTGGAGACAAATTTTTGTCCTAGGAATTAGCTTGACCA
Organism: Calamus simplicifolius; assembly: GCA_900491605.1. Taxonomy (NCBI): domain Eukaryota; kingdom Viridiplantae; phylum Streptophyta; class Magnoliopsida; order Arecales; family Arecaceae; genus Calamus; species Calamus simplicifolius. The sequence continues at coordinate 127,718 of UESW01004021.1, forward strand.
TACAAGTTAAGCTCAAACTCCGAAAATGAAAGGCAAATGATATGGGCTGATAGGATGATTTAAGGTAATGATGACATATGGCAATGTCCAATATTAGCAGAATGGGAGGAAATCCTGATTTATGATCTAAAACCCTTTTAGATATTCCATAACTAACAAGATCCTATCAAGAAAATTGGTAACAAACTTTGATCAAGATTAAACCTCTACCAAGATCAAGGTCCAAACAAGAGCCATTGCTTATAAGGCTCTAAACTTATGATAAACTATTCTCAAACATCTATAAAATTAAAGCAGGTCAAGATCATATCTGAGGTAATAATTTTTATTTCCTCTTCTTTCTTCTTCTAGTTTAAAATGCCCTAAAAGCCTTCTTCAAAGGCTTCAGAAAATTTTCTTGTCTTTCTTGTTGATTTGAGTGTTGAAAGATTTCTTTAAAGGATACTTCAAAGCCTCTAATGTTTTTTTTTTTTTTTTCTAGTACAAGTCATCAAGTAGCAGCGGGAGTAATGATCATACGAAATAAATCTTAACTGTTGGTAGAGTATGGTAGAGTGGAAAAGAAAGTACTTGATATCTTTCAATTCTGAGGAGGTTATCACTGTAATCCTAAACAGCTGGCATGAATTTTGCCTCTGTAACCTCAACCTTCAACCCTCTAAGGCCCTTCCTTAGCTGGAATTATTGGTGCACCAAGGGTGAGAACATAAGAACAACTACAATGGCCTAAAAGCTAAAATCAGAAAACAGTTTCCCAGTAGTCAAATTACATATAATGAGTCAAATTTTCAGCATGCAAGGAAAACAATACTAGATAAATATAATTAAATGCAACACCATATATTCAAAATAAGAGATAAAAGGCTTAATTAAACAGAAAGAACCTTCATTTGAGAAGAAATAGCAAAGGGAAATTCGTACTCATGGGCCTCCCGGTATACTGGATGACAAGATATTTCATTACCAAGCCTACAACTTCCATGTTCATATAAAATGATGCGGCGGCAACATATGTAGAGGCACAGAATTGAATCAGAAAAGCAGTAAGAAAAATAAAGTAGATTGCAAGCATTTTTAAGAAACAATACCAATATTCAAAGATAATTCCATAGTATTCCAGGCCATCGCCGATTGGGCTACGTACTGTTCCGAAATAGTGGAGAGAAGAAAGACCTTGCCACAGTAACATAACCATGGAAAAAATAATCAGAGAACTTGGAAGCAAAGAAATCGGTGGCTCACTCCTTGAATGGACTATTCCCGAGCACCACATCAAGGGCTTGGATTACTTCTTGCAGTCCCCTTCCATCCTGTAATGACCCGGGCCCATGGGCCCGTTTCGTTACAAGAAAGCAAGATGGACAAGGTCCATACCAACTTGGGCCACCACAGCCCAAAAAGGATCCAATTGGTGCTTGTCCATCTTCCTTAACTGGTTATAAACCATCCAACCAACTCCCAATTTCTCGATGTGGGACTATTGAGAGGGGCATCACAATCTACTCCCCTTACAGAGGCGACGTCCTCGTCGCCAGGAGCAACCACTAGGCAGGCATGGATCTAGAGGTGGCCCCATAGATCAAGAGGTGGCTTTCATCCCCCATGGTTGTAGCACTTTGCCCTGTGTGACACTTAGAACCTGCACTTCCGGCTGGTGCATGGCTCTGATACCATGTTGTAACGATCCAGGCCCACGGGCCGTTTCGTTACAAGAAAGCAAGATGGACAAGGTCCACACCAACTTGAGCCACCACAGCCCAAAAGGGATCCAGTTGGTGCTTATCCATATTCCTTAACTGGTTATAAACTACCCAACCAACTCCCAATTTTTCGATGTAGGACTATTGGGAGGGGCATCACACATCCCCTATACCTCCTCACAAAAACTCTCGCAGATGGTGCAGGTCCAACAGCCTGGCAAACTTGATCGACACTGTAAACTGCCTCTCTCTCCTTGCAGCGATGTGTTAACCAATACAACTGCTGATGTTTAGAACAAACACCTAGGAGCAAAATGGAAACGAGATCAAAACAGAGAAAGGTTAACAAGAGGCACACCTAGTGTTGCCATACTCATCCATCTTTGTCAATTTGATGACAAAATCCTTGGAGTTGTGATAAATGCACAAATAATCATAATAAACATATTAATTAAAAGATCAAATTACCTTTATTATTTAATATTTGATTATTTTATATAATACTTGTAGGTAAATCCTATCAACTTAAAGAGCTCAATTTTAGGAGTCTAACGATGCAAACGACACTCAAATCAGACTTAAGATGAGCCCGTAATTGATTTTACATTGATTTATCCGTTTTAGCACACATCTCAAAGCAAAAACGGCACCAAACCGCCGTGTTCATCGTCATCTCACATGGACTTTCTTATTTTTCTTCCGATTCTTCTCCTCTTCCAATTCAATCTTTCTCTCCACCAATTAAGAAATAAATTGGATTGGAAGTTATCAAATTGGAAGAATAAACGTCATATGGAAGGAATTTTGATTTCATTCGCAATATCTTCGCGATTTTCATCGCGCCCGATCGTCTCTGCATCCCAGCATTTAATATGGAAACAGACGTCTGATATGGAAACAGGATTGCGTTTGGGCTGCGTCTGGCCACGTCTAGGCCGCCTCTGGGCTTCTACAAATGGCAGCAAGGAGGGGAGCTCGTTGAGGGGGCACTACAATAGAAACTAAATTTAGTGATGCCAAAATGCGTCACTAATGCGTCGCTAAACTGGCTTTCGTGACACATTAGTGACACAATTATGGCGTCGCTGCAAGTCTCATCACAGAATGAATTTTGTCGCAATTGCGTCGCTAAATAGCAACTCTCAGCGATGCATTCTATTGCATCGCAATATTACAACACAAGGTCGTTGCGTCGCAATATTGCGACGCAAAGACATTGCATCGCAATATTTAATAATAATATTTTAGAAATATTAGCGACGCAATTCAGTCGCTAATGCGTTGCTAATTAATTTTTTTAAAAAAATATAAAATATTAAAAATTAAAATGGTTAAATTTAATATTGTGATGCATTCGATTGTGTCGCAATATTGCGACGCAATCAAATGCATCGCAATATTGCGACGCCAAGACGTTGTGCCGTAATATTTAATAATAATATTTTAGAAATATTAGCGATGCAATTTCATTCGCTAATACGTTGCTAATTAATTTTTTTTAAAATAGAAAATATTAAAAAATTAAAATGGTTAAATTTAATATTGCGACGCATTCGATTGCGTCGCAATATTGCGACGCATTCGATTGCATCGCAATATTGCGACACCAGTTCCTTGTGTCGCAATATTTAATAATAATATTTTAGAAATATTAGAGACATAATTTCGATCGCTAATGCGTCGCTAATTAAATTTTTTTAAAAATTATATAAAATATTAAAAATTAAAATGGTTAAATTTACAAAAATATTGATCGAAACACTGATATTGATCGAAACACTAATATTGATCGAAACATTCATCATTAAATTTTTAAAAATAATTAATATATTAAAATTTTGAAGTTTCCATGTACAACACATAAAAAGTAAAGAAAAAAATACATCAAGAATCTCCACTATCACGATCACGTGGTGGCTAGAAACCCTACGACATACGGCTAACAAAATCCCGCATGTGGCGCATCTGCTCTCTTATGTCAGAGAGCTCATGCTGAAGGACTTCCGTGCACTGGTCGAACTCCTGCTGAATTCCTGCCGAACGTCCTGCCAAACTTCCTGACGGACCTCCTCCGTAATAGATCTCCGAATATTCTCTAAATGCTCGGCAGGAATATCGCCAGAATAGCGCGAACTGGAGGCCTGATGGGGAAAATATGCAGAAGCTCTAGCGCCCAGACAATAGACCTTGCGGCTGGGCACCAACAGCCTCCAAAAACACACGTCAAATCTCCTCTGATGAGAGTTTGACGGGTGGTCCTTCATCAGTGGAGTCGACTTGCGATGCTTGGGACTGAAGCTCCTCGACTCGTGCCTTTGAATTATAAAATCAACAATAAATGAATCAATAAATTTCTCTAAATAAAATTTTAAAATTAAACAAATACAATATAAAGCTAATTTCTTACCACAACCTCCCATGATCATGTATCGATCCAGGAACCGTCCCTCCTGGTATGTGTCTCCCTAAATAGAAGAAACTCACCAGGATCTCCGCCATTCTATTCAGACTACAACAACAAAAAGAAAAATTGATATAAATATAAGTATTTATAAATAACTAAATTAGTAATTAAATTATTTATTTTTCTTACATACGGCGTCTGTGCTTCTGAATCGAAATGGACCCCGCAGTGTGGCGAGAGAGACCCATGCCAGGACCGCCCCTCTCGGATCGACGATTCGTGCTGGCTGATGCGGACCTCCTGCGCCAGCCATCAGACTTCCATGCCTTCTACCACTCGTGCCAAATACCCTCCGGCACATGCGTAGGATGCTCACCTATTGTCCTCCAACGATGAAGCATGTCAAAGTATCGGCGTGCCGTAAGAGCATTACATGCTGCCCTAATGGCATCATGGATGGCAGGGTCCCATGTATACTTTTTCTGCATTGAAATAAACAGTTAGTTTAGAATTTATTAAGATTAAGAAATTTTATATCAGTGATAAATTGTATTTAATAAGTTTACCTAAAACTCTAAAAATAAAACTCCCTCGTGGCTACAGATACATGGCGCCAATCATATCCACTAGGATCAGCATGCCTCTGAAATATGGAGCTGATATGGCTCGATACATGATGCTGCTCAATAAATCTGTTAAAAAAATACATGTTTATAAGTAATTGGCTTAAATACATAAATGATATATTTATAATTAGTATATACTTACAGCCCATGAGCATCTAGTCCAAGTACGATGCGGCCGATGGTGGAAGAACTCTCGAAGGAATGTACCGATCGGCTGGATGATAATACTAATGCAGGATCACCGCCGATGGCTGGAGAGATCGGAGGCTGTGCGATGTGTGGAGATCCGAACTCTCCATCTTCAAAGCTCATGGGATCTGATGCGGCATGGCTATGTCTTTGCTCACTCTGTCTATCACCGGTAGATCTACCTCGGCCCGTCATACTGAAAATACTAAAGATTCATGAATGTAATTACGATTAATGATTAAATATGTAAAAATATAACATTTACAAAAATAAATTGAATTTGAAAAAACCTCTATGTTTAGTTGGTTTCATTTGTTTCATGAAATGTTGGTTCAACATCCGATGCTGTATCGGACTGCGATTCAGTTTCATTATCATCGGAAGGAAACCGAACATTTGGATCGCAATTTCTTGGACATCACCATTTGGATCTCTAAGTGATGTTTCAGGAGCCTTGTGTCATCCTCAATTGCATGCATTTCCATCTCATCCTCTTGAAATGCAGGGCACTCGGCTGATTGACTTGATGAACTCTCATCTAATACGATTGTTGAATGTGGGATGATTTTAGAAATAGCCCCCCAATCTCGCTTGTTGTTGCGCAAACTTGGATATCTGCAATAAAACACTTGCTGAACTTGGGATGCAAGGATGAATGGTTCATATTTCTGCAATCTTCATCGATGGTTCACTTCAACTAAATTGTAGTCGTTATGAACCCTTTTGCCACAGAAACTGTTGGATCGAACCAATCGCAACGAAACAATATGGTTCATTTAATAGGCCAACCGGGATATTCAACTTCAACCACCTCTACTAACTTTTCGTAATAATCCTGCATATTTGCTCCAATACTTTCTCCTTTAACACACACACCCCAGTTCTGCGTGTCTCTTGAAGCTGCTAGTCGTTCAATCTGAAATTTGTACCAATTAACAAAATAGCCAGTAGAGGTTGTTACGGTCTTCAATGACCATTGCGATAGACATTTAATGAAAATATTGTCAGTTGTGGACCATTGACCGTTTACCTATAAATTAATAAGCTATTCACAACCAATTCAAAAAATAAAAACCATTATTGAAATTGATTGAGTGATACTACACACAAATTCATAAAACCAGTAAGCAAACTCCATTTCTAACTTCTGCCCAATGGCAACTTGACTGATGTCAGGATTCATCTGTCGTTGTCTATCACAATACATCCTTATGGGATGATAAGGATTAAAACTTCTGTTGACCCAATTGATGATTTTGATGATTAACAAAACCATTTGAGTATAATTTTTGAAGGCTCTGATGATTTTGATTTAGTGTTTCAGCCTATAAGACTATTGAAAGATCAAAATTAAGAGTTACAATGTGTTCTGGATCGAATCTAATGTCTAGGTAAGAATTGCAGACATTAGAGTCGACTCCGAGAATCACAGAGCCGACTCCGGAACTGGCACGGTCATTAGAGTCGACTCCGAGACTGTTAGAGTCGACTCTCACAGACGAAGCAAAAAGTTGATTTTTCTAGCTCCAACCTAGAGTCAACTCCGGGTAAGTTAGAGTCGACTCCGGAAAAGTTTCTTGTCGACCCCAGAAAAGCCAGAGACGACTCCGGATATATCAGTTTAAAACGCCTCGAGCTAGAGCCGACTCCAGAAAAGTTAGAGTCGACTCCAACCCACCTGGAATGAAAAACGAAGTTGCCAGATCAGCTCTAACGGTAACTTTTCTATTTTTACTCATTTCTAACGGATATATTTTGATAGAAGGTACACTCCAATGGATAGTTTTATTCCAAAAAAGGTGTAAAAGAAATCTATAAAAAGGGGAGTCTATTGTTCAAAAAAAAAGAAGAGAGAAAAATGAAAATCTGAAAAACAAAGAGAAAATCTGAGATAGACAAATCCCACTTCAAAAAATCCGTGAGCTTGAATCTTGAAAGGAAAACCCTCTAGCTCAAATCCACTCCACTCCAAAAGGCCCAAGAGGAATCCAAAGCGTTCAAAATCAAAGTCTTGGTGGATTTCCCAACTTGGAGAAAGGAGATTCATTCCTTGCTTTTCAACCCTTCTCAACTGCTTCAACCACGAAGAATCGGAGCTGAGGCTTGATTCAATCCAGCAAGGAGAAGAAGAAAAGAAGAAAAGATCAAAAGCCAACCTATCTACAAATCAGGCTTTTCTTAACCTTATTATTCTTAATTTGTATATTTGCTCATTGAGGAGCTTTGTATTCACACACAATACTTATATTTTTTGCCTAGTTCAATCTGGGGGATTGAACTAGAGGAGGTAGTTTTACCTCGGGTTAAGCTTGTTAAAGCTTGGGTTAGTTGTGAGCCCATGAAAAACAACGTGTAGGTTTTGTGCTGGTAAGCCTGAGTAAAACCAGCTGGGTTCGTTGTGCACCTGGTAAAACAACAAGTTTGAGTTGTGAGCTTGGAAAACAACTCGGCTGTAATCTAGAGAGATTATAGTGTGGATCCAAGTGAATCTTGGGAGTGGACGTAGGTGTTGAATACACCGAACCACTATAAATTCTTTTGTGTTTGCAGTGTCTCATTGTCTCTTTATCTATCTCTATCTTACTCACTGCACTTTATAGTTATCTTGCATTTGCCCTCATTAATCTCAAGCAAACTACTTTAAAAAGGGCTAATTTTTAAAGAACCCAATTCACCCCCCCCCCCCTCTTGGGTTGCCATCTGGGCCAACAATTGGTATCAGAGCAAGTGCTCATTTAGAATTTGATCTTACGATCAAGGGCTAATGTTCCTTAGACTCTAATGAATTCAACCGTATCTCAACATGTAATTCCACAAAAGAAATTTGGGATAGGTTGAAAATAACTCATGAAGGAACAAACCAAGTTAAGGAATCAAAAATAAATATTTTGGTTCATAAATATGAATTGTTTACAATGGAACAAACTGAAACCATCACATGCATGTTCACTAGATTCACCGATATTGTGAATGGTTTAAAGAGTCTTGGTAGAATTTATTCTAATGCTGACCTTGTGCGCAAAATTCTTAGGTCACTACCAAGAGCGTGGGAAGCAAAAGTCACTGCTATCCAAGAAGCAAAGGACCTCAATGCACTACCTTTAGAGGAGCTTCTAGGATCCTTAATGACCCATGAGCTGACGATGAAGCAGCATGTTGAGGAGGAAACAAAAAGGAAGAAAACTCTTGCCCTCAAGACTGCAGAAATGGAAGAGAGCAGCAGTGAAAGTAATGATGATGAAACTGCTCTCTTGGCCAAAAATTCAGAAGGTTTATGAGAAAAAGGCCATTCCATAAAAGAAATTTGGAGCAAGATTGATGGAGAAAAAGATAGGAAAAAGGACAAGGAGAAAGAAAAAGAAAAAGAGCCCTTGGTATGTTATGAGTGCAAAAAGCCAGGGCACTTTAAATATGATTGTCCTTTGCTGAAAAAGGCCTACAAGAAAAAGAAGAAAGCATACATGGCAACATGGTCTGATGAATCTTCCTCATCGGAAGAAAATGAACAAAAGGAAGTTGCCAATATCTGCTTCATGGCCAACAACGACGACAATGACAATGAGGAATGTCTTGTAGCCAAAAGATCAAAGAAAAAGTGGTACCTTGATAGTGGCTGCTCAAGACATATGACGGGTGACAAAGATGAATTCATCACCCTGGAAGAAAAGAAAGGTGGAGTTGTGACATTTGGCGATAACGGTAAAGGTCAAATTATGGGCCTTGGTAAAGTTCGCATAACTCCATCTATATTTATTGATAATGTACTTTATGTTGATGGTTTAAAGCATAATTTAATTAGTATAAGCCAACTATGTGATAAGAACTTTAATGTTTCATTTAAATCTTCTATTTGCATAGTATCTGATTCCATTAATGATAGCATTGTTTTTACTGGTTATAGACATGGCAATGTATACTTAGTTGACTTAGATAAATTATCTGAAAGTAGTCATTGCCTAATTGCTGACAATGCTAACATAAATGATATTGGATGGTTATGGCATCGTAGATTAGGTCATGCAAGCACACACCTTATTTCAAAACTAATTAAAATGGATTTAGTTAAAGGTTTACCTAAGTTAGATTTTGAAAATAATAAAATCTGTGATGCATGTCAATTTGGAAAACAAACTAGAAGTTCTTTCAAATCTAAAAATTGTTTCAACTTCTAGGGCTTTAGAGCTACTTCACATGGACCTTTTGGACCTACTAGAACCACAAGTCTAGGAGGAAAGAAATATGGTCTAGTGATTGTAGATGATTATTCTAGATATACTTGGGTAATGTTTTTAGCTCACAAAGATGAGACTTTCTCGATATTTCTGAAATTCTTCAAGAAAGTCACAAATGAGAAAAACACTACCATAGTATCTCTAAGAAGTGATCATGGAACTGAATTTGAAAATCACTTGTTTGAAAGTTTTTGTTCTAAAAATGGAAATTAATCATAACTTTTCAGCCCCTAGGACTCCACAACAAAACGGTGTAGTTGAAAGAAAAATAGAACCTTAGAAGACATGGCCCGTACCATGCTATGCGAAAGCAACTTACCAAAGTATTTTTGGGCGGAAGCAATTAACACAGCATGTTACATCTTAAACAGAGCTTTAATAAGACCAATATTAAAGAAAACACCTTATGAATTATGGAATGAAAGAAAACCAATATAAAATACTTTCATGCATTTGGATGTAAATGTTTCATTCATAATAATGGTAAAAACAATTTAGGAAAATTTGATGCTAAATCTGATGAAGGAATATTTTAGGATATTCAACAACTAGTAAAGCTTATAGAGTTTTAACAAGAAAACCTTAGTAGTTGAAGAATCCATTCATATAGTTTTGATGAGTCTTTAGCATCTAGTTCTGAAAAGCTTGATGATGAGGAAGATACAAACATAATTGAAAAAGATCTTGAAAAACTTAATATTGAAGTATCTTCAGATCATGAGCAAGAAGCTAAAGATGATGATTCACATAAGGACGATGATGTCAATATTGATCATAATGATATAGATCTTCCAAGAGACTGGAGATATGCCCATAGTCATCCCAAGGAATTGATTATAGGTGATCCATCTCAAGGAATAAGAACTAGATCATATATGAGAAATATTAGTAATCATCTTGCATTTGTATCACAAATTGAACCTAAAACTATAGAAGAGCTGAAAAAGATAATAATTGGATGTTAGCAATGCAAGAAGAATTAAATCAATTTACAAGAAATAATGTATGGACTTTAGTTGAAAGACCTAAAAATCATTCAGTAATAGGATCAAAATGGATTTTTAGAAATAAACTAGATGAAAATGGCATAGTAATTAGAAACAAAGCTAGATTAGTTGCAAAAGGATATAATCAAGAAGAAGGTATTGATTTTGATGAAACCTTTGCACCAGTAGCTAGATTAGAAGCCATTAGACTTTTACTTGCATTTGCATGTCATATGAACTTTAACTTATTTCAAATGGATGTTAAAAGCGCATTTTTAAATGGATTTATAAATGAAGAAGTTTATGTAGAACAACCACCAGGTTTTGAAGATCACGAATTTTCAAATCACGTTTTTAAATTGCACAAAGCTTTATATGGTTTGAAACAAGCACCTAGAGCTTGGTATGATAGGTTAAGTAAATTCTTAATTGAAAATGATTTCACAAGAGGAAATGTTGATAAAACATTATTTTTGAAAAGAAAAAGTAAAGATTTACTTGTAGTACAAATATATGTTGATGACATTGTTTTTGGTGCTACTAACGATTCTCTATGTCAAGAATTTGCCAAGTTAATGCAGGGAGAATTCGAGATGAGCATGATGGGAGAACTCAACTTCTTCCTTGGACTCCAAATCAAACAAAGCAAAGAGGGTATCTTTATCAACCAAACAAAGTACACAAGAGAGATTCTAAAGAAATTTGGTATGGAATCAATTAAACCCCTCGGAACACCAATGAGTCCTTCATGCAAGCTGGACAAAGATGAAGAAGGTAAAAAGGTTGATCAAAGTATTATCGAGGTATTATCGGATCCCTTCTTTATTTAACCGCAAGTAGACCAGATATTATGTTTTCTGTATGTTTATGTGCTAGATTTCAATCAGAACCTAAAGAATCACACTTAATAGCTGTTAAAAGAATACTAAGATATTAAATGGAACTAAAAATGTAGGTTTATGGTATTCTAGAGACTCCACATTAAATCTAATTGCATACTCAGATTCTGATTATGCCGGATGCAAGTTAGATAGAAAAAGCACAAGTGGTGCATGCCAATTTTTAGGAAGTAACTTAATCTCATGGTTTAGCAAAAAGCAAAATTCGGTTGCATTATCTACTGCGGAAGCAGAATATGTTGCAGCAGGAAGTTGCTGTGCTCAAATCCTATGGATTAAGAGACAACTTGAAGACTATGGTATCACACTTGATAAGACACCCATAAGATGTGATAATACAAGTGCAATAAATCTTACTAAAAATCCAATTCAACATTCAAGAACAAAGCATATTGAAATAAGATATCACTTTATAAGAGAACATGTAGCCAATAATGAAATTTGTCTTGATTATGTGAATACTGAAGAACAACTTGCAGATATATTAACAAAACCCTTAAGTGAAGAAAGATTTTGTTATCTTAGAGGAGAATTAGGAGTTTGTGATCCTTTGGAATAGTTTTCTGAAACTCTTAAGGACATCAATCTAGATTTCATCATTTTCTTGAAAAATCTTGATATTTCAATAAGGAAATCTATCTAGATCTTGATTCATTGTTTCCCCAATTGCTAAAGAACTTTAATCTATAATTTGATGATTAATTTGAATAGTTTCAAATCTTGAAACTCAATTTTTTATCTCTGAAACTGTTAGAGTCGACTCTGACAGTTTGCGGAGTCGACACCTGAGTTTTTGATTTTCTGTCTAAGTGATTAGAGCCGACTCTGGCTTTTGTGGAGCCGACTCTAATACGAGCGCTGACAGACTTTCTGGCTCGGAGCCGACACCCAGTTTTCGGGAGTCGACTCTAAGTCGAGTTAGGTCAAAAATAAAAAGGCGGAGTCGACCCCCAATCATTCCAATCGTCTCCTAAACCTTCCTAAGAACTCCAAAACTTTTCCAACTTCCCCAAATCTACTCAAAACCCCTGATTAACCTTCCAATCCTCTCAATGGCACCAAAGAGGCGCGGATTCGTCGCTGGAGCATCCGTTCCAACGAAGAGACGCACGGTTCGGAGGCAACCATCGCCTTCTTCCTCTTCGGCCACTCAAGAGGATTCTCCACCTTCACCCTCATCTCCTAAGGTTGATCAATTAGCTGGTAAGACCATTACCACTGGGAGAAAAGTTAATTTTGATTTATTTGAATCGGAAGGTTTCTCTATTGGAAGAAATTTAAGGGATATGGGATGGGAGAAAGTGTGCTCACTAGATTTACCCACTTATCCAGCATTGGTAAGGGAGTTTTATAATGGATTAAGCAGAGGAGAAGGAGGATTGATAAGCACAGTGAGAGGAACTAGGGTTACGGTAACAACTGAGATTCTTGGAACCCTATTAGAAATGCCCACTGTTGGTTTAATGGAATGTCAACTCAATGACAGAAGTGGTGCACTGTCAAGGATGCTAGGAAGAGATGTGACTGAGTTCGAAGAGATCTTTGCAAATCAGTTAAACCTAGAACTCAGATTATTGCATAATATATGTGGTAGAATCTTATTTCCAAAAATAGGGAGATTTGAGTATGTCTCGGAGCGAGACGTTCTGATGATGGACTGCATTATCACTGGAAGGCCAGTCAATTTAGCTGGCATGATGATAGGTTACATGGCAGAGGCAGCTACTAAGAAAAGATCAACACTGCCATACGGTATGATTCTGACACTAGTCTTTAGAAGCCAGGGTGTGCTCATCATGGAAAATGAACCATTAAGAAAACTGAGACACACTGATTATTACAGCACTTCTACTATTCATAGAATGGGATTTAAGAAAGTTAATGGTGTTTGGATGAGGAGAGAGGAAAGAACAGATAGGGATGGTGCAGAGGGAACCAGACTAGAAGAAATCCCGGGACCATCTACTGCGGGACCATCAGTCCCTGATTCATCATTTGCGGGACCTTCGTCTGCTGGACCTTCGGAGGCCGGACCGAGTTCTATTCCATCACCTCCACATCAGCCTATAACAAATTCTGGAAGATTTTCTAATGAACAACTTGATCAGTTAAGAAGCTTACTTGCTGAGTATGACAGTCACAGGTCAAATGAAATTAATCAATTGAAGAGACTTTAATCAGTTAAAAGAAGAATTAAATTCGAGACTGGACATGCTATCCTTTACCTTAGGCAGTTCTGTAGAATCCTTTGGAGCTGAGCTTCACAAGATCTTCGAAAGGATGGAAGGCATTGCCGATGGATCAGGATCGTATGTTCATGCAACGGGTCAATTGAAGAAGGATATTGACCTTGCAGTCTCTCAAATCGAAGCTGCCTTGAAAATTTTAAGAAAGCACAAAAGGATGATGTAATGGAGATAATAGGTCATCTAAAGAAAATTGTATTCAAGCACATTTGATCTTGTTTTTGAGTTTGATAGCTTGTACTTAGGAAGTTTTTGATTATCCAATGTATTTCATTTTGAAATGTAAATGAATCAACTGATGTAATGGTTCTTGCTTATGAAATACAATTTCACTTTTTCAAATTTTGATTGATTGGATTCCTATGCCTTATTGAGATTATAAATTTTTCTTTACTCTCCTTATTGCTAATAACAAAAAAGGGGGAGAGATAGTTGTGTATATGCAAAGAAAGAATAATATATGCATAAAGAAAGAAAGAAAGGGGGAGAATTAATTGTTTATGCAAAATGAATTGAAATGATTAATCAGTTACAATTTGATGTTTATATAAGAGGAGCTACTCAATGCAGGGGGAGCTTAACAAAAAGCTCATTTACAATCTTATGCACATTAAGTTTAACAATTCAATATTGATGGATTATATTGAACTCATGTACAATTTTAAAGTTTACATTGAACATTGGCATCAAAACCTTAATTTCAATGTTTAAAGTTAAAATGACTATAATCCTTAGTTTGATTGAATTTTTGAATGCATATACTCAAAGTTTTTGTTATCATCAAAAAGGGGGAGATTGTTGACCCAATTGATGATTTTGATGATTAACAAAACTATTTGAGTATAATTTTTGAAGGCTCTGATGATTTTGATTTAGTGTTTCAGCCTATAAGACTATTGAAAGATCAAAATCAAGAGTTACAATGTGTTCTGGATCGAATCTAATGTCTAGGTAAGAATTGCAGACATTAGAGTCGACTCCGAGAATCACAGAGCCGACTCCGGAACTGGCACGGTCATTAGAGTCGACTCCGAGACTGTTAGAGTCGACTCTCACAGACGAAGCAGAAAGTCAATTTTTCTGGCTCCAACCTAGAGTCGACTCCGGGTAAGTTAGAGTCGACTCCGGAAAAGTTTCTTGTCGACCCCAGAAAAGCCAGAGACGACTCCGGAATATCAGTTTAAAACGCCTCGAGCTAGAGCCGACTCCAGAAAAGTTAGAGTCGACTCCAACCCACCTGGAACGAAAAACGAAGTTGCCAGATCAGCTCTAACGGTAACTTTTCTATTTTTACTCATTTCTAACGGATATATTTTGATAGAAGGTACACTCCAACGGATAGTTTTATTCCAAAAAGGTGTAAAAGAAATCTATAAAAAGGGGAGTCTATTGTTCAAAAAAAAAAAAAAGAGAGAAAAACGGAAAATCTGAAAACAAAGAGAAAATCTGAGATAGACAAATCCCACTTCAAAAATCCGTGAGCTTGAATCTTGAAAGGAAAACCTTCTAGCTCAAATCCACTCCACTCCAAAAGGCTCAAGAGGAATCCAAAGCGTTCAAAATCAAAGTCTTGGTGGATTTCCCAACTTGGAGAAAGGAGATTCGTTCCTTGCTTTTCAACCCTTCTCAACTGCTTCAACCACGAAGAATCGGAGCTGAGGCTTGATTCAATCCAGCAAGGAGAAGAAGAAAAGAAGAAAAGAAGAAAAGATCAAAAGCCAACCTATCTACAAATCAGGCTTTTCTAAACCTTATTATTCTTAATTTGTATATTTGCTCATTGAGGAGCTTTGTATTCACACACAATACTTATTTATTTTTGCCTAGTTCAATCTGGGGGATTGAACTAGAGGAGGTAGTTTTACCTCGGGTTAAGCTTGTTAAGCTTGGGTTAGTTGTGAGCCCATGAAAAACAACGTGTAGGGTTTTGTGCTGGTAAGCCGAGTAAAACCAGCTGGGTTCGTTGTGCACCCGGTAAAACAACAAGTTTGAGTTGTGAGCTTGGAAAACAACTCGGCTGTAATCTAGAGAGATTATAGTGTGGACCCAAGTGAATCTTGGGAGTGGACGTAGGTGTTGAATACACCGAACCACTATAAATTCTTTTGTGTTTGCAGTGTCTCATTGTCTCTTTATCTATCTCTATCTACTCACTGCACTTTATAGTTATCTTGTATTTGCCCTCATTAATCTCAAGCAAACTACTTTAAAAAGGGCTAATTTTTAAAGAACCCAATTCACCCCCCCCCCTCTTGGGTTGCCATCTAGGCCAACAACTTCTGTTAGCAATTAAATATTGTGGCATATTGCAATTTAAATTAGAAGTTCCAATTAAGCATTGAAGTATATACTTACTCAATATATGGATCGACTTCTCTACAGTTCATTAGGATGTAATAATGTGCTGCATTATACTCCATATCGCTAAGATTTCTTGACTTCTGCCCCCTAAATGAACGGTCGATACCTTTAAAAACTGATATTCTACCATCATTAGGTTCTCCTTCGTCCACACATACGTCATCGTTACGACCAAGATTTCGGCTCCTCGTGCGGATGTGACCCTCAAAGTAATGCGAGGCAAAAGCTGAAACTTCTTGACCAAGTGTGCATTACATATAGAACCTTCAACCCTTGCCTTATTACACACATTATTTTTTAACTTCTTAAGTACCTATATGTAAAGGTGAGAAAAAAAATAAACTAGTTTTCTTGCAATGAAATAATATTTGAAATGTCAACATATCTTACTGATGTATATATTTACCTCTCGAAAGGATACATCCAGCGATACTGCACGGGACCAGCTATGCTCGCTTCGTATGGCAAGTGAACCGGTAAATGCTCCATTGAGTCAAAAAAACTAGGAGAAAATATTCGCTCCAGCTTGCATAAAATAATTGAAATTTCCTCCTCAAGCCTTGCCATGGATGCAGAAGTAATGACTACGGCAGATAACTCCTTGAAGAACAAGCTGAGCTCTGTCAATGCCTTCCAGATATGGTGCGGAAGCAACTCACGAAAAGCTATAGGCAATAACCGTTGCATGAAAATATGGCAGTCGTGACTCTTCATGCCAAACAACTTTAGCTTATGCATGTCCACATACCTACCGATATTTGAGGCATAACCATCTAGAAATTTTAACCCTCTAACCCAGTTACATCTCGTGAATTTCTGTCAAGAGTGTAACAGCTTTAGGATAGGTCCCGTCGGCACTCCTCCTCAAATCACCTCTTCCGCAATACTGATTAAGTTCTTCTCTTGACTTTGCAGTGTCTTTGGTTTTTCCCGGGATGTTTAGCACCGTGTTAAATATGTTATCAAAGAAAATTTTCTCAATATGCATAACATCCAAGTTGTGCCGGATGAGATTTGTGCTTCAATACGGCAAATCCCAAAATATACTCCGCTTGTTCCAGTTATGTTCTTTACATATACGGCCATTTATTCTATCTGCATCTAGTTCCAAGCATACCTCAACCCCAAATGATCTATAGTATCAAATATATCTGTGCCGGACCTAACCGGTTCGGTGAATTTTGTGATTGCTTTGTTCTTCCGAAAGGCGATCAAGTTACACCTGTAAGGATGATTTGGAGGCAAGAACTTTCTATGATTATCAAACCATGACTGCTTACCACTCTTCTGCAATGTAAATGCATTCGAATCATACATGCAATGAGGGCATGCCAACGTCCAGCAGTGCTCCAACCAGACAACATTGCATATGCCGGGAAGTCACTTATTATCCACATCAAAGCAGCTCTCATGATGAAATTCTGTTTCATAGAAATGTCATAGGCTATGACTCCTGTTTCCCATAACATTTTCAATTCGGCCACCAATGGTTGCAGGAAGACATCAATCTTTTCCTTTGGATTTGATGGTTCTGGAACCAAAACTGTCAAAAATATTGCAGAATCTTTCATGCACTTCTATGGAGGAAGGTTATATACAGTCAGTATCACAGGCCAACATGAATATTGTTGCCTCGCTTGACCAAATGGTTAGAAGCCATCGATACAAAGACCTAATCTCACATTCCTTATATCTTCAGTAAAATCATGATGATTTTCATTGAAATGCTTCAAAGCTTTTGAATCTGATGGATGCTGCATTTCATCCTCTTTAGATTCATGTTCGGCATGCCATCTCATATCAGCAGCTGTAGCCTTAGATCTGTATAATCTCTGTAGGCATGGAGTAAGAGGAAAGTAATGCATCCTCTTGTAAGGCACACTTTTCCTCTTACTTGTACTAGCTCCCCCTTCGCCGTTTTTGTACCTCGATTGCCCACAAATCTTACACCATCTCAGCTCTGAGTCTTCACCCCAATATATCATATAATTGTTCAAGCAACAATCAATCTTATTAACTGGGAGCCCAAGCCCACACAACAACTTCTTCGTTGAGTAAAAACTGTCTGCTACAACATTATCATTAGGCAAAATTTCCTTGATTAACCCAGCTATGGAATTGAACGCCTTTTCTGATAATTGATGTTCTGCCTTAATATTCAACAACCAAGCAGCCGTAGACAATTGGGAATGACCCTCACAACCAGGATACAATTCTTGATTTGCAGCACGCAACATATCATAAAATTATTGTGCATCTGGATTTAGTTCTTCCATAAATATATTATGATTGAATTCATTACCCGATGCATTCATCACTATTTCTTCATGTGTTTAAATTCACAAATGGTTCATCTACAGGAATTGACACTTGTTGGCTTGTAACATCTACTGAAATTTCCTCTGGTTCACCATGACAGTACCAAACATCGTAATCATGAACAAACCCCTTTTTACACAAATGAACCTTAACAGTTTCAACATCTCTGTAGGCTTTATTCTGACACCTGTGGAAGTTGCATGGGCACCTAATCCTAGGCTCATCCATCCATTCAGGTTAGCTACATGCAAATGCGATAAATTCTTTCAATCCATTCAGAAAATCTAGATTAAGCAAGCCATCTTTTATCCTTGCATACATCCACGAGCGAGCCCCGCTCATTTTTGACCAACTTATATAATTTCTGGTAAACCATTAAAGGAAACCACAATATAAAACTATATTAGCATTACTAAATATATAACTAAATTATTTCTTTTACACAACTAAGGTTAATAACAACCATTTAAATCATTTATAACTAAACTAATTTTCTTTTACACAACTAAGGTCCCTACCCTGCAAGGCCGGGCCGCGGCTACGATCCTTGTCGTGCTAGCAAGGACCGAGGCATAGGTTCATGCCAGGCTAATGCTAGGGCTTGGGTTCGGGCCGAGCCGCAAGGCAGTCCCGTTCAATCATGAGACTTCACAAGCAATCAAATGTCCTAAATTAATTCCACCTTCACTCTATGTCTAAAAGGTAAGGCCCTATCCCATTCAAGAATATTTTTTGTGATATGTTATTCTACTATTAATTATCATCGATCGTTTACGTTGAAATTTTAGCAGCATTTCCCTATATGTTCTCCTAAATGTGTGGCATACATGCCACACTAGGAGAACGTATGAGCAAATACAAACCGTAATCTCAACCAACGATGATTAATAGCAGACTAACATATCGCAAAAAAAATTTCAAACTGTCCACAAGGATAATTTGAGAAATTGCAAGACTAAGTCTTACAAATTCTCAAATGGGTCTAAAGGTTATAGTGCTGTGAGAAATAATATGGAAATCCAAAGACATCGAACTTATGCTTGTTATTCAAAAATTCTTGTCAATTCCGTAATAAACTTATTACATAATTGTATGTGAAGACGAAAATATAAATCATTGAAACTACTAATTCGGTGCTGAAAATTAAATAGAACTACAACAAGACGTTCATTCTAGCATTACATAATTTAATGCATCATTCAATTTGAAGCAGGATGTAAATAATTAAGACATAATATGATATTATAAAATCATATTATAATATGATATTATAAAATTATTATAATATTATAATATTAATAAAATTAGAACCTACATATGTCAATTGTTCACCAATAAACTGCCATGCATAGTTTAATAGACTGAGAAATTGAACCATGACTATATAAAAATCACTAATCAATTATGACTGAATTAATTTAAAACATAATAAGCACTAAATAATTGTAAAGCAATTTCTTTAATTAATTTACTATCAATCAGAATCACTAATTAGCAAATACTACAATGATGTTATATTGCAACCATTATTTATTAGAATACCATAATTTATTGTTATTATATTATAATATTATGAACTAATATAAGTTATATATAATATATGATATTATTAATAAAATGTCCTAAATTAATTATCATAAACATACTTTTTTATGATCACAATAAATACTATAAGTTAAAGGGATAATAAATTTTATTTTTCTAATTTAATAACAAAAAATCAAAATATTGAATTATATCATAATTTCATATTAATTTATAATGAGTTTATTTATAAATATTTTTATGGGTGAAAATGAATATAATATTATAATATCACATAATATAATTTTTTATATAATATTAAAATAATACTATAGTGTATTCTAATGTTATTGTAATATATTATTTATTTGATATAATAATACTACTATAGGGGTTTTCTAAATTTAATTGATATAATAATATATTTGAATAAATTATTAAGATTAAAATATCAAAACAGCTTACTAATAATATTTTTAATAATAATAATTAAATAATTTAATCAGTAATTTTTAATAAATATTTAATAATAATTTTAACCCTTGTGTTAATTTTTTTTTCCGTGGCCGGAGAAGATGGGAGGGGGGCCAAACCCCCCATGTTAAATTTTTTTTTCCGTGGCTTGGCCACTATGGCCAGGCCACGACCGGCCACGACCGTGGCCGTGGCCGGAGAAGACGGGAGGGCGGGCCAATCCCCCCGTGTTAAATTTTTTTTTTTCCATGGCTTGGCCACTGTGGCCAGGCCACGATAGGCCACGGCCAGAGAAGACGGGAGGGGGCGGATTTCCCCTCATGTTAATTTTTTTTTTGTGGCCAGGCCACGGTCGCAGTCGTGGCCGGAGAAGACGGGAGGGGGGGTTTCCCCTGTTAAATTTTTTTTGTGTGGCCTGGCCACTGTGGCCAGGCCACCGAGTTGCCAGCCACGGCCATGGCCGGCAATGACGGCCATGGCCACGGCCGTAGTCGGAACAGGAGGGGGGGTGGGAAAAAAAACCCCCTCTCATACCAATTTTTTTTTTAACAAGGGGGGGAGGGAGGGAGGGAGGGGCACCTCAAAATAACCCTCGCCGGCGAGGTCGTCGGGTGATGGAGAGTTGCCGGAGAGCCACCAGAGGTGGGGAAGAGGGAGGAGGAGAAAGGAAAAGACGGGAGGGGGGGGGGGGGGTTCGGGCTCATGCGGAGGAAGAAGAAGAGGGGGGAGGGTTTTATGAATTAGGATTACCGATGCATAATTGCGTCGTTAATACATTGCTAATTAGTGACACTGATTATGCGTCGCTGATTGCGTCGCTAAGTTGCTGCCAATAGGCATTTTGACTGAAAATTACTGATGCCTTATATTTGCATTGCAATATTGCGATGCATTCATTATGCATCGCAAATTATTTTATTAATTTAATAAACTAATATTGCGACGCATTCATTATACGTCGACACATAATGAATGCATCACAATTTTTATAATATTAAATTAATAAAATAATTTACGGCGCATAATGAATGCGTCGCAATATTGCGACGCATAATGAATGCATCGCAATATTAGTTTATTAATTTAAAACTAATATTGCAATGCATAGTATATGCGTTGCAATATTGCGACGCATAATGAATGCATCACAATATTAGTTTTAAATTAATAAACTAATATTGCGACGCATTCATTATGCGTCGCAATATTACGACCCATAATGGATGCGTCGCAATATTGCGATGCATAATGGATGGATCACAATATTAGTTTTAAATTAATAAACTAATATTGCGATGCATTATATATGCATCACAATATTGCGACGCATAATGAATGTGTCGCAATATTAGTTTATTAATTTAAAACTAATATTGTGACGCATCCATTATGCGTCGCAATATTGCGATGCAAATACAATGCGTCGCAATATTAGTTTTAAATTAATAAACAATGCAAATACAATGCGTCGCAATATTAGTTTTAAATTAATAAACTAATATTGCGACACATTATATATCCGACGGTTGCAATCCATCCGATCGGCGATGATATTCGACGGTTGCGATCGATCCAAGCCATGATCCCGATCGGTGATGATCGATCTGACCGTTGCAATCCATCCGATCGGCGACGATATCCGATGGTTGCGAGTGATCCAAGCCATGATCCCGATCGGTGATGATCGATCTGACCGTTGCGATCCAACCGATCGATGACTATCCGACGGTTGCGATCGATCCAAGCCATGATCCCGATCGACGATGATCGATCCGACCATTGCGATCCATCCGATCGGTGATGATATCAGACGATTGCAATCAATCCAAGCCATGATCCCGATCGGTGATGATCGATTCATCTGTTGTGATCCAACTGATCGATGACGATCCGACGATTGTGATCGATCCAAACCATGATCTCGATCGGCGATGATCGATCCGACGGTTGCGATCCAACCGATCGGTGACGATCCGATGGTTGCGATCGATCCAAGCTATGATCCCAATCGATGATGATAGATCCGACTGTTGCGATCCAACTGATCGGTGACAATATCCGATGGTTGCGATCGATCCAAGCCATGATCCCAATCGGCGATGATCGATCTGACCGTTGCGATCCATCCGATCAGTGATGATATCCGATGGTTGCGAGTGATCCAATCCATGATCCCAATCGGCGATGATCGATCCGAAGGTTGTGATCCAACCGATCGGTAACGATTCGACAGTTGCGATCGATCCAAGCCATGATCACGATCGGCGATGATCGATCCGATGGTTGCGATCCATCCAATCGGCGACGATATCAGACAGTTGTGATCAATCTAAGCCATGATCCTGATCAGCGATGATCGATCCGATGGTTGCAATCTATCCGATCGGCGATGATATCCAATGGTTGCGAGTGATCCAAGCCATGATCTTGATCAGCGATGATTGATCCGATCGTTGCGATCCAAATGATCGGCGATGATCCGACGGTTGCGATTGATCCAAGCCATGATCCGGATCGGCGATGATCGATCTAATGGTTGCGATCCATCCGATTGGCAATGATGTCTGATGGTTCGGAGCGATACAAGCCATGATCCCGATCGGTGATGATCGATCCAACCATTGCGATCCATCTGATCGGCGATAATATCCGTTGGTTGCGAGCGATCCAAGCCATTATCCCGATTAGCAACAATCGATCAGACCATTGTGATCCAACCGATCGGCGATGATCCGACGGTTGCGATTGATCCAAGCCATGATCCCGATCGGCGATGATCAATTCGACGGTTGTGATCCATTCGATCAGCAACGATATCAGACGGTTGCGATCGATCCAAGCCATGATCCCAATCGGCGATGATCAATCTGACGGTTGTGATCCATCCGATCAGCGACGATATCAGATGGTTGTAATAGATTCAAGCCATGATCCCGATCGGCGATGATCGATCTTCGACGGTTGCGATCAAACCGATCGGCGACGATCCGATGGTTACGATCGATCCAAGCCATGATCCCGATCGGCGATGATCGATCCGATAGTTGCAATCCATCTGATCGGCGACGATATCTTATGGTTGCGAGTGATCTAAGCCATGATCCCGATCGGCGACGATCGATCCGACCGTTGCGATCCAACCGATCGGCGACGATCCGATGGTTGCGATCGATCCAAGCCATGATCCTGATCGATGATGATCGATCCGACCGTTGCGATCCATCGGATTAGTGACGATATCAGACGGTTCCGATCAATCCAAGCCATGATTCCGATTGGCAATGATCGATCCGACCGTTGCGATCCAACCGATCGGTGATGATCTAACAGTTACGATCGATCCAAGCCATGATCCCGATCAACGATGATCGATCCGACGGTTGTGATCCAATAGATCGGCGATGATCCAACGGTTGAGATCGATCCAATCCATGATCCCGATCGGCGATGATCGATCCGACGGTTGCGATCCATCCAATCGGCGATGATATCTGATGGTTGCGATCGATACAAGCTATGATTTCGATCGGCAATGAACAATCCGACCTTTAAGATTCATCCGATCGATGATGATATCCGACGGTTGTGAGTGATCCAAGCCATGATCCCGATCGGCGATGATTGATCCAACCGTTACGATCCAATCGATCGGTGAAGATCTAGCGGCTGCGATCGATTTAAGCCATGATCCCGATCGGCGATGATCGATCCGACCGTTGCGGTCCATCTGATCGGTGATGATTCGACAGTTGTGATCGATCCAAGCCATGATCTCGATCTGTGATGATCGATCTGATGGTTGCGATCCATCCAATCGGCAACGATATCCGATGGTTGCGATCAATTGAACCCATGATCCCGATCAGCGATGATCGATCCGAAGGTTGCGATCCAACCGATCGACGATGTTCCGACGGTTGCGATCGATTCAACCCATGATTCCGATCAGCGATGATTGATCCGATGGTTGCGATCCATCCAATCGGCAATGATATTCGATAGTTGCGATCGATCCAAGCCATGATCTCGATCGGCAATGCTATATCCAATGGTTGCGATCCATCCGATCGACGATGATATCTGATGGTTGCGATCGATCCAAGCCATGATCCCGATCGGTGATGATCGATCCGATAATTGCGATCCATCCGATCGGCAACGATCTGATAGTTACGAGCAATCCAAGCCATTATCCCGATCAGTGATGATCGATGACGGACACTGCCGTGGCCGGCAAGAAAGGGGGTGAACCACTTTATATTTTTTTGTTTTTTTTTCATGGGAGGGGTTGTTGAAAAAAAAAACCCTTTTTTTTACCAGCGGCCTGGCCACCGGGCCAGGCCATGGCCATGGTTATTAAATTTTCTGGGTTTTGGCGTTGCTAATGCGTCGCTATGTTGCGATGCAACATTTGTGTCGCAATATAGCGACGCATCATTGTGTCGCTATATTAAAAATTATTTTTTTTTTTTTTATTATATGCATCGCTATTGCGTCGCTAAATAGCGACGTAATCGCTGCGTCGCTATATTAACAAATTTTTTTAATTTTATGATTTTTGCATCGCTAATGCGTTGCTATATTGCGACGTAACATTTGCGTCGCAATATAGCGACGCATAATTGTCACTATATTAAAAATAATATTTTTTTATTTTTTTGTTATATGCATCGCTATTGCGTCACTAAATAGCATCACAATAGCTATGTCGCTATATTAACGATTATTATTTTAAATTTTATGGTTTTTACGTCGCTTCTACATCGCTATATTGCGACACATTTTTATTTCGTCGCTAATGGCGTCGCTATTTATTTTTCTCGCTGACTTGTTGCGATTTAGGGATGCAAAAATGCGTCACTAAATTGGTGTCGCTATTTCTGAATTTTCCTATAGTGGGGGGACCGTCCGTGGGATCATGGAGGTTGCTGTTGGAGGAGTTTCGTTGCTCTGTTCTAGAAGCTGTCCGTGGGATCGTGGAGGTTGCTGTTGGAGGAGTTCCAAGGAGGATTGAGAGCCTTTGAGGGAACAGAGGCTTTGTTCGTCTTTTCACAGAGGCTCTGATTCATCCGTGAAGGTTGTTCTGCTCCCAGAAGTTGTCTGTGGCTTGGAGGCGTATGCAGAGGAGGAACAAAGACTTCATCTCGTCTTTGGTTTGGTTTAAGAAAAATTTATTCTCTTGATGTCATAAATTTTTAATTTATATGAAATAAAGTTTCTATTCATGTTTAATTGTTATTAAATTATATTTAAGTAAACATAATTAAGAGTGATTTATGCTTATAAGAGCATGGCCCGTGATCTACGACCGTTCGTGGGATCGTGGAGGTTGCTGTTGGAGGAGTTCCAATGAGGATTGAGAGCCTTTAAGAGAACATAGGTTCTGTTCGTCTGTTCATAGAGGCTCTGATTCGTCCATGAAGATTGCTCTGCCGTGGCTTGGAGGCGTATGCAGAGGAGGAACAAGGACTTTATCCCGTCTTTGGTTTGGTTTAGGAAAAAATTATTCTCTTGCTGCCTTCTTAATGCCATAACTTTTTAATTTACATGAAATAAAGTTTCTATTCATGTTTAATTGTTATTAAATTCTATTTAAGTAAAAATAATTAAGAATGATCTATGCTTAAAAGGGACGGGCCGTGATCTACGGGTACGGGCCGTGCTCTTATAAGATAGACCATATCTTAATTATTTTGTACTACTAATTATCTATTTAGTTAAATTTATAAATTTATTTCAAAATAATTGCTAAAGTCCCTGTGGAATCGATCCCTTACTCTCACTATTCTATTAGTGAAATTAAGGTGTTTTAATCGTTGTGCTACGACACACATCAAGTTGAAAGGTAAATCTCCCAGCATGCAATTGCTCTTCCTAGCATCATAAGCCAACATTCCGCCACCGAGATAAGATTTTCATATCACAGCTCTGTTGACATCCCTCTTTGTGTATGTTAACCCCTCTTCGTGTATGTTAACCTAGACACAAAAGAAGAGATTGATAGAAATGGAATGAAGATGAGATGCGAACAATGGGAAAATCGACGTCAAAACCAAGTAGCAGGGATCAAGATGATGAAAAATAAGAGAATGCTCACGCGATAATGGTGGAGATGTGATTATTAATCCAACATTGCGCTTATATGTGAAATAATTATGTGTTTCGGACAAATATGGTTAAACCTAATTAAAAGTGATCTACTAAGGTTTCAGTAATTGGGCTTTAATGTATCTGATAAAGTGTGGGCCTTTAACCTGTAAGACCTAAGGGGTTATTTCTATTTTTATGATGGACTAAAATAGAAATACTAAAAGAAAATGATGAAGTTTATATATATATATATAGCGATTATGGTCCCTAGATTGCACGTAGGACTCTCTTATCTGAATCCCATCATCAGAAAGAAAACTCTAGAAAAAAATTCTAAAGGGCTCTCTAGGAGTACATGTTGATCTAGAAGGTCAATCGCCTAACTCTGAAGAGCAATCAAGCAATATGGATTCAGGTACGCTCGACCCTAGAGCGCAATCAAGCAATATGGATTTAGGTATGCTTTTGTTTATCGTTTATTAATTCTTGATGATTGAATATGAATATTCTTGGGCTTTATGGTGATGGTTTTCACCAAAAGATTTATCTTTAATTTCAACAATTGGTATCAGAGCCCTATTCATGTTGAATCATTAAGAAATTCTAAATTTTTTGATCATATGCCATTGATATTCATATTATTTATGCATATATCTTCTTTGGTTTTATTCAGCAACCGTGAGGCAAATAATCATTTGTTTATAGCAAATTTTATTTTGGTGCTATTGATATTCTTAATATCTGTAGATCAATAAGGGTCATAGCGCATCAAAACTTTATTTTACTTCTATTTTGATCATGAATTCCGATGTCAAGAGCGAAAGATATTTGCTGCATTGTGAAATCAGTCTTACGTAATCTGGAGATGAGATCTTTCATCTGATAAAATAAAGCTTAATTATAAATAAAGTTAAATTTGTATTTAATTTAATTTAAATTTTTAAAAAAATTTGGTACGCGTTGTGTGGAGTTACACTTTTTTTGCTGGGAATCTGCTTGGTGGATTCCCTCGGGGCATTAACAATGGGGCATTAGGACTCTTTTCCCACACGCAATGTTACCAAGCGCTCTAGAAATCTAGCCTCTGGTATTCTGCTTATACAAAATTAAAAATAATATGGCTTTCCCATCTTCTCCCTTAGATGCTCTCGCAGGGACACGATAGCATAGGGGCATTGGAGGTGTGTGAGGGGGATAACATGGCATTGGTTTTTTCTGCATGGGTTCATCCTGGCAATGGAAATCATGGGGAGAGGATGCTCGGATGTTGTATTTTTAGAAAATGCATTGCCAAGTGGCTCTTCATATTCTGATATTTTTTCATATTTTGGTATTTTGCTGGTATAAAAAAAAGGGGGATACGGAGGCCAGAATGTGTTGGGCCTGGTGTGGTGCTATCAAGGCCCAGGTGGGCTAACTTGTATTGGGCTGGGTTTTGAGTCCAAGGGTTGAGATTAAATCAAGTCACAGGTGTACACGGGCTTGGGGATTAGTTTAATCTCATTGGTTTAGTCCATGGGAGTTTTTTGTTGAGTCTGGGCCTGGCCCACTTCGTGGATGTATTTAAACCCTAGTCTCTAGGGTTTGGATGGAATAGTGAACAGATTCTTTTCTCCTAGAAATTTCATCTCTCACAAGACGGCAGCCCTCTTCTTTTCCCTATCTCCTCCTCCTCTCTCTTCTTCCTCCCCCTGCCGCACGGAACCAGAACCGAAGTCGTGACGTGTTCTAATCCAGTGCACGGTGAGAAAGGAAATCCACGAGAGAAAGGAAAAGCCGTTTCTCCCCGGGGCGTTGTGGACGTGCGACGGCTTTCTCCCAGGGCGTCCGGCGTTGTGGATTTCTCCCATAGAAGCCGTAAAGATCCAGAGCTTTCTCCCAGGCTGATCTTGTGGGAGGAAGACTCATGGGAGTCTAGTCAACGTGAAGAAAAGAGGGAGTCTTGTCAACGGTCAAAGCGTGGAGGAGCTTGGGGATATTCCAGCAAAGAATAGAAAATCAAGAATTTAAACCCTTTCAAGTGGTATCAGAGCCAGGTTCAAGGAGTAATCTGGAGGCCTTCAAGGAGTTGAAATAATTTCAACAAAATCTCGTCAAGGTACTTCTCTATTTTATAAAATTTATTTTTGTGCTACTTTTGAAATTGGCCATGGGGAGTAGCATAAAATTAGAGGTTGAGAAGTTTGATGGGAAGGGAAGTTTCTCCATGTGGAAAGTCCGGGTAGAGGACCTCCTTGTGCAGCAGGGTTTAGATTTGGCTTTGGAGGAAAGGTCAGATGGAATGACAGACAAGCAGTGGATTTTATTGGAGAAGAAGACATGTTCAATGATCAGGGGCTGTCTGGCGGATTCAGTCCTCTATTCAGTGCTGGAGGAGAAGACCCCGAAGGGACTCTGGACGAAGTTGCACACCCTCTATATGGGGAAGAATATGTGCAACAAGTTGATGTTGAAGAAGCGCCTCTACAGCCTTCGGATGTCAGAAGGTGGAGATGTGCTGGGTCACATCCAAATATTCGACCAGATGAGCAATGAACAAACGGAAGTCTTCACGGAAGAGAGTGGAGGTGGGGAAGAGAATATTCCAGCCAAAGCAAACGACGGTAACGAGTCTGGTTCTTGTTCTTGAAGAATTTTTACTGCTGTTCATCAGGGACTAAACCCCAACAAGTGGTATCAAAGATGACCAAGGAAGCTGTTCCCCAGGAGGGTCTATCAGTTGGGGAAAGGACAGGCAGAGGTAGGGGCAGGGACAGAAGTAAGTCTGGAGGACGATCAAAGTCAGGAAAGGCAAGAGAGAGCTGAAGTGCTATAAGTGTGGAGAGGTAGGACATTTTAAGAAGAATTGTCCTAAGTGGAAAAATCAGAAGGGAGAAAAAGAAGGATCTGAGTCAGTGAGTACAGTTGCAGATCAGGAGGTGGAGGATGATCTCTTGGTTGTATCAGATGATCACAGGCACAGCACAGAGATGTGGACCTTGGATTCAGCCTGTTCTCATCATTACACTCCTAACCGGTCGTGGTTCAGTACTTACACAGAGGTTGAGGAGGGGAATGTGACTCTTGGAGATAATCACCCTTAAAGGTGGCAGGTATTGGCACAGTGAGGGTGAGGATGTTTGATGGTATGGTGCGCACTCTTACCAGTGTGAAGCATGTTCCAGAACTCAAGAAGAATCTGGTATCACTGGGGTACTTGGAGCGGACTGGATACAGCTTCAGCAGTCGTGCCAGGAGTGGAGTTCTGAACATCTCCAATGGAGCCATGGTGGTGATGAGAGGGAGGAGGCTGGAAAATAATCTATACAAGATGGAGGGCTCTGTGATGACTGTGAAATCTGAGGTGGCAGCTGTGGAGCAAGATCCCCGAGATGTGTACAGGATGTGGCATTACCGCCTGGGCCACATGGGAGACAAGGGGATGAAAGAACTGAGCAAGAGAGGTCTGCTTCCAGACTTGAGTAGCGGAGATATGGAGATCTATGAGCCTTGTCAGATGGGAAAGCAGAGGAGAGTACAGTTCTCAGTCAGCACAGCTAGGAGTGCTGAACCCCTGGAGTTAGTACACACAGATGTCTGGGGACCAGCCCTAGTTTCTGCAAGGAATGGGGCCAGATACTTTATGACCCTAATAGATGATTTCTCAAGGAAGCTGTGGATCTACTTTATGAAGGAGAAATCAGAGGTCTTCACCAAGTTCAAAATCTGGAAGGCTGAGGTGGAGAAGGAGCAGGGTAAAAGTGTGAAGTGTCTGAGGTCTGATAATGACGGGGAATACACCAGCAGGGAGTTCCAGATTTTTTGTGAGGAGTGGGGCATCAGAAGGCACTTCTCGGTGATGGGAACTCCTCAACAGAATGGGGTGGCTGAGAGGATGAACAGAACACTATTGGAAAAGGCAAGATGCTTAAGGCTGCAGGCAGGGCTTCCAAAGATGTTCTGGGTTGACGCAGTAGATGCAGCTAGCTACTTGGTCAATCGGTCACCGCACACCAGGTTAGATGGAGACATTCCAGAGGAGATATGGTCTGGAAGGAAGACAAGCCTAAACCATCTAAGGGTGTTTGGATGCACAGCATATGTGCATGTTGGAGCTGGGGAGCGGAGTAAGTTGGATGCCAGGTCTAAGAAGATGGTGTTCCTAGGCTACCCGCGAGGAGTCAAGGGGTATCGGCTATGGGACTCCTTGGAGAAGAAGGTTGTCATCAGCAGAGATGTAACCTTTGATGAGAGCTCAATCCTCCAGAACAGAAGTGGCATGGATGCACAGCAGGGACTACAGGAGGTAGAACACGGTAACACTAGTCAGACAACCTCCTATACAGTTGTGCCATTTGCTAGTGGACCAGGAGGATTTGAGATTCAGGTGGAGAGGACTGACAGAGGGGGTAGAAGCCAGGGAGTTCAGCAGGATGCAGCTGGACAGGGGACTGATACTGGGATCGCACTGCAAAGGCCCAGGAGGAACGTGCGACCACCAGTTCGATACGGCTTCGAGGATTCGTTGTCATATGCCCTGGTGACAGCAAATGGAGACCCTTTCACCTATGAAGAGGCTATGGAAAGTCAGGATAGAGATAGGTGGATCCATGCTATGGCAGAGGAAATGCAGTCTCTTCACAGAAATAATACGTGGCAGGTGGTCCAGCTGCCACAAGGAAAGAAACCCATTGGTTGTAAATGGGTTTATCAGCGCAAGGAAGGAGCTTCAGAACAAGAGGGTATCAGGTATAAGGCAAGACTAGTGGCCAAAGGATACTCTCAGAAAGAAGGCATCGATTATGGTGAGATATTTTCTCCAGTTGTCAGGCACACTTCCATCAGACTATTATTGAGTATTGTAGCAGCTCAGGACTTGGAGCTGGAGCAGATGGATGTGAAGACAGCATTCCTCCATGGTCATTTGGAGGAGAGCATCTACATGGAGCAGCCACCAGGGTTTAGAGAACCAAGATCAGATGGGAAAGTCTGTTTGCTGAAGAAATCTCTGTATGGGCTGAAGCAGTCGCCGAGGCAGTGGTACAAGAGATTTGACACTTATGTTAGGAGCATTGGACTTT
Source organism: Calamus simplicifolius (assembly GCA_900491605.1). Taxonomy (NCBI): domain Eukaryota; kingdom Viridiplantae; phylum Streptophyta; class Magnoliopsida; order Arecales; family Arecaceae; genus Calamus; species Calamus simplicifolius. Next base: position 158,828 of record UESW01004021.1, read on the forward strand.
CCAGGTGTGAGTATGATTCTTGTGTGTATGTTAAATCTCTGGATGATGGGTCTAGGATGTACTTACTCTTGTATGTAGATGACATGCTGATAGCATGAAAGAGTGAGAAGGCTGTACAGGAACTGAAGATAGCTTTGTCTCGGGAGTTTGAGATGAAGGATCTGGGGCCAGCCAGGAAGATCCTAGGGATGGAAATCATCAGAGATAGATCCAAAGGTGTGCTGCATTGAGTCAGGGTGGCTACATTAAAAAGATTCTGGAGCGATATGGGATGAAGGATGCCAAACCGACAGCACTACCTTTGGCAGCACATTTTTCCTTATCGAAGACCATGTCACCACAGACTGAGGTGGAGGCTCAGGAGATGGAGAAGGTACCATATGCTTCTGGTGTTGGGAGCCTTATGTATGCCATGGTATGTTGTAGGCCAGACATAGCCCATGCAGTGAGCCAGGTGAGCAGGTTCATGGCGCACCCTGGCAGGGAGCACTGGCGAGCACTAAAGGGAATCTTCAGGTACTTGGTAGGTACAGTTGGGGTTGGTATTTGCTATGGACAGCAAGAAGGTGCTGAGAGATCCAACTTATCCAAGGAGGCTCGTGGGCAGTTATATGGGTATGTGGATGCAGACTTTGGTGGAGATGTGGACACTAGGAGATCCACAACAGGCTTTGTGTTCAGCCTGTTTGGTGGTCCAGTATCGTGGAGATCATGTCTGCAGCCCATCACAGCCTTATCTACCACGGAGGCAGAATACATAGGTATCACAGAGGCAGCAAAGGAAGCTCTTTGGCTGAAGGGCTTGATGCTGGAGATGGGACTTGATCAGAAGGTTGTCCAGGTGCATAGTGACAGCCAGAGTGCTCTGATGCTTGCGCAGAATGCAGTCTATCATGCCAGGACGAAGCACATTGACCTCAGATACCACAGGATCAGAGAGCTGGTGGAAGATGGTGAGGTGGAGCTGGTGAAGGTATACACCAAAGAAAATCCAGCAGATGCACTGACTAAGGTTCTTCCACGGGACAGTTTTCAAAAGTGTATTTCGTTGTTAAAGCTGATGGACACAGTGGACGTGCTGAGGCCTTGAAAGCACCAAGGTGGAGATTGTTGGGCCTGGTGTGGTGCTATCAAGGCCCAGGTGGGCTAACTTGTATTGGGCTGGGTTTTGAGTCCAAGGGTTGAGATTAAATCAAATCACGGGTGTACATGGGCTTGGGGATTAGTTTAATCTCATTGGTTTAGTCCATGGGAGTTTTTTGTTGAGTCTGGGCCTGGCCCACTTCGTGGATGTATTTAAACCCTAGTCTCTAGGGTTTGGATGGAATAGTGAACAGATTCTTTTCTCCTAGAAATTTCATCTCTCACAAGACGGCAGCCCTCTTCTTTTCCCTATCTCCTCCTCTCTCTTCTTCCTCCCCCTGCCGCACGGAACCAGAACCGAAGTCGTGACGTGTTCTAATCCAGTGCACGGTGAGAAAGGAAATCCACGAGAGAAAGGAAAAGCCGTTTCTCCCCGGGGCGTTGTGGACGTGCGACGGCTTTCTCCCAGGGCGTCCGGCGTTGTGGATTTCTCCCATAGAAGCCGTAAAGATCCAGAGCTTTCTCCCAGGCTGATCTTGTGGGAGGAAGACTCATGGGAGTCTAGTCAACGTGAAGAAAGAGGGAGTCTTGTCAACGGTCAAAGCATGGAGGAGCTTGGGGATATTCCAGCAAAGAATAGAAAATCAAGAATTTAAACCCTTTCAGAATGTTGGGTCATAAATCAAAGCATTATCCATTAGGATAAATTGTCTTTTCTATTATAAAATGGCTATAAAACAAATAAGTTTTATTTTTGATATGGGTTGGAACCAACCTATGCAGAAGTAGAAGACAATCAAAAAAAAACATATTGTTATTTTTTTTAAGTTCAATCAAATTCAAATGAATGGTATTTTTTATGTATAATAAATTTGTCCATCATTCTAAATTGAACTAATTGAAACAAGATATCATCAAAGTGACCTCTCTTGTGTAGATGGTTCATGAAGGATGTTGAATGTTGTGTGTGTGTATGTTTCATGTTGATATTAATTGGCCCAAAGAAAGATTAATGCTTGGCTGAACTACACATATGTGTGATGGTAAACACGTAATGATTATAAGGATTTACATCTAATCCAAAGATAGATATATTATCTGACATGCATTATTGTTAGTGTTTGATCATTACAACAAGAGTACCACTAGCAGTTAATATTACTGTCCAAAGACTTGGTATTAATGTTGCACTTGGTATCTTAAGATGGGATTTAACATTATTTAAATTTATTGATATTTGTTATTAATTATTTATATGAGCATATTATTTATTATTTATGTATTGCTTTTATTTTCTTTACAGCTAATGTTCCTACTATTTCTGCTAACCTCAATTCGGTGCCGATCCTTATGGCACTAACTTTAAGGACTAGAAGGAGAACATTCTCACTGTTCTTGGCTACATGGATCTGGACCTTGCAATAAGGATTGAGCAACCCACTCCTCCTATAGCATATAGTACCTATGATGAGAGGAACATATATGAGAAGTGGGATCGCTCTAATCGCATGAGTCTTATGATCAACAAGCGTGGCATACCTGAGGCTTTTAGGGATGTAGTATCTGAAGGGATTACCAGTGCCAAGGATTTTCTTGCTGAGATTGAGAAACGCTTTGCCAAAAGCGATAAGGAAAAAACAAGCACAATCTTGAAAAGCTTGAGTTTCATGAAGTATAAGGGCAAAGGAAACATAAGAGAGTACATTATGAAAATGTCTTATCTTACTTCAAAGCTTAAGGCACTAAAGCTTAAAATGTTAAAGGGCTTGCTTGTGCATCTGGTACTGATTTCTCTACCTAATCAATTTAGTCAATTTAAGGTCATTTACAATTGCCAGAAAAAGAAATGGACTCTTAATGAGCTCATTTCACATTGTGTACAAGAGGAAGAGAGATTGAAGCAAGAGAAGACTGAAAGTGCTCAATTGGTAAGCACCTCTAAGGAAAAGGGTAAGGATAAAGGCAAGAAAAGAAAGAATGAGGCTGCTAAGGGTCAGTAAAGAAGAAACAAAATCAGGATAAGAAAAGTTATTTCTTTTGTAAAAAGTCTGAACATATGAAGAAGGAATGTTTTCAATATCATGCATGGCATAAAAAAATGTACATTTCTTAGTTTGGTCTATTCTGAAGTGAATATAGCTTCAGTACCTAGAAACACTTGGTGGTTAGATTCTGATACTACTACTAACATCAGTGTTTCAATGAAGGATTTGTTAGTGTATGCCCTAAATCCAATTGGATTGAATGTTGTATACATTCTATGAATACAAACCAAATAAAATGGTTTCTTTATCTATTCAGATGTCTTTTATTTGATATATTTGTCTATGAGATAAAGTCCAAAAGAATGTGAACCGTGCATATGGAATTTGTAATAGAGATTAGAAATTGTGAGATTCAAATTGCACGTTATGGTTCGATTCTTTAAACTTCCCTGTCGATGTGTAGATGGGACTGGATACCATCGAACACCGTGAGACTGGCACACATTGCATATCCTTACCTTGGGGTGAGCAGCTGATTTCAAAAGCTGAAGTATGAAGATACTTGGATAGGTGTATGAATGCTCGTTATTGTAACGATGCATTGGATGACCCATACAGAGATCCCATATGGATATTCTTATAGTGTCAATGGTTGATCTCTAAATGATGGTGGTGTGAGTGATCCTTTGATTTGAGATCTTCATTGCATCTCATGTGCGAAAGTCATGCTTTGACTGCATCCAAACGTCACTCTAGCCACGGGTGGCAAATATGGTATCGATTGGGCATGACATAAAGCACATGAAGATGGTGTTTGATCAAGATAGGATTCGTCTCCCTTGATAGAAAGGGTTATATCCCACAACCACTTGATGGATTAAATTGATTGTTATATCCTTGCAAGGTTGAGTTGGAATTCGAAATGGGTTCATATGAGTCAATTTTTTCTGAGATCAAGTAAACAAAGATCAATTACAAGGTTCACACATTCATACCACTGATTGATCTGGGATATGTGACGAAAGGATTTGATCATACGGTAACCGTTTATGGACAGGTGTTGTTGATGGTCACGTCAACAAAACCTTTAGCAGTTGGGTGGTCATGATGCTTTGCTAGAGGCCTCTCATGATCTATAATAATATTGTTGACTTGGACAAAGAGTTGTCCAATCATTCCTAGGGTCTATGATTAGGACATAATTATTGTCAACATGTTAAAGGGCCTAATGGGTCACATGCATTAAGAAGAATTTTGGATGAATGAGAATTAAATTAGATTTAATTCTGATAAGATGATCAATTAAATAATTGGGTGAGACCCAATTTAAAGAAGATAAAATAATAATGGATATGATCCATTGTATTAGAAGGAAATTTAAGGAGAAATTATTTGTGCATATGATGAACAAATAATTGGATACCCAAATATGACTTGATCCATATGATGGATGGCTCTGATTATTCGGGTATGGATGGCCAATCTCAGCTATGTGAAGATGGAATCATGCCCATGGGATGAGGCATGATGAATCTCTATGGTTCGATGATGAACACGTACAAATTGGGGCATGTAGTTATAAGATAACCAACTCTTAATTTCAAAGGCTAAGATTGTGACACTTGGATTAACGTTACCATGAGGATGGGAGTTTCTTTTGTTTACTTGGATTAACGTTACCATGACGTTACCATGAGAATGAGAGTTTTTGTTTCTTTGGATTAAATTTACCATGACATTACCATGAAAAGAGTCTCTTCTTCTCCCTTGGAACTTTCCTTTCTCACCGGTTCCTTCCTCCTAGGAAGTGAGAGCATGAGAAGAAAAAGATTAGATCTTTTAGATCTTCAGAGATATCTTCTGTATTTCTATAAGGGGATTCAAGAGGCGCTAGCACCCCCTCTCTCCCGAAGTGTCATCTTCATACCTTGAAGGTCTTCATCCACTCTTCTTTGCGTGGATCACCGTTAGAGGCCGAACACGTGGACAGGCTAGTGGCAGATGATTCACCAGCTTCATCCTTTTCTACATCGATAAAGGACTCATGTATGAATAAATCTAAAATTTTAAATTTTATTTGAGATTTAATGAATCTGTTCCTAAGGATCCTGAGCATCAGGAAATTTTTTATTATATCTTCTTGTATATATTCATAAATTTGATTCATATCTAGAATACATAATTTCCATCAGGATTGCCTGAGCTACCAAAGGCCAACTGATGCTGAAAGATGCATTTATGCGAAAGATGGCAAGTCAGTATGTGGAGGCAATTGGGCATTAGATTGTTATTAAGTTTTGGTTACTATGTGGATTTGAAAGATACTTTTATACTACCATCATTTAGACAAAATTTGGTTTCTATTTTCGCTTTGGACAAATTAGGATATTGTTGTTCATTTGGAAATAGTCAGTTTAGTCTTTCTTTAAATTCAAATATTATTGAAACTGGTTCTCTTATAGTGTTTGGCAATCTATATTTTCTTGATACTATTGCTTCTTATAATGAAACCCTAAATATGGAATCATGAGGTACTAAGCATAAAATTTGCAATAAAAATTCAGGAACATTATGGCACAAGCGCTTAGGTCATATCTCTAGAAATAGAGTTGAACGATTTGTGTCAGATAAAATTTTGGATCCTCTTGATTTTACAGACTTCAATGTTTGTGTGGATTGCATTAAGGGCAAATAGACCAAAACAAAGAAATTGGATGCATATAGAACTGCGGAAGTCTTAGAGTTGATACATACAAACATTTATGGACCATTTCCTATACCTTCTTGGAATGGTCAACAATATTTTGTATCATTCATAGATGATTATTTTAGATATGCATACCTATTTCTTATTCATGAAAAGTCTCAAGTTTTGGATTTGTTCAAATCATTTAAAGCTAAGGATGAGCTTCAACTCAACAAAAGGATTAAAGGAGCGAGATCTGACCATGGTGGTAAATACTATGGCATATATGATGGTTCAAATGAACAACATTAGGGCCTTTTGCTAAATATCTAAAGGAATATGGAATTATCCCACAATAATACACCATGCCAGGGTCATCTAGCAAGAATGGTGTAGCTGAAAGACGTGATTGCACTCTTAAAAATATGGTAAGGAGTATGATTAGTCATTCAACCTTACCAGAGTCACTCTGGAGAGAAGCACAAAAGACAGCAGCTTACATCTGAACAGAGTACCAACTAAAGTAGCTATCAAAACACCTTATGAGCTTTGGATTAGACAAAAGCCTAGTCTAAAGCATTTTCATGTTTGGGGATGTCCAACTGAGGCAAGGCCTTATAGGCCACATGAAAAAAAATTGGACTCCAAAACAGTAAGTAGCTACTTTGTTAGGTATTCTGAGCGATCTAGGGGCTTCATGTTTTATGATCCCAAATCAAGAACAAATTTTGAGATGAAAACTGCAATGTTCTTTGAGGATATTGAGTTTGTGGAGAGAAATAAGGTTAAAGACTTTATCTTTGAGGAGGAATTGGATCCTACTACTCTTATTGAAGAGGAGTTAGTTCATATTCCTATAATTGCTTCTGACAATGAGCAGATTTCTGTTCCTGTCATTGATCAAGTTGCAATTCCAAAATAACAAAAATTATTGATCAACCCTCAGAGGTACAAACTCAACAACCTCAAGAACAAGTTCCTTTGTGGTGATCCACTAGAGAAAGGAGAAATGCTATTCCATATGACTATATAGTATTTCTTCAAGAACATGAGAAAAATAATAGCATGATGGAAGATGATACTGTCAACTTCCTTCAAGCCATACAACATTCCAACTCAGAAAAGTGAATTGAAGCAATGAAAGAAGAGTATAAGTCTATGCAAGATAATAAGGTTTGGCAACTTGTCCCATTACCAGAAGGTGTGAAACCCATTGGTTGTAAATGGATTTTTAAGACCAAATGGGATTCAAAGGGTAATATGGAGAGGTATAAAGCTTATCTTGTGGCTAAAGGCTATACTCAAAAGGAAGGGATTTACTTTAAAAAGACCTTCTCTCCGTTTCATCGAAGGACTCTTTTAGGACAATCGTGGCTCTTGTTGCACAGTATGATATAAAACTCCATCAAATGGATGTCAAGATAGCGTTTCTTAATGGAGACATTGATGAGACAATTTATATGGTGAAATTAAAAAACTTTGTGTCAAGAGACCCAAAAAAAATGGTTTGCAAATTGACAAAATTCATTTATAGGTTAAAGTAAGCTTCTCCTCAATGGTACCACAAATTTCATCAAATAATTCTCTCATTTAATTTTGAGGTGAATGCAGTTGATGATTGTGTATATCACAAGTTCAGTGAGAGTAAATTCATTTTTCTGGTTTTGTATGTGGATGACATTTTGCTTGCAACTAATGATATAGGCATATTGCACAAAACCAAGAGATTTCTATCAAGCAATTTTTAAATGAAAGATCTTGGTGATGGCTCCTTTGTATTAAAAACTAGATACATCGAGATCGTTCCCAGAGTATCCTTGGATTATCACAAAGGAGCTATATCGATAAAGTACTTAAGAGATTTGGCATGCAATATTGCAAACGAGATGACACTCCGATCGCTAAAGAAGATAAATTCAGTTTTAACCCGTGCCCAAAAAGAAAACCTTGAAGTTGAAGAGATGCATAAGATTCCTTATGCTTTGATTGTAAAGAATCTAATGTATGCTTAAGTTTGTACGTGTTCGGATATTGCGTACAATGTTGGAGTGCTAGGCAGATATTTAAGTAATCCAGGTATGGATCACTGGAAAGTAGCCAAAAGGGTTATGAGATATCAGAAAAAAATAAAAAATTACATGCAAACATATAGGAGATTAGTTCATTTTGAGATCATTGGGTATTCTGACTCCGACTTTGCAGGATGCCAAGATAGTAAAAAATCTACTTCGGGATATGTATATCTGTTAGGTGGTGGGGCTATTTCTTAGAGAAGTATAAAATAAACACTTATAGCTTCTTCTACCATGGCAGCAAAATTTATAGTATATTATAAGGCATCCAATCATGGGATATGGCTAAAAAAAAAAATCATCACTGGGCTACGCATATTGGACAGAATTGAAAGACCGTTAAAGTTATTTTGTGACAACAAGTCAGTTGTATTGTATTCCAACAACAACAAGAGCTCGACCAAGTCAAAGCATATTGACATCAAGTTCTTAGTTGTAAAGGAAAGAGTATAGAGTGCTCAGATTTTTATAGAGCATATAGGGACAAACTCCATGATTGTAGATCCCCTTACAAAGGGTGTGCCGCTCAAGGTCTTTCATGAGCATACTGCTTTATGGGTGTTATAGATAATGATGATGCTTAGATTCAGTGAGAGTTTGTATTACTTCTATTTTATGCTTTATATTTGCTTAGTACACACTTATATGTTTGGATATTTTTTGATCAGAAATAAAGTATTTTATTCAGTTCAATACACTTTGTACAATTATGTTAAAGTTTTGATCTCACTCCAGTTTAAGGACCAGTTGAAAATAGGCATGTTAAGATCATATTATATGTAATTTTCATGCTACACATCCACATCATGATCCATGTCATTTAGTTGTATCAACATACGTGACCATTGATGAGTCAAGTTATGATAGATATAACAAAGATCGCTTTGATCCTATGTTGGTATGGTTGATGGACTGGATTGGTTATAGATACATTTCGGTAATGACAGTAAAATTGAGCTCATTCGGTTATTTTTTTTGCAAAACATAATTATAAGGTTATACATATAGTCCAGTGGGAGATTGTTGGATTATTAATCCAACATTGGGCTTATATGTAAAATAATTATGTTTTGCGGACTATCAAATATGGTTAAGCCTAATTAAAAGTGATCTGCTAAGGTTTTAGTAATTTAGGCTTTAATGTATCTGATAAGATATGGGCCTTTAATGTCTAGAGACCTAAAGAGTTATTTATATTATTATGATAGGCTAAAATAGAAATACAAAAAGATAATGATGAAATTATCTATATATAGCATTATGGCACGTACGACTCTCTTATCTGAATCTTATCATTAGAAAGAAAATCCTAGAGAAAATTCTAAAGCACTTTAAATTCTAAAGCACTTTCTGGGAGTACATGTTGATTTAGAAGGCCAATCGTCCAACTTTGGAGAGCAATCATGCAATATGGATTCAGGTACACTTCGTTTATCGCTTATTAATTCTTGATGATTGAACATGAATATTTAGGTTTAATTCCAACAGAGATCCTTGTTTCAATGTCAACGAGGAAGTGGTTGTCTTGGAAGATGAAAGGTCTTCCGATGGAACCAAAGCCGGGCCATGTGGATGCGCCGTATTCTTGCTCGAATCTGGAACGGTGGCAGAAGTGGTAGCTTCCTCTTCTTTGATGGTGAGAAGTTCGTTAAAGCACTCCACTAGCGCCAACTCCAGAACAGGATTCGGATAGGAAGCAGCGAGAACTGGCAGCGACGACGATGGGAGGGACGTATGATAGCTTCAGCTCCTAACATCGGCCACCGCAGCACTCGCAGCCTCTGCCCCCTCTGCCGTAGCGCGGGTGGTTGTCTTCGGCCTGGCCTCCTCTGTACTTGGACAATGTGGTGGTTCTGAGCACAAAGAAACCAAAATAAAATTAGAAGGGAGAAGGAGGAATGGGATTCTTTGGAGTTTGGATTATTCTCCATGTATAGGCGCGGATGGAAAGAGCGAGGGAGGGCGCTGAATTGGTGGGATTAGAAACTGGTATAAGAAAGTAAGAAACTTTGCGGTTGTCATTATTATTATTATTATTATTATTATTATTATTATTATTATTATCAAACAATGGTCCCACAAAGCATTTAATGCCATTTCATTTATTTTAAGAAAGGGAGCTAGTGGCCACAGGTGGCAACACATTTTAACAAAATAAAATAAAAGCTTCCATCTCCTTTACCTGACATAATAAGTTCAAATTAGGTATTAGAAGGCAATAAATGAATAACCAATTAGTATATTTTTAGATAATTTAAGACTATATTTTAAATAAAAGATGTAGTCTTTTAATTTATGAAAAAATAAGGCTATATTTTTTTACAAAAAACGTAATCTTTTTTCTAAAACTACTGTAGTCTGTTTAACTTTTTGTAGTTGTGTTACAATTATTAGTTCATGGTTAAGTAGTGATCATTAAATGACATAATGACTAAATTATGTGTACTAATTTTTTTTTGTGTTTATATAAATAGCATGCACTGCACCAAATTTTTTCCTTAATATTTTGCATTAAAATATCCTTCACATGCTGGGTTATCTTAAAAAGTTAAGATAAATCAAGAAACATCTGATATATCAAATTATGTTGTACATTTTATTTCATATCATTTTTCTATAAAAAAAATCTCTTACTAGTATCTAAGAAAAAATAAGGTAAAGTTTCAAGGCTATTGTTAAATTCTAGAAACCTACGTTTCTCAAACTTTTGGCCGTATACGAGTCTCACAAGCCTGTCACTTTTTTTCCATTTAAATTTTGTAACTCTTTCACAAACACACTTTAACAGTTTGGGACTTTCTTGCACGATTATTTTTATTTCTTATCCATCTTGGAATGATTAATATGAGACTTCCCACTATGTTCTATCTCTTTTTTAAATATTTCTCATGAATACCACCATACTCCAACTCTATTTATTATATAATGCCATGAGACCTGTTTCACCATTCGGTTCTCCTCCTATATTTGTGTATTCTGTCTACGTTCTCTCACCATGTTGGACGAAGAATATTATTTTTGACCACAAGATTATGTTTCTGTATTCTGTCTCACTGCGTTGAACGAAAAATATGGCTTTTAACCACGTACAATATTAGATGATCAAAACCCTACTTCAAGTGCTTTTTATAGCAGATATGTACATTGCACATACCACGCGATAGACTCCATGGCAATATAATTCTTGTCAAGTTTGTCTCAAGATGAATACCAATTTTTTTCTTTAGCATTATACCTGTAATATTTTATCATTCATTTACATACGCAATGAAAAGATAATTAGCATGAAAATTTTGAATCCTTAAAATTTTACCATGCAACTTTTCACTCTTATTTTTTTAACTCTTGTATCAAACGCACCCTGAAATAAAGAATCCAATCAACTCACTCTCAACATTACTTGACCAGTGTTTCATCCAAGCCATGCATGCATTATTAACCCTGATTTCTTGTAAGGGAACACCAATTAAGAACATGCTTGATCCTCGTCATGACAGCCATTCTCTTACGACTTATCATATGATCTTTTCTTTTGGATATAGAACACCAAGCAGAAACAGAATCACGAAAATAAAAAGAAGCAATCCAAGCAGAAATAATAATCATAGGAAAGATAATTAAGGTGATCTCACTTCAACTTCCTGTTGAAGGAAAAGATCGCATTACGTAAAAAGATAACAACACAGCGATTACGATCTCTCTGCTTCAAGAAAACATAGCGATTATGATCTCTCTGGTGCTTCAAGAAAACGAAGGAGCAACCACATCAAAACCATGAAACTACCAAATGGATTGATTATGCGTAAATAGACCAAAAGAGTCGCAGGACTCTGATCTAATAATTCCATATACCAACTTTGTACCAATAGCTGGTTAGACTCAAAAATACCTCTGATCTAAACGAGATCGAGTTTCTTGCACTGCAACCCGTCATACTTCAAAGGAAACGAACGATCTTCTTGATGTGCCGTCACGAGACCGACATCTTCACCACAATCGCCGTATCTTCTTTGGAGATATCAAAGAAATGCTCCATGGTCTCCGTTCTTGGCTCGAAGTAGCTTCGGTCTCAAACGCCGTCACCTTCACGGTAGGGTGGACGTCCACGGTGGCTACGCTCCCATCCGCAGTCACAGTAAAAATGATCCCCTCGAACTCCGTGCAGTCATACCAACCTTCTCCATCGGTTTCGATGTATCTCGGCATGGTTCCAGGGGAAAGCAAGCGGACGGAGAGAAGAAAACTGAACCAAAAAAAAATAGTCCTAGGCGGCCCTGTTTCCTGCCACATCGCGGCCCCGAGCGTTCACAGTGGTCCAAGGCGCCCCGAGCGTTCCCATGCAGCCACAGTGGTCCTAGACGGCCTTTCTCCCTTCACAGCGGCCATGAGCATCCTAGCCGGCCTCATGCATGCATAGGTCCGAACAATCCCAGGCGGCCACAGTGGTTCCAGGCGGCCTTTCTCCCTTCATGGCGGCCATGAGCATCCTAGTCGGCCTCATGCATGCACAGGTCCGAGCAATCCCAGCGGCCACAATGGTCCCAGATGGCCCCTGTCAGAGCAGCCTTGGCGGCTCCCTAGCAGTCCTAGACTGCCCCGGCCTCAGTTGATAATGGCCTCACCAGACCCAAGTCCCGAGCTTCCTCGACGGCCAAGAGTAGCCTTGGCGGCTCCCGAGTAGTCCTAGACGGCCCCGACCTCAGTCGATAATGGCCTCACCGCACCCAAGTCTCGAGCGGCCCTTCCTTAGCGAGCCTCGAGGTAATCCTTGACGGCCTAAGTCCATGGCTCAGACTAAGGTCTAATTAATGAGGGTGGTACGGATATGAGACTTTCCAAATTAAAAGGGTATGGCTCAGACACACGTGGTACCTATAGTGATTATTCATCATATCATCATCTGGATTCATAAACTATGGCCACGTACTTTAATGAGATAATTAAGTGGCCATCTATCTATGATGAGATGACGCCTGTAGCTCTGACATTCCTATAAGAGGTAAGCTTTATCGAAAGTTATCATTTATCATAAGGGTCTTGACAAATGGCAGTATTTTGAGCCTCACATATGCCAGTCCTGACATTTCACCCACCAAAAGTCTCATGTATGAATAAATCTAATATTTTAAATTTTATTTGAGATTTAATGAATCTGTTCCTAAGGATCCTGGGCATATGGAAATTTTATATTATATATTCTTGTATATTTTCATAAATTTGATTCATATCTAGAATATATAATTTCCATCAGGATTGCCTGAGCTACCAAAGGCCAACTGATGCTGAAAGATGCATTTATGCAAAAGATGGAAAGTCAGTAGATGTGGAGGCAATTGGGCATTTTAGATTGTTATTAAGTTTTGGTTACTATGTGGATTTGAAAGATACTTTTATAGTACCATTATTTAGACAAAATTTGGTTTCTATTTTAGCTTTGGACAAATTAGGATATTATTGTTCATTTGGAAATAGTCAATTTAGTCTTTCTTTAAATTCAAATATTATTGAAACTGGTTCTCTTATAGTGTTTGGAAATCTATATTTGCTTGATACTATTGCTTCTTATAATGAAACCCTAAATATGGAATCATGAGGTACTAAGCATAAAATTTGCAATAAAAATTCAGGAACATTATGGCACAAGTGCTTAGGTCATATCTCTAGAAATAGAGTTGAACGATTTGTGTCAGATAAAATTTTGGATTCTCTTGATTTTACAGACTTAATGTCTGTGTTGATTGCATTAAGGGCAAATAGACCAAAACAAAGTAATTGGATGCATATAGAACTGCGGAAGTCTTAGAGTTGATACATACGAACATTTATGGACCATTTCCTACACCTTGGAATGGTCAACAATATTTTGTATCATTCATAGATGATTATTATAAATATGCATACCTATTTCTTATTCATTAAAAGTCTCAAGTTTTGGATGTGTTCAAATCATTTAAAGCTAAGGATGTGCTTCAACTCAACAAAAGGATTAAAGGAGCGAGATCTGACCATGGTGGTAAATACTATGGCATATATGATGGTTCAAATGAACAACGTTAGGGCCTTTTGCTAAATATCTAAAGGAATATGGAATTATCCCACAATAATACACCATGCCAAGGTCATCTAGCAAGAATGGTGTAGTTGAAAGACGTGATCACACTCTTAAAAATATGGTAAGGAGTATGATTAGTCATTCAACCTTACCAGAGTCACTCTGGAGAGAAGCACAAAAGATAGCAGCTTACATCTGAACAGAGTACCAACTAAAGTAGCTATCAAAACACCTTATGAGCTTTGGATTAGACGAAACCCTAGTCTAAAGAATTTTCATGTTTGGGGATGTCCAACTGAGGCAAGGCCTTATAGGCCATATGAAAAAAAATTGGACTCCAAAACAGAAAGCAACTACTTTGTTAGGTATTCTGAGCGATCTAGGGGCTTCATGTTTTATGATCCCAAATCAAGAACAAATTTTGAGACGAAAACTGCAATGTTCTTTGAGGATATTGAGTTTGTGGGGAGAAATAAGGTTAGAGACTTTATCTTTGAGGAGGAATTGGATCCTACTACTCTTATTGAAGACGAGTTAGTTCATATTCCTATAATTGCTTCTGATAATGAGCAAATTTTGTTTCTGTCATTGATCAAGTTGCAATTCCAAAACAACAAGAAATTATTGATCAACCCTCAGAGGTACAAACTCAACAACCTCAAGAACAAGTGCCTTTGTGGTGATCCACTAGAGAAAGGAGAAATGCTATTCCATATGACTATATAGTGTTTCTTCGGGAACATGAGAAAAATAATGGCATGATGGAAGATGATCCTATCAACTTCCTTCAAGCCATACAAGATTCCAACTTAGAAAAGTGAATTGAAGCAATGAAAGAAGAGTATAAGTCTATGCAAGATAATAAGGTTTGGCAACTTGTCCCATTACTAGAAGGTGTGAAACCCATTGGTTGTAAATAGATTTTTAAGGCCAAATGGGATTCAAAGGGTAATATGGAGAGGTATAAAGCTCATCTTGTGGCTAAAGGCTATTCTCAAAAGGAAGGGATTAACTTTAAAAAGACCTTCTCTCCAGTTTCATTGAAGGACTCTTTTAGGACAATCGTGGCTCTTATTGCATAGTATGATATGAAACTCCATCAAATGGATGTCAAGATAACGTTTCTTAATGGAGACATTGATGAGACAATTTATATGGTGCAACTAAAAACCTTTGTGTAGGAGACCCAAAGAAAATAGTTTTCAAATTGACAAAATTGATTTATGGGTTAAAGTAAGCTTCTTGTCAATGGTACCACAAATTTCATCAAATAATTCTCTCATTTAATTTTAAGGTGAATGCAGTTGATGATTGTGTGTATCACAAGTTCAGTGAGAGTAAATACATTTTTCTGGTTTTGTATGTGGATGACATTTTGCTTGCAACTAATAATATAGGCATATTGCACAAAACCAAGAGATTTCTATCAAGCAATTTTTAAATGAAAGATCTTCATGATGGCTCCTTTGTATTAAAAATCTAGATACATCGAGATCGTTCTTAGGGTATCCTTAGATTATCACAAAGGAGCTATATCGATAAAGTACTTAAGAGATTTGGCATGTAATATTGCAAATCAGATGACACCCCGATCGCTAAAGAAGATAAATTCAGTCTTAACCCGTGCCCAAAAAGAAAACGTTGAAGTTGAAGAGATGCATAAGATTCCTTTTGCTTTGATTATAGAATGTCTAATGTATGCTCAAGTTTGTACGTGTTCGGATATTGCATACAATGTTGGAGTGCTAGGCAGATATTTAAGTAATCCATGTATGGATCACTGGAAAGTAGCCAAAAGGGTTATGAGATATCTAAAAAAAAATAAAAAATTTACATGCTGACATATAGGAGATTAGTTTATTTTGAGATCATTGGGTATTCTGACTCCGACTTTGCAGGATGCCAAGATAGTAAAAAATTTACTTCGGGATATGTATATTTGTTAGGTGGTGGGGCTATTTCTTAGAGAAGTACAAAATAAACACTTATAGCTTTTTCTACCATGGCAGCAAAATTTATAGCATATTATAAGACATCCAATCATGGGATATGCAAAAAAAAAATCATCACTGGGCTGCACATATTGGACGGAATTGAAAGACAATTAAAGTTATTTTGTGACAACAAGTTAGCCGTATTGTATTCCAACAACAACAAGAGCTCGACCAAGTCAAAGCATATTGACATCAAGTTCTTAGTTGTAAAGAAAGAGTATAGAGTGCTCAGATTTTTATAGAGCATATATGGACAAACTCCATGATTATAGATCCCCTAACAAAGGGTGTGCCGCTCAAGGTCTTTCATGAGCATACTACTTATATGGGTGTTATAGAGAATGATGATGCTTAAATTCAGTGGGAGTTTGTATTACTTCTATTTTATGCTTTATATTTGCTTAGTACACACTTATATATTTGGATATTTTTTGATCAGAAATAAAGTATTTTATTCAGTTCAATACACTTTGTACAATTATGTTAAAGTTTTGATCTCACTCAGTTTAAGGACCAGTTGGAAATAGGCATGTTAAGATCATATTATATGTAATTTTCATGCTACACATCCACATCATGATCCATGTCATTTAGTTGTATCAACATACATGACCATTGATGAGTCAAGTTATGATAGATATAACAAAGATCGCTTTGATCCTATGTTGGTATGGTTGATAGACTGGATTGGTTATAGATACATTTCGGTAATGACAGTAAAATTGAGCTCATTCGATTATTTTTTTTGCAAAACATAATTATAAGGTTACACATATAGCCTAGTGGGAGATTGTTGGATTATTAATCCAACATTTGGCTTATATGTGAATAATTATGTTTTGCGGACTGTCAAATATGGTTAAGCCTAATTAAAAGTCATCTGCTAAGGTTTTAGTAATTTAGGCTTTAATGTATCTGATAAGATATGGGCCTTTAATGTCTAGAGACCTAAGGGGTTATTTATATTATTATGATAGGCTAAAATAGAAATACAAAAAGATAATGATGAAATTATCTATATATAGCATTATGGCACGTACGACTCTCTTATCTGAATCTTATCATTAGAAAGAAAATCCTAGAGAAAATTCTAAAGCACTCTCTGGAGTACATGTTGATTTGGAAGGCCAATCATCCAACTTTGGAGAGCAATCATGCAATATGGATTCAGGTACACTTTCGTTTATCGTTTATTAATTCTTGATGATTGAATATGAATTTTCTTGGGCTTCATGGTGATGGTTTTCACCAAAATATTTAGGTTTAATTCCAACAGAGATCCTTGTCTTCAATGTCAACGAGGAAGTGGTTGTCTTGGAAGATGAAAGGCCTTCCGATGGAACCAAAGCCGGCCATGTGGATGCACCGTATTCTTTCTCGAATCTGGAACGGTGGCAGAAGTGGTAGCTTCCTCTTCTTTGATGGTGAGAAGTTCATTAAAGCACTCCACTAGCGCCAACTCCAAAACAGGATTCGGATAAGAAGCAGCGAGAACTAGCAGCGACGACGATGGGGAGGGACGTCTGATAGCTTCAGCTCCTAACATCGGCACCGCAGCGCTCGCAGCCTCTGCCCCCTCTGCCGTAGCGTGGGTGGTTGTCTTTGGCCTGGCCTCCTCTGTACCTGGACATGGTGGTGGTTCTGAGCACAAAGAGACCAAAACAAAATCAGAAGGGAGAAGGAGGAATGGGATTCTTTGGAGTTTGGATTATTCTCCATGTATAGGCGCAGATGGAAAGAGCGAGGGAGGGCGCTGAATTGGTGGGACTAGAAACTGGTATAAGAAAGTAAGAAACTTTGCGGTTGTCATTATTATTATTATTATTATTATTATTATTATTATTATTATTATTATTATTATTATCAAACAATGGTCCCACAAAGCATTTAATGCCATTTCATTTATCTGACATAATAAGTTCAAATTAGGTATTAGAAGGCAATAAATGAATAATCAATTAGTATATTTTTAGATAATTTAAGATTATATTTTAAATAAAAGATGTAGTCTTTTAATTTATGAAAAAATAAGGCTACATTTTTTTTACGAAAAACATAATCTTTTTTCTAAAACTACTGTAGTCTATTTAACTTTTTGTAGTAGTGTTGCAATTATTAGTTCATGGTTAAGTAGTGATCAGTGAATTACATAATGACTAAATTATGTGTACTAATTTTCTTTTATGTTTATATAAATAGCATGCACTGCACCAAATTTTTTCCTTAATATTTTGCATTAAAATATCCTTCACTTGCTGGGTTATCTTAAAAAGTTAAGATAAATCAAGAAACATCTGATATATCAAATTATGTTGTACATTTTATTTCATATCATTTTTTCTATAAAAAAAATCTCTTACTAGTATCTAAGAAAAAATAAGGTAAAGTTTCAAGGCTATTGTTAAATTCTAGAAACCTACTTCTCTCAAACTTTTGGCCGTATACGAGTCTCACAAGCCTGTCACTTTTTTTCATTTAAATTTTGTAACTCTTGCACAAATACACTTTAACAGTTTGGAACTTTCTTGCACGATTATTTATTTCTTATCCATCTTGGAATGATTAATATGAGACTTCCCACTATGTTCTATCTCTTTTTTAAATATTTCTCATGAATACCACCATACTCCAACTCTATTTTATTATATAATGCCATGAGACCTGTTTGACCATTCGGTTCTCCTCCTATATTTGTGTATTCTGTCTACGTTCTCTCACCATGTTGGACGAAGAATATTGTTTTTGACCACAATATTATGTTTCTGTATTCTGTCTCACTGCGTTGAACGAAAAATATGGCTTTTAACCACGTACAAGATTAGATAATCAAAACCCTACTTCAAGTGCTTTTTATAGCAGATATGTACATTGCACATACCACGCGATAGACTCCATGGCAATATAATTCTTGTCAAGTTTGTCTCAAGATGAATACCAATTTTTTTCTTTAGCATTATACCTGTAATATTTTATCATTCATTTACATACGCAATGAAAGATAATTAGCATGAAAATTTTGAATCCTTAAAATTTTACCATGCAACTTTTCACTCTTATTTTTTTAACTCTTGTATCAAACGCACCCTGAAATAAAGAATCCAATCAACTCACTCTCAACATTACTTGACCAGTGTTTCATCCAAGCCATGCATGCATTATTAACCCTGATTTCTTGTAAGGGAACACCAATTAAGAACATGCTTGATCCTCGTCATGACAGCCATTCTCTTACGACTTATCATATGATCTTTTCTTTTGGATATAGAACACCAAGCAGAAACAGATCACGAAAATAAAAAGAACCAATCCAAGCAGAAATAATAATCATAGGAAAGATAATTAAGGTGATCTCACTTCAACTTCCTGTTGAAGGAAAAGATCGCATTACGTAAAAAGATAACAACACAGCGATTACGATCTCTCTGCTTCAAGAAAACATAGCGATTATGATCTCTCTGGTGCTTCAAGAAAACGAAGGAGCAACCACATCAAAACCATGAAACTACCAAATGGATTGATTATGCGTAATTAGACTAAAAGAGTCCCAGGACTCTGATCTATATATATATTCCATATACCTCTCCCCTCCTGCATAAAACGTAGAAAATTAAAAGAGAAAAAAAACGAGATCGAGTTTCTTGCACTGCAACCCGTCATACTTCAGAGGAAACGAACGATCTTCTTGATGTGCCGTCCCGAGACCGACATCTTCACCACAATCGCCGTATCTTCTTTGGAGATATCAAAGAAATGCTCCATGGTCTCCGTTCTTGGCTCGAAGTAGCTCTCGGTCTCAAACGCCGTCACATTCACGGTAGGGTGGACGTCCACGGTGGCTACGCTCCCATCCGCAGTCACAGTAAAAAGGATCCCCTCGAACTCCGTGCAGTCATACCAACCTTCTCCATCGGTTTCGGTGTATCTCGGCATGGTTCCAGGGAAAACAAGCGGACGGAGAGAAGAAAACTGAACAAAAAAATAAAAATAAAAATAGTCCCAGGCGCCCCGAGCATTCCCAGGCAGCCACAGTCCCAGGCAACCTTTCTTTCTTCACGGCGGCCATAAGCATCCTAACCGGCCTCATGCATGCATAGGTCCGAGCAATCCCAGGCGGCCACAGTGGTCCCAGGCGGCCTATCTCCCTTCATGGCGGCCATGAGCATCCTAGCCGGCCTCATGCATGCACAGATCCGAGCAATCCCAGATGGCCACAGTGGTCCCAGGCCGTCCCTGTCAGAGCAGCCTTGGCGGCTCCCGAGCAGTCCTAGATGGCCCCGGCCTCAGTCCATGGCTCAGACTAAGGTCTAATTAATGAGGGCAGTACGGATATGAGACTTTCCAAATTAAAAGGGTACGGTTCGGACACACATGGGCCCTACAGTGACTGTTCATCATATCATCTTCTGGATTCATAAACTGTGGCCACGTACTTTAATGAGATAATTAAGTGGCCATCTGTCTCTGATGAGATCACGCCTGTAGCTCTGACATTCCACTAAGAGGTAAGCTTTATCGAAAGTTATCATTTATCATAAAAGTCTTGACAAGTGTCAGTATTTTGAGCCTCACATATGTCAGTCCTGACATTTCACCCACCAAAAGTCCTTAGTCATCATGACACTTCAGACCAAATGAGCCCCCAAAAGTCATGATCCATCATAAGGCTCCACGTGACTCATTTCCACTAGAGGACAAGAATCCAAAATTCTCAAGCAAGCTACACAGAGGATAAAGGTAAATAAATAAGGTAAGAAGGACTCAAGATGGGAGGCTCTTGAAAAAAGCCTTCTCTTTTTTTTCTCTCTCGAGCTTCCTCGAGCTCACGGTTGTTGCCCTGGTCACTAACTTGAGCATCGGAGGGTCCCTGCCGGAATACCCGATCGTGGGGCTTCTTGCAGGCTTTGAAGACAAAGGAAGGACCCCGATATTTCTATGGAGCAACGATCAACGCTCAAGGACGCCAGCTCAAAGTGATCGAGCATCAACAGAAGCTAAACAAAGCTACCACACCACTCGATCATAAGCTTGGATTCTTGTAAACAAAGAACATGCATCATCCTTGTGACCGATACAATATCGGACAACCACTGTCACGCCCCAGACCCAAAAATACGCCCCAGACCCAAAAATTTTGAGCTAGGGTGACAACCCGCCGCGTGCCGGGCACGCAAGGCGTCCCGAAACATGACACTGAGTTCAATAACCTATATATCATTCAAGTCCATGTCTTTAATACAATCCATAACTAAAGATTTGGGCTACAAGCCCTACACATAAGCATTACAGGGGTTACATCAACATATGAATCCACTTTATAGAAGCTCCAACGAACCTATGGTTCCTTACACACCACCATGATAAAGTCTGGGCATCAAGCCCTACACATATATAATATTGGGGCTACAACAAAATAATGATCTGGCTTATTTAATAGAAGGTCCATCACCCCAAAATCCATCTTCAACCTCGTGGCTCTGATAAAAACATTGTAAGGATTTTGTGAGCTTACACTCAGTAAGTAAACCATGTTATACAGTCCAATCATAGCATAGCAATCAATAAGCACATAAATAATCAGCATGCATAAACATTTCACCAATACTCAAACATGCAATGTAAGTAAACCCATCATTGTTATATTATGTCATATGTGTCCCACGGCCCTCCAATGCCCC
Organism: Calamus simplicifolius; assembly: GCA_900491605.1. Lineage (NCBI taxonomy): Eukaryota > Viridiplantae > Streptophyta > Magnoliopsida > Arecales > Arecaceae > Calamus > Calamus simplicifolius. The sequence continues at coordinate 180,375 of UESW01004021.1, forward strand.
ATAACAAAGGAGAGCTGCGGCGACACATATAATTCAAATCAATTGCACTCATCATTGTTGTATTATATCATAGCAAATTATCAGTGCATATAAACAATTCATTATCATATTATATTATATATGTCCCACGGCCCTGCAATGCCCCATAACAAAGGAGAGCCGTGGCGGCACATATAAATATAATTCATTCTTTTGCATTCATAATCACTCCATTATGCAATGTAAGTATTATATCATACGTGTCCCATGGCCCTGCAATGCCTCATCTGAGCACATCCTCCAGATGTGTATGGCCATAGCAAAGGAGAACCGCGGCGGCACTTATGAATATAATACCAATCATTTGCATCCATAATTGCTCAATTATACTTTATAAGTAAACCCACTGTTTATACTCTCAATGGTAACTGTAAATGTGACCCACAGCCCTGCGATATCTCAATAGTGTACCAGCCAGCATTCCCTTAAAGCATCTCCCTACTGAAAGGTCAAGATACCAGGGTCACGCCAATAATGTATCAACCAGCATTCCCTAGAAGTATCCCCCTACTGAAAGGGTCGAGATACCAGGGTCACGCCAATAATGTATCAACCAGCATTCCCTAGAAGTATCCCCCCTACTGAAAGGGTCGAGATACCAGGGTCACGCCAATAATGTATCAACCAGCATTCCCTAGAAGTATCCCCCTACTGAAAGGGTCGAGATACCAGGGTCACGCCAATAATGTATCAACCAGCATTCCCTAGAAGTATCCCCCTACTGAAAGGGTCAAGATACCTGGGTCACGCTATGTCATGATAAAGGAGAGCCGTGGCGACACATAACAGTACCTCACATCACATCAATACATCAATACATCAATCATGTAGTAAAACAGTGGATTATACTTACTGAACAATTGCATGTAATATATCACATCAATGTCACACTAACTGCATTTCTCATGCATAGCAACTGCATCTCTCATGCATCATGCATAATAACTGCATCTCACATGCATAGCAACAGCATCTCACATGCATAGCAACAGCATCTCACATGCATAGCAACAGCATCTCACATGCATAGCATCCACACATGATCTCATAGTATTCATCTACTTACACAATTAGCCAATAGCAATTTACAATTTAACTACGCATATCCTGAACTAAATTATTTAATAAACTGATAACTGGCTTACTTACCTTCGCACGCAATTCAACAGATATATCAGCTAATCAGATGTCGGGATACCTACAGGATCATTTTACACAATTAAATGATTAAGATCTGGATAATGAAATGATTCCTAAGACTCTACCCTAACCAATCCACGGGCCCAACTTCGGACTCGAATATCTCTCACCATACTCACTCAAATGGGGAAGTAAAAATACCCCAAAAAACTAGAATTCACCAGATTCTAGCCATATAAAATTTATGCTAATCCTGGCCCGTTACAGGGCCCAAACATCAGCCCAAACATCAGCTCTCAGCACGGCCCAAAAGGCCTGAACCGGCCGGCCCAGCCGGCCCGGTTCAGCCTTATCCCCCCTCCCGATCCCCTGTTTCACCGAACAGGGGACGGGGACATGGCCGGCGGCCGGGGCCGCCGCCGGCCAAATTGAGGGCGGCCCGGCCGCCGATGGCCGGGCCAGAGCCGGCCGCCGTCGCGGCCGGCCGCCAAATTACCTCTCTCCCCCTCAATTTCTCTCACTCCCTCAACTCCTCCGCGCGGCACGGAATCGTGCCGGCGGCACGGCCGGCCACCTTGGCCGGCCGGACCTCCACCGGACGCACGCCCGGCGCCGGTGGAGGCGGCAGGCCAAGCCTCGGGCCCGGCGAGGCGGCGAGCACGCCGCCGGGCCCGAACCAACCGGCTTCCGCCACCGTGCGAGAGGAGGGCCAATTGGCCCTCTCTCTCCACTCTCTCTCTATCACCACCCGCCGGACGCCACCCCCGGTGCCGGCGGGGTCGCCGGCCAAGGCTCAGGCCCGGCGCGGCGGCGAGCACGCCGCCGGGTCTGAACCAAGCGTCGACCGGGTTCTCTTCTCTCCCTCCCGCGATCTCTCTCTGTTTCTCTTACACGCTCTCTCTCTCTCTCATGCTTCTTTCTCTCTCTCTCTCTCCTCTGGCACTCTCTCTCTCCTCTCGCACTAAGAGGATGGGCCCTCTCGGGCACTATCTCTCTCTAGCACTAAGAGGATGGACAGAGAATTACCTGGAGGGGACGCGGACGCCAGGATGATGGAGGGAGTCCTCTTCCTCCCTATTTATTCCTCACGCGCTGCCTCTTAAAGAGACTCCGAAAACCCATTCTTACGCGGAATTGTAAACATAATCGCCAGGATCCTACACTAAATCTCACGAACCAGGTAATTAAGGTCTCGGAGGGTTACATTCTCCCCTCCTTATAGGTAATTAAGGTCTCGGGGGTTACATTCTCCCCTCCTTATAAAAATTTCGGCCTCGAAATTGGTATACTATAAATCTCCAAAGTCAACAATTTTAAATAGATAATTTACCTTCAATTAATTATGGATACTTCGATTTAATTTCATCCTCCAGCTCCCAAGAAGCCTCCCTCTCATAGTGATTATTTCACTGAACTTTGACATACGGAATGGTATGCTGCCTTAGAATCTGATCCTTGCGGTCCACAATGTGCACAAGATAATCTTCATAAGTCAATTCTTTCTTAAGTTAAATTGGTTCAAGTTCTAGCACATAACGGGGTTTAAAATATACCTCCTTAGTTATAAAGATTTGAAACACATTGAACACCCCAAAGAGTAATGAAAGCAGTGTTAAGCTATAAGACACTACCTTTATCTTGATCAAGTTTCAAATGACCCAATGTTTTGCGGCTCAAGTCTCCTCTAACGACCTCATAACATTATTGGTTAGCACAACTTCCAATGATCTTTACCCTAGAATTTCAAATCTTTCTTTTGATTATTAACATAACTTTTCTATTAACTCAGAGCTACATGAAGTTGCTTTGATACTTTCTCATATTTGTTAAACCAGCTCAGTAATCAAAATTTTCTCTCTCACATCTCAATAAAATTACACCTTATATCATAGACAACAAAATGAATCCATTTGAATGTTGGCTTGGTAATCAATAAATAAGCAATTTCATTGAGGGCAAGAACAATACCAAGCACCTCTTAAATCCATTACACAGGCTCACGGTATAACATCTAAAATCTTATTGGTTTCTGTAGTTGTCTATTACATGTATAATGTCTTCCATACTTAAGGTTAGCAACATATCAGGTACTCTCGATTCCTTAATAAGACAGTTTGAAATTCTCGTGAATTAGATATAAGATAATTTTCTTTCGATGCTCTCTCAACTCTTGAATAGTTGAATGTACCATTAATCATTACGACACTTATATCAATCATCATAATATACTTGGTTTCACTCTTGAATACTTCAATCTAACACTAATGAACATCATGCCAATCATTTAAGATATCTTTCATAATTATCGTAATTAAAATTCATTTTTTTGAATATAGATATGCCACTCATGGCTGATTGATAATTTATCCATCCAGTCTCGAATTCAGAAAGTACTCAATTATGATTAATTAAAACATGTAATTAACTATTCTATTCTCAAAATATCATCAATATTAATCATTCCTATAACCAGCAGATGAGCTCACAATCTTTAAACTTACAATATCAACGATGTAAGTTCCACTAATAAATTCATTATATACATCCACATTCAAATTTAGATTTACTAACTCCAAATCCACATATCAACTCAATTGCAATATGAACATAATGATGATATCTTAGTCATATTAGTCAACAATTGCACTTTTCAACTGCTATATCATATTCCATATATTTATCTGTCTTTTATTGCATATTCAATTAAAATTTCATCTCTCATATTATTTAAAGGTCTAAAATTGCTACGAATGATTTCCAACAAGTTTAATGGAGCTAAAACCTCTAGAAGCCCCCCAGGCCTCCACACTGGACAAGACTACCAGCCAGGGAGCCCCCATAATATCATTGGCTTGCGATGGTTCATTCTCAATTCCTATCAGACTTGTAATTCAATTAATGTCTTGATAAACTTTAAATTTCAAGCTTTCAAAGCATAATTCATGAAATTCCTTGAAAGTCATAATTGTCTCAATGTCATCCAAGTATTTTGCCTAGAGTGTCATTATGTATATGTCCCTAAGGTCATAACCTGGGTCCTGTGGGTTATGGGCCCACCACGCTTCCGCTGCGCACTCTGATGCTGCATGTCATGCATAGACTGCGCCATACCCGAGAGAGCTTGAAGCATCTCGGACTGGAATTGCTGGTGCTCAGATCCTACTAGGTTGGCGGGGCCACACCACCAGTAGTTCCTTGACCCACCGGCTGATCAGCATTACCGGCCAGAGAGTCCACCTCATACAGTTGGCTCCTAGTATGGCGAGCCATAACTATTTTCTGTTAAATTAGATGTGGTTAATATCATAAACTAAAGTGTCAGGTGTCTCTAAATATAATGTCATCAAAATATGTTCTCTCCGTGTTATCAAGTCAATATGTCTGTGTTCCTAGGGTCATAAGTTCTCTACTTGTTATCATGTCAATATGTCCGTGTCCCTAGAGTCATAACCTGAGCTCTGATACCATAAAAGCTGTCATGCCCCAGACCCAAAAATACGCCCCAGACCCAAAAATTTTGAGCTAGGGTGACAACCCGCCGCGTGCCGGGCACGCAAGGCGTCCCGAAACATGACACTGAGTTCAATAACCTATATATCATTCAAGTCCATGTCTTTAATACAATCCATAACTAAAGATTTGGGCTACAAGCCCTACACATAAGCATTACAGGGGTTACATCAACATATGAATCCACTTTATAGAAGCTCCAACGAACCTATGGTTCCTTACACACCACCATGATAAAGTCTGGGCATCAAGCCCTACACATATATAATATTGGGGCTACAACAAAATAATGATCTGGCTTATTTAATAGAAGGTCCATCACCCCAAAATCCATCTTCAACCTCGTGGCTCTGATAAAAACATTGTAAGGATTTTGTGAGCTTACACTCAGTAAGTAAACCATGTTATACAGTCCAATCATAGCATAGCAATCAATAAGCACATAAATAATCAGCATGCATAAACATTTCACCAATACTCAAACATGCAATGTAAGTAAACCCATCATTGTTATATTATGTCATATGTGTCCCACGGCCCTGCAATGCCCCATAACAAAGGAGAGCTGCGGCGACACATATAATTCAAATCAATTGCACTCATCATTGTTGTATTATATCATAGCAAATTATCAGTGCATATAAACAATTCATTATCATATTATTATATATGTCCCACGGCCCTGCAATGCCCCATAACAAAGGAGAGCCGTGGCGGCACATATAAATATAATTCATTCTTTTGCATTCACAATCACTCCATTATGCAATGTAAGTATTATATCATACGTGTCCCATGGCCCTGCAATGCCTCATCTGAGCACATCCTCCAGATGTGTATGGCCATAGCAAAGGAGAACCGCGGCGGCACTTATGAATATAATACCAATCATTTGCATCCATAATTGCTCAATTATACTTTATAAGTAAACCCACTGTTTATACTCTCAATGGTAACTGTAAATGTGACCCACGGCCCTGCGATATCTCAATAGTGTACCAGCCAGCATTCCCTTAAAGCATCTCCCTACTGAAAGGTCAAGATACCAGGGTCACGCCAATAATGTATCAACCAGCATTCCCTAGAAGTATCCCCCTACTGAAAGGGTCGAGATACCAGGGTCATGCCAATAATGTATCAACCAGCATTCCCTAGAAGTATCCCCCCTACTGAAAGGGTCGAGATACCAGGGTCACGCCAATAATGTATCAACCAGCATTCCCTAGAAGTATCCCCCTACTGAAAGGGTCGAGATACCAGGGTCACGCCAATAATGTATCAACCAGCATTCCCTAGAAGTATCCCCCCTACTGAAAGGGTCAAGATACCTGGGTCACGCTATGTCATGATAAAGGAGAGCCGTGGCGACACATAACAGTACCTCACATCACATCAATACATCAATACATCAATCATGTAGTAAAACAGTGGATTATACTTACTGAACAATTGCATGTAATATATCACATCAATGTCACACTAACTGCATTTCTCATGCATAGCAACTGCATCTCTCATGCATCATGCATAATAACTGCATCTCACATGCATAGCAACAGCATCTCACATGCATAGCAACAGCATCTCACATGCATAGCAACAGTATCTCACATGCATAGCATCCACACATCTCATAGTATTCATCTACTTACACAATTAGCCAATAGCAATTTACAATTTAACTACGCATATCCTGAACTAAATTATTTAATAAACTGATAACTGGCTTACTTACCTTCGCACGCAATTCAACAGATATATCAGCTAATCAGATGTCGGGATACCTACAGGATCATTTTACACAATTAAATGATTAAGATCTGGATAATGAAATGATTCCTAAGACTCTACCCTAACCAATCCACGGGCCCAACTTCGGACTCGAATATCTCTCACCATACTCACTCAAATGGGGAAGTAAAATACCCAAAAAACTAGAATTCACCCAGATTCTAGCCATATAAAAATTATGCTAATCCCGGCCCGTTACAGGGCCCAAAATCAGCCCAAACATCAGCTCTCAGCACGGCCCAAAAGGCCTGAACCGGCCGGCCCAGCCGGCCCGGTTCAGCCTTATCCCCCCTCCCGATCCCCTGTTTCACCGAACAGGGGACGGGGACATGGCCGGCGGCCGGGGCCGCCGCCGGCCAAATTGAGGGCGGCCCGGCCGCCGATGGCCGGGCCAGAGCCGGCCGCCGTCGCGGCCGGCCGCCAAATTACCTCTCTCCCCCCTCAATTTCTCTCACTCCCTCAACTCCTCCGCGCGGCACGGAATCGTGCCGGCGGCACGGCCGGCCACCTTGGCCGGCCGGACCTCCACCGGACGCACGCCCGGCGCCGGTGGAGGCGGCAGGCCAAGCCTCGGGCCCGGCGAGGCGGCGAGCACGCCGCCGGGCCCGAACCAACCGGCGGTTCGGCTTCCGCCACCGTGCGAGAGGAGGGCCAATTGGCCCTCTCTCTCCACTCTCTCTCTATCACCACCCCGCCGGACGCCACCCCCGGTGCCGGCGGGGTCGCCGGCCAAGGCTCAGGCCCGGCGCGGCGGCGAGCACGCCGCCGGGTCTGAACCAAGCGTCGACCGGGTTCTCTTCTCTCCCTCCCGCGATCTCTCTCTCTGTTTCTCTTACACGCTCTCTCTCTCTCTCATGCTGTCTTTCTCTCTCTCTCTCTCCTCTCGGGCACTCTCTCTCTCCTCTCGCACTAAGAGGATGGGCCCTCTCGGGCACTATCTCTCTCTCTAGCACTAAGAGGATGGACAGAGAATTACGTGGAGGGGACGCGGACGCCAGGATGATGGAGGGAGTCCTCTTCCTCCCTATTTATTCCTCACGCGCTGCCTCTTAAAGAGACTCCGAAAACCCATTCGTTACGCGGAATTGTAAACATAATCGCCACGTGAAACTGCAGGATCCTACACTAAATCTCACGAACCAGGTAATTAAGGTCTCGGAGGGTTACATTCTCCCCTCCTTATAGGTAATTAAGGTCTCGGGGGTTACAACCACTCTCTTACCACTTCTCCTAAGACCTCTTTCTTTGGACTTAGAAATAACAACATGAAGCAGAAAAAACAATAATAATAGAATCATGAAGAAACCAAGCAGAAATAATAATTATAGAAAAGCTAAAGCGTCCTCACTTCCACTTCCAATACCAAAAAGTCTTCTCTGATGCATAAGAGTGCTACAAGAGACATAGGGGTAATTAAACACCACAGGCCTAACGAACAGAACTCACAACAACACAGCAAAACAACAATACAGCGACTAAGATCTCTCTGTTGCTTCATGGAAACAAATAGAGCACTCGCAACAACAGGGCCTAACAAACGGAATAGGGATAAACAAACTAGCTAGAAGATTTTGTTCAAAAAGCTTTTTTCTCTTTAATTTTTAGATCATTGTGTCCTTCAATTGTTTTAGTTATCATTTCTCAAGATTTTAAAGAATATGAATTTGCCATGAAGTTTTCTATGTGATGTAATCAATTTGTATGGACTCTTTATAGTAATTCTACGTGGTAGTTATCATATCCTAAGCCTAATACATAAGTAAATTTATGACAAAGGTTTCCTATAGCAAACCCCCAAGAATTATACAGAGCCTATTGAAACATTTAAGTTATAATAATAGGGACAATAATAACATTCTACTAATTTTTAAAATAAATACTGAAGAGAATATTTTTAAACTAAAAGATCAAGTACATCTTTTTCTTAAGCAATTTATTTATTTTCAGTACGGTCAAGGTTAGGTTATTCTATCACCTCTATTGTTGGGAAATTATTGAGAAATTATTTACCCAATTATTGATTTTGATGATTAACAAAAGCCATGAGTATATTCCTTGTGATTCTGATAGATTTGATAAGTGTTTCAGGAATTAAGATCGGTTATTTATCCAAATGGTACTTAGAAATCAGTTTTGAATTGAATTTCAATGGAATTTATTTAAGTTCAGAACTTGGAGCCGACACCTAGAACCACTCGAGCCGACTCCAGAGCGTATCGGAACAGTTCAGAATTTTGGCATGGTTCGGAGCTGACACCCGACATGGTGGAGCCGACTCCAACCTGAGATACAGAGAAACTATTTTCTGCTTCAGAAGCTGAAGCCGACTCTAACCTGATTCACAAAGACTATGTTTTTGGAGCAATTCTTGGAGCCGACACTTCAGAAATCGGGAGCCGACTCTAGTCAGCGGTGAGTCGACACCTTGTAAAGTCCGAACCGACTCCACGTCAAATTGATTTTTTGCTATTTTGGGAAGACGATCTGGAGCCGACACATGAAAAGTTGGAGCCGACTCCAACCTATCAAGGATGATTTTCAAAAGTGCCAGATCAACTCTAACGGATATATTTTCTCACTTACTCTTCAATAGATACATTTTCTTGCATGGAGAATCAATCAAAGTACATCTTCAACGGCTATTTCTCACCTAACCTCGGATTGAAATTCTATATAAAGGGGGATTCGTCCATTCGAAAAATAAGAGGAAAAATAGAGAGAAAAAATGAGAAAAATTTCAAGAAAATTTCAAGTGAAAAAGAGAAATTTCAATATGAAATCTCTGAGTCCATGTCTATCATTCAAAGAGAGATTCAAGAAAAATCGCAAGCCCTAAAAGTTTCAAATCGGAGGATTTTCAAAGGAGTAAAGAGAAGAGAAAAGCCCTATTTCCTCAAAGTTCTCTCCAACAGATTTCAGTCAATAATTAGAGCTGAAGCTTGATTCAACCATTCAAAAGATAGAAGAAAAGAAGAAAAGCTCAAATCCACTTGGCTTCAATCAGGCTTTTCTTACCCTTTTTTATTTACATTTCATATTTGCTCAATTTAAGGAGCTTTACATTGTTGTAAACATTATCTTGATTGGTTGTTTACTAATTCAATCAGGGGGATTGAATTAGTTGAGATAGTTTACCTCGGGGACAAGCTAAATTATCTTGGGTTAAGGTTTTATGCTGGTGAACCTATGAAAACCGATTGGGTTCATTGTGACCCCGTGTAAAAAAATAAGTTAGAGTTGTGAGCTTGTAAAATAACTCAACAGTAATCAGGGGATTATAGTGTGGACCCAAGAGTTGCTTGGGAGTGGACGTAGGTGTGGCTAACACCGTACCACTATAAATCTTTGTGTTTGTCATGCCTTTGACTCTCTCTCTTTCTATCTTCTTCATATTGTGCATAGTAGTTATTAATTCACTTCACTTGTGCACTTTTGTTAAGAAATTGCTTTTAAAAGGATAAATTTTTTAAAGAATCCAATTCATCCCCCCTCTTGGGTTGTCATCTGGGCCAATATTTATGCTACCTAATCCCATGACGGACCAATTATTTGTAAGTTCTATAAACAATTAAAATTTCAAAAAATATGTGAGCTAAAGAAGATTCATAAGAATCTCAAAAATGCAAAATTAATATGATTAGAAGTAATGTATCAAAATAACCAATTGCATTATAAAATAAAATCTACGCACTGCATTTTTTAGATTTTACATTTACCATATGTAAAGCCAAATAAAATATACACATGCTAGCATGTTTGTCAAACATGTATCGCTATCAAACCAATGAAATGGGACTTTGGACTAATTACAATCATACTTTTTCCTACAGTAAGGCAATTTATTATGCTACACTTTGGCTTGTCATGAGTAATCCATAATACCATGCTTTAACCTATGGTAAGGCAGCTCATAGTACTAGCTACACTTTGATTAGTCATTTTATGCCACATCATGCATGTTAGTTATGCATTGAAACCTAATGTTTTCTTTCAAAACATGAACTATGCCATGCTACAACATGCCAAATCATGTATGTAACTCTATAAATCATTCAAATTCATTGATCCTATACAACAAATATAATGATTATGTATATAAACTCAAAACATTCAAAAACTTCATAATGTCAATATATAAGGCATGTACTGATGGGAATTATGTATTCAAAACTTGAATCAAATTCATAAAAAACATAGCAGAAGATATAATACAAAATTTTCAAATACCTAAGATCCTTAGGAACAGATTCATTACATTAGAAATAAAAACTAAAATGTTAGATTTATTCATACCTGAGTCCTTTATCGATGTAAAAAAGGATGAAGCCGGTGAATCATCTGCCACTAGCCGTCCACATGTTCGGCCTCAACGGTGATCCACGTGAAGAAGAGTGGATGAAGACCTTCAAGGTATGAAGATGACTCTTAGAAAGAGAGGAAAATATTCAAATTAGAAGATCTCTCCATAGGTCTAAAAGATCTAATCTTTTTCTTCTCTTTTAAGAAGGAAGAGAAGAAACATATTTATAAAGAGAGAGGGAGAGAGAAATGTTTCAAGGAAGAAAAAGAGACCTCTTTTCTCATGGTAACAATAATCCAAGGAAGAGGAAGAGACTTTTCTTCTCATGGTAACATTAATCCAAGTGCCACAATCTCAGCCCTTAAAATTAGGAGTTAGTTATCTTATAACTACATGCCCCAATTTGTACGTGTTCACCATCATACCATAGAGATTCATCATTCCCCATCCCATAGGCATAAATCCTTCTTCACATGGCTGAGATTTATCATCTATACCCAAATAATCAGAGCCATCCATCACATGGAACAAGCCAAATTTGGGTATCCAATTATTTGTTCATCATATGCGCAAATAATTTCTCTCTAAAATTCTTTCTACATGATGGATCATATCCATTATTATTTTATCTTCTTTAAATTGAGTCTTACCCAATTATTTAATTGATCATCTTATCTAAATTAAATCTAATTTAATTTATATTTTAATTCATCTAAAATTCTTCTTAATGCGTGTGACCCATTAGAGCCCTTTAACATGTTAGCAATAATCATGTCCTAATCACTGACCCTATGAATGATTAGATAACTCTTTGTCCAAGTCAATAACATAATTATAGATCATGAGAGACCTCTAGTAAAGCATCATGACCACCCGTGTGCTAAGGGTTTTGTTGACGTGACCATCAACAACACCTATCTATGAACGATTACCGTATGATTCAATCCCTTCGTCACATATCCTAGATCAATGAGTGGTATGAAATGTGTCAACCCTATAATTGATCTTTGTTTACTTGATCTCAAAAAAAATTGACCTATATGAATTAGAACTTCAAAACTATTTCAAATTCCAACTCAACCTTGTAAGAATTTAACAATCAATTTAATCCATCAAGTAGCCATAGGATATAACCCTTTCTATCAAGGAAGATGAATCCTATCTTGATCAAATACCACCTTCATGTGCTTCGTGTCATACCCAACCGACACCATATTTGTCATCCGTGGCTAGAGCAACGTTTGAATGTTCTCAAAGCAAGACATTCCATACATGAGATATAATGAAGATCTTAAGTCAAAGGACCACTCACATCACCGTCATTAGAGATCAACCATCGACACTATATAAATATACATATGAGATATCTGTACGGGTCATCCAATGCATCGTTACAATTTGGATCTCACAATTGTAATCTCTGTTACAATTTCCATATGCATGGTTCATATTCTTTTGGACTTTATCTTATAGGTAAAATATATCTAATGTATATATAAGAATTATACCTGGATAGATAAAGAAACTCATAAATTTGATTTGCATTCATAAAGAAATGTATATAAACTAGTATCTAATCCAATTGGATTTACTTTATCTCATAGGTAAAATATATCTAATGTATATATAAGAATTATACCTGGATAGATAAAGAAACTCATAAATTTGATTTGCATTCATAAAGAAATGTATATAAACTAGTATCTAATCCAATTGGATTTAGGGCACACACTAACAATCTCCCACTTGCACTATAGCCAATTGCCCATATATCCAATACCAAGTGACTCAGCATGACTCTACTGTGGCAGGACTTTGGTGAACAAATCGGCAATATTATCATCTATGGGGACTCGTTCTATTTTTATATCATTTTTATCAATAATCTCTCTAATTACATGGTATCTTCTGAGTACATGTTTGGACCTCTGATCAGACCTTGACTCCTTAGCTTACACAATAGCTCCATTATTGTCGTAATACAAGTGTACTGATCAGCAATACTCGGAACCATATCAAGTTCAGTGATAAACTTTTGATCCAAACCGCTTCTTTGGCAATTTGGGATTTTTTTAATCCCAATTTGCACCATCTATATGTAGATAGGGAAGCTCTAATCCATCAAATTAGGAACTGTATGTGTTTCCTGTGTGGATTTCCTTGTTGGAATGATCATGTTTCCTAGTTCGTCAAGGAAACGAGGTGGAGCACGTGGCAAGCTGAATTGATGGTTTGAGAAGTCTTATTTAGACGTGCAATCTCCTTGGAACCTGATGGAATTAGGACTCCAAATTTCCTTTTTTGACATGTAATAATTGGCTACATGTATTCCTCTGGCTATTTCCTTTATAGTGGCTCCAATTCGGGCCTCGTTTCACATGAACCTCAATGTGATTTTATTATATTATATTTCATCTACATCCCAATTTCATTCATTTAATATTCCTTCGATGCCATCGATATAAAAGATGTTATTTATAGTTTATCCATTTCTATACATGAAAAGTTAAGATATCATCACGTAATAATCAAAAAATGACAATAAAAAAAGGTTTGTGATGTTTTTGAAATCTTTTCTACTAGGTAAATTATTATTCTTATGTATAAAGATAATAAATTCGATCATTGTGGTTAGACTCTATTATGGATTTCTCACCACATTCTCCAAGGGTCTCTTCTCTCTTCCTTATCTGAGCTCGGGTTATGGAAAAAGGAATTGAGAAGAAGGTATGGGCAACAATTGGTTTTATTATGGGATAGCTCATGATGTTTATATCGATCAATTATGGATTTCTAACTACGTTCTCCATAGGTTCCTCTTCTTTTCTTCTTTTTCGAGTTTAGGTTATGGAAGAAGGAACCGAGAAGAAAGTACCAACAACAATTGATTTTATTATGGGACAGCTCATGATATTCATATCGATATATTATGGATTTCTGCCTATATTCTGCATAGGGCTCTTTTCTCTCTTTCTTCTTCGAGCTTGGGTTATGGAAGAAGGAACCAAGAAGGAGGTATGTTATGAAAGAAGGACCAAGAAGGAGGTAACAACAATAACTAGTTTTATTACGAAATAGTTGATAATGCTCATATCAATCTATTATAGATTTTTGGCCACATTCTCCACAGGGCCCTCTTCTCTCTTCCTTCTCCGAGCTCGGGTTATGGAAGAAGGAATCGAGAAGGAGGTATCAGCAACAACTCGTTTTATTACGAAATAGCTCATGATGTTCAAATCAATCCGTGCATCTAACATTAGATAGACCTCATATAATAACTATCCTAATTCTATCATATCTATTGTTTTATTTCTTCTGGAACAACCACAAAAACTTTTTATTATTGTGATCTACTACCAAAAATTCAATGTGTAATCTCAGCATTGAATGGGTACTCTTGAATAATATAATTTTTTCTATTGTTCAACCATTTTATTTTACCAAGTTCAATGTTAGCTAGATTAGTCAGCATTTAGATGTTTTGATGCAACAATAAAATGTTATATGTAACAAATAGTTTTGTTAGTTAGTTAATTGATCACATTTTATTCATGAAATGGGTTAGATTGGCATTATTCTGGATATGACAAAATCATTCTATTAAATCTAATAAGTACCTTGTGTCAGAATTAAGAAAATCTATGGCTTGAATCTTTAGTATTCTCTTATTTATTACCTTGTTTACTATTTAAGCAGAATGTTGCCGCCTATTGTCGCTAAGAAATTAAAAGAAACCTTAGAAATGAAAGAAAGAGGAGAAAAAAGTAAGGAAGAAAATGTTATAGAAACAACTTCTGAAATGAAGGAGACTAAATAGGAATAAGAGAGATCCTCTAAAGAAGACCATCTCCTTTGTTCGAAAGAAGAACAAGAAGATCCAAAAAAAAAAAAATTAGAAGAAATGAAAGAGATCCAAGTGAATGAAAATGAAAAATCAAATGAGGAATTCGACTTTCACTTTAAAGGGACATGCTATAAAGCTATCCCAATTTACAAAGATTCTTATCTTGATAGTAGTTTATAAAATTATATAATACCATTTAAATAAAATTCTAAAATTTAAAATAAATGAATTGATAATATATCTTACTCTCACATCTAAATTAAGTGGTAATTAAAATAATAAATGAATTAATAATGAAAAGAATTTAACAACTAAAAGTGATATTAGATGTTCTAAAATGCAAATTTTTTGCAGCTTAGTTTCTGTTACCGAGGTGATTACTAGATAGATATCGTTTGTTACAAAAGTGACAATACAAGAAGCAACAACGACACCTTTAAAGCCCCTTCCTTTGAAAATACTAGTAAGTGCCAGCCATGGAATGAAGGTTTTCTCGGATTTATGTTGCCTTATCAGCAAGCGATTGCATAGGACCACCAATAACATTAGTCGTAAGAACTAGGTCAGTAACATTTCACCTAACTCATCAAACAAGTGATGCTAATCAACTAAATAATACATTTATGTTATCTAAAGGAAAGAAATAGTCTAACTACATTCATTTAAAACCATACTAAGAAAATTAAAGCAAAAGCAAAGTTCACAGTAACCCTTCAAAAAAAATTTTCATGTTCATCAGTGATAGGATGGAGGCGTTAAAAACATATATTCCAATTTATCCTCCATAAGCATGTACTAACAATGATGTTTGCTAGTTTAACTTAAATGATGGGCTTACATGATGGTTTGCATAATATGTGCGCACTATTATCCCAGTGATAAGATCAAAATGTTGATTTTTCAAGACACCAATGAAATAGAATAACTGATCACTTTTCTGAAAGTGCTAACGCAACATGATGAGCATATATTGTACATCCTAGCTACAAATATGACCCTCTAAAAGCAAATTTGTAATAGCATATCCAAGAAACCAAGTCAATGTTGATACTTCCTTAAAATGAGATGCAAGTGTCACTTGACCCAAAAATGAAGAAACCAAAAAGATATGCCATGTCACCAATAAAGCACTCCCGTGCTTGTGCTAGACAATATGATAAGCTTTCATATCACTGACTCAAATCATTTTTCAAAGTGTTCATGAAACAATGAATATGATGGATGAAATAGACACAATTCATCAAGAAACACAACAATTAACACCAGACTCTAATACTTAAATGACTATGACTCCCGAGAGGAAAACTACTCACTTCAAATTTATACTTTTAAAAATACATCAGAAGAACCTTTGTCTATTTATGTCCCACTGACTACCCACGGAATAATTAGAAGGCAGTTTCTTTGCTTAAGAACGAGAAGAGAAGTGCTTCATGAAGCATGGAAAACTGTAGTTCAGGTTGCTACCCGTTAGAATTGAGGAGGAACGTTGCTTGCAATCCCAGAAAACAGCCGTTCTATCTCATCACCTCGTCCTACTTTCCCGAATAACCTTTAAATAACCTTTCGGCACGGACTCCTGACAACAGACTGCTAAACATACTTTGTTGATTCTACCCGATATTTGGATTTGTGGTTGTTAGAAAACTAACAATGAGGCCTTAAGCCCTAAAATTTTTCCCAAACTAACAATGAGGCCCTAAGTCCTAATCATAAGATTTGATCTTATGAAATTTAGGTTAATTAAAATTAATCTAAAATTTACATACATGATATGTAACCTAGCATGATACAAATGTTGTACATGCATGATGAAACCTAGATGCGCTAAATCCCTCCACGAATATTAAGTCATTAGCCTTTCATTGTTAACATAATACAAAATCATTAGGGCATGAGATTTGTTGTGCCATAGCCAAAATCAAGTGAACCTATGAGGAGTTGATTGGGGAACAATGGGTTGACTTAACTAGGTTAGATGGCATAATTCGCTATAATCAGGGTCAATCTAATCTAGAGGCAAAGTTTAGGGTGATCACATTGGATGTGATTGACAAGGCAATGTCCCCTAAATGATCTAGGAGTCATATTTGATGTGATTGATAAAAATCTACCTAATTTGGCTTACTAAAATTTGTTGTGCCATAGCCAAGGTCAAGGTAAGTCAATTTGAGGGTCCTAGCCCACTAGAAAATTATTTTATAATTTCTTGAGATTAATAGAGAGGGCTATTGAGCTCGATAAAATACTGAAAGTAATTGATTTAATTAAAAATTTTAATTTTATCATATTAAATTGATGATTTGCATTCATAAGAAATATATACAAATTAGCATCTAATCCGATTGGATCTAACAATCTTTCACTTGCACTAGAACCAATCATCCATGTATCTAATACCAAGTAACTCAGCATGACTATCATACTTCTACTGCAGCAGGACTTTAGTGAACGGATCGGCAATATTATCATTTGTGGGGACTCGTTCTATTTTCTACATAGTTGTAAGAGACACTATGAGTGTGAACATTAACCTTAGAGGTAACCTAGAGTCCTCCAACAAGCTAATCGGACCCAATTTTCCTGATTGGCTAAGGAATATAGCCAAGAAAAAATATCACTTCTATGGCAAGGATGGGCATTGAAAGCGCAACTGCAGGGCTTATCGAGCCAGCCTAAAAATTAAGAAGCATACGGATGCTTCTACATCAGGTGCATACATAATTGGGATGTTTTCTTCTATTACTTCTTATTTCACTTGGGTAATGGATATTGGTTGTGGGTCTCATTTGTATTAATATGAAGATGATAAGAAATAGTAGAAGATTAGGGAAAGATGAAGTGATCCTTTGCATGAAAATTGAAGCAAAGGTTGCTGCATTAGCTGTAGAAATTTACTTTTTATCTTTGCCCATAGGGCTTATAATAGAACTTAGAAATTGTTACTATGTACCGAACAAAACAAGAATATCATATCCATTTCATGTTTAGTAATGGATGGGTATTCTTTTGAAATTGAAAATAAAGGTATTTTTATTTTTTGAAACAAAATGTTATTTGGTTCTGTTGAATTATTCAACAAAATTTATGTTCTTAATCTTCAAGCCCATATTTCAATGTTGAATAAAAAGATTAAAATCAAATAATTCTAGGGATTCATACCTATGGCATTGTCATTTAGGCCATGTAAATAAAAATTATTTGACAAAATTACATAAAGATGGATACTTAGGCTCATTCGATTGGGATAAAATATGATGCATGTCGTAGCGCAATGATTAAAACACCTTAATTTTACTAACAGAGTAGCGAGAGTAAGGGATCGAATCCATAGGGACTTTAGTGGTTATCTTGAAATAAATTTATGCAATTAAAAATTTAAATAAATAGATAATGAGAATAATTAAGATATGGCCTATCTTAATGAGAGCACGACCCGTATCCGTAGATCATGGCCCGTCCCTTTTAAGAATAGACCAGTCAAAAATTATTTTCACTTAAAGAAAATTTACTAAGAATTGAACATGAATAAATATTTTATTTTAAAACATCCAAAGGAATACATAAAAATTAAAACTAAAAACTCTTCTTTCCTGATATCAAGAAGGTAACAGCATCAAGAAGACAATAGTAGCTTTGGATCTGCTTCCAGACCCAGAACTCGAACCGAGGGAACGTCTTCCTAAACTCTCAAGTGCATGATCGCCTCACGAATGTCTCTCCTTCTTCCTCTGTTTGGGATAGATCTCACATTTGCCCAGCCAAAATTTATATATGCTCATATGCGAAGAGGATGGAAGAGAACGCGGGAAATCATGGAGAGAGCATGCCTCCCTGTTTTCATACCAGACTCCTAGATGCAGAAATAACACGGCTTCCTAACTATTTTAGATCTGATTCAAAGCCCGAACGGATGTAGAGGGATTACAAAGAGATTGCGGACGATTTGTTTCCATGATCCATGAACGCGGAGAAGACATAGAGAAATCATGGAGAGATCATGAACGTCCATATCAGATACTCGGTTTCTTTGCGTGTTTCATGAACACGAAGAGAATGTGCTGATTTCCTTTCAAATTTGAGATTCTTTCTCGATTTGGCATCCAAACGAAATGTGAAGAGATTTCAGAGAGATAACGAACGATTCTCCTTCCAATTTGAGAGTCTTCAATCCAATTTATTTCATGATTAGTTGGTGGAGTGATGGGATCAGAAGGAAAGAAGAATCAAAAGAGAAAAACGAATATGTAAAAACTGCGATTGAACTCGGCAATTGGTTTGCCGAGTTTGCTTTAAAATGCGTGCAGACAAAGATAAATTGAGCTCATTTTAAGTCCGATTTGAGTATCGTTTGCATCGTTGGACTCCTTAAAATCGAGCTCTTTAAGTTGATAAGGTTTTACCTAAAATATTATATAAAATATTTAAATATTAAATAAGAATAGGTAATTTGACCTATTAATTAATATATTTATGATGATTATTTGTGTGTTTATCACTCCTACCAACTTGAATCTTACTCATCATCGAGTAAATAAGGAATCTAGAAATATGTACTAAGCTAGTCCAAGAATTGATTATTATCTTACAATTCTAAAATCAAAAGATTTAGTTAGATCATAAGAGAGGTGCTTCATCAGATTATCAAGTTTACCCATTTAATGATAGAGTGCAGTCCATAAGAATTTATAAAACTCTTCCTTCACCAACTTTTCACTTCTCTGTTTAAGTTCTCTAACTTAATTTGGGTTGGATGTAGTGCCTTTTTGTAATTTATTCTTCTTATTTATTTATTTATTTATTGAAGAGTAAAGTCAGTGCAATGTCTTAACCCCTTGCTTTCTAATTGACCCTTGTAGTGAGCTTTAGATCAATGGCTCCCAAACCAGTTGGTTTTAGGGTATTAGGTGTAAAACACCCCTTGGACTTACTGACTCGAGTCAAAAAGGCTTCAGGTAGGACTGACTCTACTTATATTATTTCACATTCTCATCTTTTTACGCGAATAACATCACTTGTTTAGGTGACGAGGCTTGGTTACTTAGTGAAAGATACTAAGAATCTAATTTATTAACTTTAAGAGAGACTTTTTTTTAATGGCATTTTGACCCATACCCTTATTAAGTAGATTTTTCTATTAAGATCAGTGGTCATGAGGGTTTGAAATTATTCTAAAATTTTTTTGGGCTAAACCCTATCTTTTATTAGGTTTCCTTAATAATTTGTTCCTTAGTATCTCTAAAATAATCTAATCATTAATCGTTCATTGATGATTAGAATGCTTGATTAACTTCAAATCGAGACAAAATTTGGTACACAAATACTGATTATAGTTTTACTCGAGGATTTACTTATTCTACCCCCTAACTTAATTTCCATTGTCCCTAATGGAAGAAAAATTAATTTCAAGAAAAGATACTACCTGGTCGAGTATTTGAGGGTTGGAGGTTTCATTGTTGTCATCTTCTTTCGATCTACTTTTGTTGCTCTTCTCTAGTCATACTAAGAAATTAGAAAGTTAAAAATAACAGATAAATTGGGTTGCCTCCAAAGAGTGCTAAGTTTAAAGTCTTCAACCAGACTATGTTACTCATTATGATAGTGTTGGGTTCATACAAGATCAATTGATTCAACAACTTCTCCATCATTAATTTCTTCTATATATGGTTTCAAACATTGACTGTTTACCTTAAAAATATTTCCTTGCTTAGGATCTTTGAGTTCTATCGCCCCATGGGGAAATACTTGAGTTACTATAAAAGGTCCATTCTATCGTGAACGAAGTTTTCTAGGAAAAAGATGTAATCTTGAATTGTAAAGCCATACTTTTTGATTTGGTTCAAAAGTTTTTCTATTAATAAATTTGTCATAATATGCTTTGGTTCATTCTTTATAAATTTTTGAGCTCTCATATGCATCATTTCGTAGCTCTTCTAACTCATTCAATTGAAGTTTTCTAGTAACGCCTTCCTTTTTCAAATCTTAATTAAATTGCTTGATGGCCCAAAATGTACGGTGTTCCAATTCTACAGGTAAATGGTAGGCCTTTCTAAATACGGACCCGTAAGGAGACATTCCTATGGGAGTTGTAAATGCAGTACGATAAGCCCATAATGCATCATCCAAATGTTCTAACCAATCTTTCCTATCGGGTCTCACCGTTTTCTCAAGGATATGTTTAATTTCTCTATTTGATATTTCAACTTGGCCACTAGTTTGGGGATGATAAGGTGTAGCTACCTTATGAGTAATTTCATATTTATTCATTAATCCTTCAAAGTATCTATTCGTGAAATATGTACCCCCATCACTAATTATAGCCATTGGGCATCCAAAACGACTAAGAATGTTACGCTAAATAAATACTACAAGAAAGTATGTTTTTTGTGGCAAGCATATTATGGTGAAATATTATATGTTTATTTATAATGGTGAAATACAAATTAAATTTGCCGTTAAAACTATTTATTACGGCGACAATATATTTCACCATAATAAACTACCTTATTACGATGAAAATTAATTTTCATCGTAATAGGGTACAACAATAATCAGGATTTTTTTTTTTACTTTTTTTCATTTTATTACGATGAAAATTAATTTTCATCATAATATGGTACAACAATAATCAAGATTTTTTTTTACTTTTCTGTTCATTTTATTATGGTGAAAATATATTTCGCCGTAATAAACTACCTTATTACGATAAAAATTAATTTATGAATGATGTTGACCGGTGAAGAAATTTTAATGCAATTAGAACACATAGCTGCTGAAAAGTCCGAAAAGCATCCAAACAATAAATATCGAAAGCAAAAGCATGCACCAAATGAGTTGAATTGGTATAAAAAGAGCATTTTCTTTGAGTTGGAGTATTGGTCATCATTAAAATTGAGACATAACTTAGATGTAATGCATATTGAGAAAAATATTTGTGATAATATTATGGGAACTTTATTAAGCATCGAAGGTAAGACAAAAGACACATATAAAGCAAGAGAGGACCTGGCTTCAATGGGGATCCGAAGGGAGTTGTGGTTAAAAACTCAAGGTAATAGAACTTATAAGCCTCCTGCATCTTACACATTTACATTAGATGAAAGAAGATAATTTTGTAAGTGGCTAAAATCTATGAAGGTGCCCGATGGATATTCTTCTAATATTTTAAGGTGCATAAATGAAGGTGATGGAAAGATATCCGGCTTGAAGACACATGATTGTCATGTACTATTTCAAAGATTGTTACCTATTGATATTCAACCATTCTTGCAGAAACATGAGAGTAGTACTTTAATTGAGCTTTCTAATTTCTTTCAACAACTTTGTTCGAGGACATTGTATGTTAGGGATTTAGAGTTGTTACAAGAGCATATTGTGGTGATCTTATGTAAGCTTGAACAAATGTTCCCACCAGCATTTTTTGACGTTATGGTGCACTTAGCAATACATTTGCCTTACGAGACCTTACTTGTTAGACCTATTCAAAGTAGATGGATGTATCCTTTCGAAAGGGCACTTGGTACGTATAAACAATATGTACGTAATAAGGCTCGTCCGGAAGGTTCAATTGCAGAAGCTTATGTTGTCAACGAGTCTTTTACATTTTGTTCAATGTATCTTCGAGGCATAGAAACAAGATTCAAATGTCAGGAACAAAATTTTGATTCGGATAGCCATTTGGACAAGCAATTAAATATATTTGCAACTCATTGGCGGCCTCTTGGAAAAGGAAGAATGGTGCATTTAGATGATAAAACTTTAAAACAAGTACATTAGTACCTCATCAATAATTGTCCAGAGGTGCAACCATTTCTCAAGTAAGTATACTTGTAAAATTATTTCTTCATATCTCTAAATTTTCTATAGTGCTCATTGGCGTAATGTTCTCTATAGCCAACACATTGATTAGCTAAATCCAACTAGACCGGAAGAACTGGACCAATTACAGAAGGAAAGATTTTTTGAGTGGTTTAAAAATAAAGTAAGCCCGTACATTCATTAATATTGTAAATTAATATATCATGTGTCTTTATTTCAAATGACGTTGATGTTTGGTTTATCCAAATGTTAAATAAGCATTTTGCTGGGGCATCTAAAGCTACTGATGAGCTTTATTCATTGGCTATTGGTCCCGACAGTCGTATGTGCTCGTATACTGGCTGTGTGGTGAACGGCGTTAAATTTATCACTGTTAATCGGGATGTCAGCCATAAAATATAGAATAGTGGCGTTTGTGTTCCCTCTACTCATCTAGAAGAAGAAATTAACTTTATGGTATATTATTAGAGGTCCTTGAATTTCATTTTGTTAAAGGTTGTAAGGAAATAATGTTCAAGTGCAAATGGTTTGAAACTGAACCAAAGCACAGGAGAATGCAACAACATTATAATATTACAAGTATAAATATTAGTTCATAATGGTACAAACATGAGCCATTCATTTTAGCATCACAAGCTGAAAAGGTTTTCTACTTGGATGATTTGAAGAACAATTCTAATTGAAAAGTGGTATACAAGGTTAGTCATCGTCATTTGTGGGATATTCCAAAAAAAGATGATGATGTTCAGGAAGAAGTATATCAAGAAGATGATTCAGCAGTCCTTCGATTCACTTGTGAGCAATCTGACATGGACTTATAACATCTTGGCATACAAACACTGATGCTGAAATAGTTGCAATTCAAGAAAACATTAGAGGTCAAAGTGATGTCGGTCAAGATGAGTTTATATGTGAGGATGTTGAAGAGGATGACACACTAGCTGATTATGACAGTGAGGGATCTATACATAGTTCTGATATGGAGGATGATGAAGATAATGAGCACATTAGTGATGACAGTGATTAATTTGGTAGCATTCATATTTTTTTTTACTTATTACAACTATATGTTCTTATACTTTCTTATTTATTAATTCAAGTTTGTATGTTTGTTTGCAGATGTCTTTGAGAGTTACTCCTGCTACATCGAGGCTAGATGATTCTTCTTACATTCGAGCTCTGACAGAGGGGTCATCTGTAGACGCATCATGTAATAACTCTACTTTAAACTTATCTTATTTGGCTATATTTCTTTATGTTATTTTTTACTAATTTAGTTCATTATGTTTTGTAGCTACGTCATCAAAGAAGAAGGGCCGAGGTCCTGCTCGCGGATACAAGTCTGCACATCTGATTGATACACCTCATGGACAAAAGTTGCCTATTCTTCTGCCACCTGAGGTTGGATGACCATTAGAAGAGTTTCACTCTGAGTTTCTGACCGAGATAGGAGTGGTTGTACGTGACATGGCACCACTTGTGATTAGAAAGTAGAGTGAGATAACTGATGCACATAAAGCACCTATAATTGATCGACTTCAGATCAGTATAATTGTATTAGATTACTTTAGATTACTTTTAACATACTTAATATACCTTATAACTTTTACAATATATATATATATATTTGCAGGAGAAGTTCAATTTTGATATGAATTTAGATCATATTAAAAAAGGTATTGAGTTTTAAATGAATAAAGTTATCAAGAATTTAGATATCGGCTTCATATACACTTCATTAGTCACGGTGGGGACACAAGTGTAAGCTTAGTGAAGCAAAATAAGCCATCTCATGTCTCGCAGAGTGACTGAGACTTTCTATGTGATTACTTTTATTCAGATGAGTATAAGGTAAATACATCCATACAAATATTTTAATAGTTTATATTTTTACAAACTCATGTAACCATTTTCATTAATTCTTTGATGTAGAAAAAATCATAAACAAATAAATCTAATCGAGAATTGCAGCCATATGCTGCTTTCACTGGATCGAAGTCTATATCGGCTCACTCTTATGATATGGTAAGGAATACTGTAAACATAGCGCTTTTATATTTATGTATTATGTGGTCTGATATTATTGTAGTTGACTTGACCTTTTTGTAGATCAATAAGGTCAGTAAGCTAATTATAAATTAGCAATTTTAGTAAATCACTTAATTCTGAATATGTTGTAAATAATGTTAATATTTAATTTTGTACTATTAATTGAATGTTAATAATTATTACATTGATATATTGATACATTGTATTAGATTATTATATTGATACATTGATACATTGATAATTGTATTAGATTATTACATTGATATTGATACATTGTATTAGATTGTTACATTGATACATTGATACATTGATAATTGTATTAGATTATTACATTGATGCATTGATACATTGATACATTGTATTAGATTGTTACATTGATACATTGATACATAGTTAATTGTATTAAATTATTACATTGATACATTGATAATTGTATTAGATTATTACATTAATACATTGATACATTGATACATTGATACATTATATTAGATTATTACATTGATACATTGATACATTGATACATTGATAATTGTATTAGATTATTACATTGATACATTAATACATTGCATTAGATTATTACGTTGATACATTGATACATTGTATTAGATTACTACATTGATACATTGATAATTGTATTAGATTATTACATTGATACATTGATACATTGTATTAGATTATTACATTGATACATTGATACATTGATAATTATATTAGATTATTACATTGATACATTGATACATTGATAATTGTATTAGATTATTACATTGATACATTGATACATTGATACATTGTCTTAGATTTTTACATTGATACATTAATACATTGATAATTGTATTAGATTATTGTCTTAAATTATTATTGTTTCTTTTCAGAGAGATTCTGTTACAGGAGAGGAGCCATCAAGACTTCATCTTTGGAATACTCTTTATTTTGACAAAAAGAAGAATCAATGGATAAATGAAAAAGATGAAGAAACCCATGTAAGTTTTATCAATTAAAAATACAATATTTTGAATGTAATGTTTTATACTAAACATATTGAATTTGTTTTCTTTTCATTGCAGGCACAGTTAGTAGAGTGACTTTCCTCATAGGACTCTACAGCAGAACCAATCAATGAGGATGTCGTTTTTGAGGAGGTTTTAGGCTCTAGATCTGATTATAAAAGGGGATGGGGTCCACTACCGAAGGATCCATCAAGAATTAGAGGTAGTTCTTCATCTTCTAAAAACTCATAATCAAAGGTTGAACTACATGAGTGCCGAGAGCTCATCGCTCAGCAAGAGGATAAAGCTCGCTCAACAAGAGGATAAGCTCACTCAATAATAGAATGAGCTCACTCAGCAACAGAAGACCATCCAGGATCTAAAGGCGATGACTACTGAGCTCACTACTTTCATGCGACAGTGAGTGCCTGGATATCGTCCTAGCGGATCCCAGCAGACCTCACCTCCATAGTACATGTATTTTTTTTATTATGTATTTTCAAAACATTGTATATGATGATTTTATAGAAATGAATGAAAATTTTTATTAATTTTTTATGAAACTTTTATATTAGAAAATTATTTCTAATTAATATCGTTGCTTTAATATTATATTATATTATTGTAATAGGTGCAAAACAAAAAAAATATTAAAATAAAATTTTAATATTTTTTAATTTAAATAAAAACTTATTACGGTGACTTATTTTCGCCGTAATATCAACCTATTACGGTGAAAAAAAGTCACCATAATAAGTTTTTATTTAAATTTTAAAAATATTTAAAACTTATTACGGTGACTTATTTTCGGTGTAATAGATAGATATTACGGTGAAAATAAATCATCGTAATAAGTTTTTATTTAAATTTTAAAAATATTTAAAACTTATTATGGTAACTTTTTTTTGCCACAATAGGTTGATATTACGGTGAAAATAAGTCATCGTAATAAGTTTTTATTTATATTAAATTTTTAAAAAAATATATAACGACGATATGGTTTCGTCGTAATAGGGAGATATGATGACAAAAATAAGTCACCATAATAAGTTATTACGATGTATTTGAAACGTATTACGATGAATTTTTTATCATCATAATAACTTATTACGGCGACTTTTGTACTTATTGCAATGAATTAATTCATCATAATAAGTTATTTTTCTTGTAGTGAAACTTGATTACAATTTTATGGTCATTGGTTCGAGTTTCCATGGCTTCAATCCATTTTGACACATAATCAACTACCACTATGTTGGCCCAGATGGCAACCCAAGAGGGGGGTGAATTGGGTTCTTAAAAATTTAAGTCTTTTTAACTTTAGTTGATTAGTTAGCAAATGTGCAAGTGAGAGGCTAACTTAATCAATACACAAGCAAATAATAAAGAGAGATAGAGAGAGAAAATATAGCACGGCAAACACAAGATAATTTTATAGTGGTTCGGTGCAACCAACACCTACGTCCACTCCCAAGATTCACTTGGGTCCACACTATAATCTCTTCGATTACAGCCGAGTTGTTTTCCAAGCTCACAACTCAAACTTGTTGTTTTCCCGGGATCACAACGAACCCAGCCGGTTTTACTCGGGCTCACCAGCACAAAACCCTACACGTTGTTTTTCACGGGCTCACAACTAACCCAACACAAGCACTCCGGCTTGCAACGAGGTATAATAACCTCCACTGATTCAATCCACTGATTGAATCAGCAAACAACCAAAATAACAGAGTTTAAATATAGAAATGCTCCCCTTGAGCAAATATACAAATAAAGTATAAAAGGGTTAGAAAAGCCTGATAAGATTGCAGATGGTTGTGGCTTTGGCTTTCTTCCTTCTCCTCTTTAACTCCTCTTGAAGTATTGAATCAGGCCTCAGCAAGATTCTTGACCGTTTGAAAACTTTGGAGTTGAGATGAAGCTTTTTCTCCTTTTGTTGAATGTTGAAAATCCTTCGATTTGATCTTTGAAAAGCTTTTGGATTTTCTTTTGACTCTTGTGGATTGATGATCTGGAGCAGACGAAACTTCCTCTTTGATTTCACTCCTTTTGAATCACTCTATTTTGAACTAGAAGATTTTTCCAATAAAGCTCTGTTTTTCCCTTTTTTGAAAGATATTCTTTTCTCTCTTTTTGATTTTCTCTTTCTTTGATTTGAAAAGAGCTCCTCTATTTATAGATTCTGCAAAAATATATCCGTTAGAAACAAGAAAAATAGCCGTTATTTGAAAATCTTACCGTTGGAGCTGATGTGTCATCGTGAAAAATCGCGTCCAGATTTCGTGGAGTCGGCTCGAGCTTTGTGGGAGTCGGCTCGACAGTCGATTCCAGAAACACCTAACTTTCAGGGGTCGACTCGCGATATGCGGGGAGTCGACTCGAGAAGTGCTCAAAAATGAGCCTTTCTGCCGTCTGAGTCGAGTCGGCTCGCACAGTCATGAGTCGGCTCGCGAAGGTTCAGGGGTCGACTCTTGAAAACTCAAGTGTCGACTCAGGACAACATTGAAAACAGACATTTGGGGAGTCGACTCGGAAACCCTTGAGTCGGCTCGGGAGCGATACAAAAATCAGAAAAATGTTCTGATAGACTTTAAAACTCGTCCCAAATAAATTTAAATATAAATGTGACTTGAATACATTAAATATGACATTAAGCATGGATTCAAGACATGTTTCAAGAATTCATGATTGAATTATAATGTGTAAAAATTCCTTTTTGAAATCTCAATATAGAGCTTGAAACTTCTTTTTCAAATTGATTCAAAACTCAGTGAATTTAAACATTGAGAGTCCATTTTTCATTTTGAATAAGCTCAAGGTTTTTGATAAATAAACTCATTGTTTCTTTAAAATACTCATGGCTTTTGGAAATCATCAAAATCAATAAAGTTGGGGCAATTATGTTTCAATAATTTCTCAACAATCTCCCCCTTTTTGATGATGACAAAAACATTGAGTATATGCATTATAAAATTGAAAAATTTATGATACCAAAATCAACTTTTGTGTTCATGGAAAGGCTCCCCCTCAATGAGGTAGCTCCCCCTATGAACCTCAATTTTATAATTCATTCAAAATTTTTCAAATTCAAAAACTTAAGCAAATAAACCTTTTTCTTTATGAAATTCAAATTATCTCTTCCCCTTATCTCTCCCCCTTATTTAATTAGGGCAATTAAAAGCATATAAAACTCTTAATGATGATGCATATACGATTAAATCATATAAATCTCTCCCCCTTTTTTGTAATCAACAAAAAGGTTGAGATGCATCAGAGCATCAACTTGATTAAATTCATTCGAATTCATTCAGCATCTAAGTTATCAATTGAGTATTGAGATATTCAAAATTATATCAAATTAAACATAAGCATTCAAGGATATTCAAAGGTACTCATAATTGAAATGAACATAACTTTTCTCATTACTTCAAAAGTATGTCAAATTACATCAAAATGTAACAATCTCATTGTAATGAAATTAAACTAACTTAAATTCATCAAAGTTCAAATACAGTCATATTAAAGCAAAACTTCCTAGATACAATCTAGTAAAAATGATAAGTATCAAAATCATTTGACACGCTTGAAAATTATACTCTTTAAGTGTCCAATCATTTCCATGATATCATCCTTTTGTGATTTGTTAAAGTCATTCATAGTTACTTGAATCTGATCAACTGCAGCATCAATATCTCTTCTTAACTGATTGGTTCTATCAAGATACACATTGGATCCATCAGCTATCCCTTGAAGTCTTTCAAATATCTTCTTAAGCTCAGCATTGAGTGAATCCACATGGGTACCAACAGAAAATGAAAGTAAGTCAAGTCTTGAAATGATGTCTTCCTTTAATTCTCTAATATCTTCTCTCAATTGACCAATTTCATCTTTCTTTGATTATCAAATTCTGCAAACATAGATCTAAGTTGACATAACTGCTCATCTGAAAATCTCACAGAAGAAGATGAAGTCTGAGGTGGAGGAGAATAATGCATGCTAGGTCCTGCCTCAGACGGTCCAGCAACAGAAGGTCCAACCTCGACCTCAGCTCCAATGTCTTCAACTCTGTCCTCTCAGCTCTAACATCTTCTTGACCTTTTCTTATCCAACTACCATTTACTTTCTTGAAGCCCATGCGGTGAATAGTGGCCAATGAATAGTAGTCAGTATGTCTCAAATTTTTCCTGGGCTCACTATCACTAAATTCAATTCCTTGGCTTCTGAATAATTGTGTCAAGATCATGCCATAGGGAAGACAGGATTTCCTCTTACTCCCACAATCAGCTATATACCATAATATCATAATGGGTAAGTTGATTGGCTTGCCTGAAACTACAGCATCCATAACAAAGATATCCCTCTCAGACAAGTAGTCAAAACGGCCTGTCTTAGGGAAAAGAATCCTGCTGCAGATGTTATGAAGCAATCTTAAGTCCAGTGGCAGCTGATTGGCAAAACTTCTTCAAATCCCTCAAAATTTCTATTCAATAATCTTGTGAGGGCAGGTGACCTATCCTCTGGGTCAAAAGTGGAAGGTCCAGATAGGGGTAAGTCCAATAATTTAGAGAGAATGATGGCAGTGACATTCAAACCAACTCCTCTAACAATGCTGACCAATCCATTGTCCCTCTAGTCAAATTTTATAAAACTCTTTAACTAATGCTGGGTATGTAGGACAGTCTAAGGAGCATATCTTTTCAAATCCCATTTCTTCAACTGTGACCCTACAAGCAATCCCTCTCTCTCAAACAAATCAAAATCAAACTTCCTTCCTGTAGTAATGACTCTACTCGCAAGGTGATCTACCTGAGGAGTAGTGGCAGTAGGAGCAGGCGAATCGTCCGAAGAGGAAGCAGGCGAAGAGTCCGGAGTCGGCTCGCGAACGGGTCGACGCACGGTCTTCTTCCTTTTCATCCCGGCACGCTACTACTAGCACCACGGGTTTTGGGGGCCATTGAATCAAGTGGAATGATTGTTTAAGGATTTTGGAAGATTTTGGAAGGTTTGAAGGGTTTTGGAGGGTTTTGAAATGATTTGGAATGATTAGAATCGATCGATGGGTCGGCTCGTGCCCTAATAAAGCGATTTGGGACCACGTCGAGTCGACTCGCGCAAAGCGTAGAGTCGGCTCGGGTAAGTCACAGAGCACAGACTCGATCTCGAGTCGACTCGCTCAGAGAAGGGGTCGACTCCTGAGTTTCAGCAGAAACTCGAGTCGACTCCGATACTCTCGAGTCGGCTCCGAAACCATTTCAGAGTAAAAAATCAAATTTTTCAGAGTGTCTGAAATGAACCCGGATTTGATCTTTGAGTATGATTAAAAATCATGGATTTTGATAGATCAAATTGATATGAGTTCTAGATAAAATTTCCTTAAGATTTTGAGAAATTGAAAGAACTCTAGATATATTTCCTTAGAGGTTTCAAAATCTATCCAAAAGGGTTACAAATTCCTAACTCTCCTCTAAGATAACAAAATCTTTCTTCGCTTAAAGGTTTTGTAAAGATGTCAGCTAGTTGTTCTTCAGTGTTTACATAATCTAAACAAATTTCATCATTAGCTACATGTTCCCTTATAAAATGATATCTAATTTCTATGTGTTTTGTCCTTGAGTGTTGAATCGGATTTTTAGTTAAATTGATTGCGCTAGTGTTATCACATCTTATGGGTGTTTTATCAAGTGTGATACCATAGTCTTCAAGTTGTCGCTTAATCCATAGGATTTGCGCACAGCAACTTCCAGCTGCTACATATTCAGCTTCAGTAGTTGATAATGCAACTGAATTTTGCTTTTTGCTAAACCATGTGATTAAGTTACTTCCTAAGAAATGGCATGCACCACTTGTGCTTTTTCTATCTAGTTTACATCCAGCATAATCAGAATCCGAATATGCAATTAGGTTTAAAGTTGAGTCTCTAGAATACCATAAACCTACATTTTTCGTTCCATTTAAGTATCTTAAAATTCTTTTAACAGCTATTAAATGTGATTCTTTAGGTTCAGATTGAAATCTAGCACATAAACATACTGAAAACATAATATCTGGTCTACTTGCTGTTAAATAAAGAAGGGATCCGATAATACCTCGATAATACTTTTGATCAACCTTTTTACCTTCTTCATCTTTGTCCAGCTTGCATGAAGGACTCATTGGAGTTCCGAGGGGTTTCATTGTTTCCATACCAAACTTTTTGAGTAGTTCTCTTGTGTATTTGGTTTGGTTGATAAAGATTCCCTCCTTGCATTGTTTGATTTGGAGTCCAAGGAAGAAGTTGAGTTCTCCCATCATGCTCATCTCGAATTCTCCCTGCATCAACTTTGCAAATTCTTGACAAAGAGAATCGTTAGTAGCACCAAAAATAATGTCATCTACGTATATTTGTACTACAAGCAAATCTTTATTTTTTCTTTTCAAAAATAGTGTTTTATCAACATTACCTCTTGTAAAATCATTTTCTATTAAGAATTTACTTAACCTATCATACCAAGCTCTAGGTGCTTGTTTCAAACCATATAAAGCTTTGTGCAATTTAAAAACGTGATTTGAAAATTCATGATCTTCAAAACCTGGTGGTTGTTCTACATAAACTTCTTCATTTATAAATCCATTTAAAAATGCGCTTTTAACATCCATTTGAAATAAGTTAAAATTCATATGACATGCAAATGCAAGTAACAATCTAATGGCTTCTAATCTAGCTACAGGTGCAAAGGTTTCATCAAAATCAATACCTTCCTCTTGATTATATCCTTTTGCAACTAATCTAGCTTTGTTTCTAATTACTATGCCATTTTCATCTAATTTATTTCTAAAAACCCATTTTGATCCTATTACTGAATGATTTTTAGGTCTTTCAACTAAAGTCCAAACATTATTTCTAGTAAATTGATTTAGTTCTTCTTGCATTGCTATCATCCAATTATTATCTTTCTCGGCTTCTTCAATAGTTTTAGGTTCTATTTGAGAGACAAATGCAAGATGATTACTAATATTTCTCATAAATGATCTAGTTCTTATTCCTTGAGAAGGATCACCTATAATCAATTCCTTAGGATGACTATAAGCATATCTCCAATCTCTTGGAAGATCTATATCATTATGATCATTATTAACATCATCGACCTTATGTGAATCATCATCTTTAGCCTCTTGTTCATGATCAGAAGATACTTCAATATTAAGTTTTTCAAGATCTTTTTCAATTATGTTTGTATCTTCCTCATCATCAATCTTTTCAGATCCAGTTGCTAAAGATTCATCAAAAACTACATGTATGGATTCTTCTACTATTAAGGTTTTCTTGTTAAAGATTCTATATGCCTTACTAGTCGTTGAATAACCTAGAAAAATTCCTTCATCAGATTTAGCATCAAATTTTCCTAAGTTGTTTTTACCATTATTATGAATGAAACATTTACATCCAAATGCATGAAAGTATTTTATATTTGGTTTTCTTTCATTCCATAATTCATAAGGTGTTTTCTTTAATATTGGTCTTATTAAAGCTCTATTTAAGATGTAACATGCTGTGTTAATTGCTTCCGCCCAAAAATACTTTGGTAAGTTGCTTTCGCATAGCATGGTACGGGCCATGTCTTCTAAGGTTCTATTTTTTCTTTCAACTACACCGTTTTGTTGTGGAGTCCTAGGGGCTGAAAAGTTATGATTAATTCCATTTTCAGAACAAAAACTTTCAAATAAGTGATTTTCAAATTCAGTTCCATGATCACTTCTTAGAGACACTATGGTAGTGTTTTTCTCATTTGTGACTTTCTTGAAGAATTTCAGAAATATCGAGAAAGTCTCATCTTTGTGAGCTAAAAACATACCCAAGTGTACCTAGAGTAATCATCTACAATCACTAAACCATATTTCTTTCCTCCTAGACTTGTGGTTCTAGTTGGTCCGAAAAGATCCATGTGAAGTAGCTCTAGAGCCTAGAAGTTGAAACAATGTTTTTAGATTTGAAAGAACTTCTAGTTTGTTTTCCAAATTGACATGCATCACAGATTTTGTTATTTTCAAAATCTAACTTAGGTAAACCTTTAACTAAATCCATCTTAATTAGTTTTGAAATAAGGTGTGTGCTTGCATGACCTAATCTACGATGCCATAACCATCCAATATCATTTATGTTAGCATTGTCAGCAATTAGGCAATGACTACTTTCAGATAATTTGTCTAAGTCAACTAAGTACACATTGCCATGTCTATAACCAGTAAAAACAATGCTATCATTAATGGAATCAGATACTATGCAAATAGAAGATTTAAATGAAACATTAAAGTTCTTATCACATAGTTGGCTTATACTAATTAAATTGTGCTTTAAACCATCAACATAAAGTACATTATCAATAAATATAGATGGAGTTATGCGAACTTTACCAAGGCCCATAATTTGACCTTTACCGTTATCGCCAAACGTCACAACTCCACCTTTCTTTTCTTCTAGGGTGATGAATTCCTCTTTGTCACCCGTCATATGTCTTGAGCAGCCACTATCAAGATACCACTTTTTCTTTGATCTTTTGGCTACAAGACATTCCTGCAATATAATCAAACTTTATGTTTAGGTACCCAAGCTTTCTTGGGTCCTTCATGGTTAGTAGCAACAAAAATTGTTCCTTTCGGAACCCATATTTTCTTTGCTTTAACATTTAACTTGTTGTTATTATTTAATGTTTTGCATTCAAATGATTTATGACCTTTTTCATTGCATTTAAAACAAGTTATATTACTTTGATTGGCTTTTACAAAAATATTCTTTAAAGATTTTTGTTTCCTATACGTATTATAACCTAGGCCAGCTTTATCGAAAACAGCTTTTTGATTATCTAAAATCATGTTTAGTTTAGTTGAACTTAAGGTGAATTTCTCAACAATGTCTTTATATTTTATAACATCTTTCTTTAATGAATCATTGTCTTTAACTTGCTGTTCTTTTTCTAAAGCTAAGGTTTCTAATTGATCTTTTAAATCTTTTGTTGAGTTTTTAGTTTCAGATTTCAACAAATCTATTTCTTGATTAAATTATCTCTTTCTTTGCTAAGTTCTTCTTTTTCATTAGTTAAGTTCTTAACTTCTAAAGCTAATTCATTTTTACTTTTAGCTAAGCTAATATTGTCATTTTTCAAAAACTTATACTTCTTTTTCAAAGATTTAAAATCAATCATAAGTTCATTGAAAGCCTCAAACATTTCATCAAAAGTGAATTCATCATTTGAGTTTTCAGAACTTACCTCATTGTCGTTGTCGTCGTTGTTGGCCATGAAGCAGATATTGGCAACTTCCTTTTGTTCTTCTTCTTCCGACGAGGAAGATTCATCAGACCATGTTGCCATGTATGCTTTCTTCTTTTTCTTGTAGGCCTTTTTCAGCAAAGGACAATCATATCTAAAGTGCCCTGGCTTTTTACACTCATAACATACTAAGGGCTCTTTCTCTTTTTCTTTCTCCTTGTCCTTTTCTTATCTTTTTCTCCATCAATTCTTGCTCCAAATTTCTTTTTATGGAAGGGCCTTTTTCTCATAAACTTTCTGAATTTTTTGGCCAAGAGAGCAGTTTCATCATCATCTTCATCATTACTTTCACTGCTGCTCTCTTCCATTTCTGCAGTTTTGAGGGCAAGTGTTTTCTTTCTTTTTGTTTCCTCCTCAACATGCTGCTTCATTGTCAGCTCGTGGGTCATTAGGGATCCTAGAAGCTCCTCTAAAGGTAATGCATTGAGGTCCTTTGCTTCTTGGATAGCAGTGACTTTCGCTTCCCACGATCTTGGTAGTGACCTAAGAATTTTGCGCACAAGGTCAGCATTAGAATAAATTCTACCAAGACTCTTTAAACCATTCACAATATCAGTGAATCTAGTGAACATGCATGTGATGGTTTCAGTTTGTTCCATTGTAAACAATTCATATTTATGAACCAAAATGTTTATTTTTGATTCCTTAACTTGGTTTGTTCCTTCATGTGTTATTTCCAACCTATCCCAAATTTCTTTTGCGGAATTACATGTTGAGATTCGGTTGAATTCATTAGAGTCTAAGGAACAATATAAAATGTTAATGGCTTTAGCATTTAATTGAGCCATTCTTCTATCATTATCATTCCAATCCCTTTCGGGCTTAGGAACAATAGTGCCATCAACTAAGTGTGTGGGTGTACTAGGTCCATTATTATTACTCCCCACAATTCATAGTCAGAAGCTTGAATGAATATTCTCATTCTAGCTTTCCAATATGAATAGTTGGTTCCATTAAATAAAGGAGGTCGATTCGTAGAATGACCTTCAGCAAAACATGAACCACTTTGTGTTGCCATAAGGATCTTTAGCCCTTGATCGTGAGATCAAATTCTAAATGAGCACTTGCTCTGATACCAATTGTTGGCCCAGATGGCAACCCAAGAGGGGGGGGTGAATTGGGTTCTTAAAAATTTAAGTCTTTTTAACTTTAGTTGATTAGTTAGCAAATGTGCAAGTGAGAGGCTAACTTAATCAATACACAAGCAAATAATAAAGAGAGATAGAGAGAGAAAATATAGCACGGCAAACACAAGATAATTTTATAGTGGTTCGGTGCAACCAACACCTACGTCCACTCCCAAGATTCACTTGGGTCCACACTATAATCTCTCGATTACAGCCGAGTTGTTTTCCAAGCTCACAACTCAAACTTGTTGTTTTTCCGGGATCACAACGAACCCAGCCGGTTTTACTCGGGCTTACCAGCACAAAACCCTACACGTTGTTTTTCACGGGCTCACAACTAACCCAACACAAGCACTCCGGCTTGCAACGAGGTATAATAACCTCCACTGATTCAATCCACTGATTGAATCAGCAAACAACCAAAATAACAGAGTTTAAATATAGAAATGCTCCCCTTGAGCAAATATACAAATAAAGTATAAAAGGGTTAGAAAAGCCTGATAAGATTGCAGATGGTTGTGGCTTTGGCTTTCTTCCTTCTCCTCTTTAACTCCTCTTGAAGTATTGAATCAGGCCTCAGCAAGATTCTTGACCGTTTGAAAACTTTGGAGTTGAGATGAAGCTTTTTCTCCTTTTGTTGAATGTTGAAAATCCTTCGATTTGATCTTTGAAAAGCTTTTGGATTTTCTTTTGACTCTTGTGGATTGATGATCTGGAGCAGACGAAACTTCCTCTTTGATTTCACTCCTTTTGAATCACTCTATTTTGAACTAGAAGATTTTTCCAATAAAGCTCTGTTTTTCCCTCTTTTTTGAAAGATATTCTTTTCTCTCTTTTTGATTTTCTCTTCTTTGATTTGAAAAGAGCTCCTCTATTTATAGATTCTGCAAAAATATATCCGTTAGAAACAGAAAAATAGCCGTTATTTGAAAATCTTACCGTTGGAGCTGATGTGTCATCGTGAAAAATCGCGTCCAGATTTCGTGGAGTCGGCTCGAGCTTTGTGGGAGTCGGCTCGCACAGTCGATTCCAGAAAACCTAACTTTCAGGGGTCGACTCGCGATATGCGGGGAGTCGACTCGAGAAGTGCTCAAAAATGAGCCTTTCTGCCGTCTGAGTCGAGTCGGCTCGCACAGTCCATGAGTCGGCTCGCGAAGGTTCAGGGGTCGACTCTTGAAAACTCAAGTGTCGACTCAGGACAACATTGAAAATCAGACATTTGGGGAGTCGACTCGGAAACCCTTGAGTCGGCTCGGGAGCGATACAAAAATCAGAAAAATGTTCTGATAGACTTTAAAACTCGTCCCAAATAAATTTAAATATAAATGTGACTTGAATACATTAAATATGACATTAAGCATGGATTCAAGACATGTTTCAAGAATTCATAGATTGAATTATAATGTGTAAAAATTCCTTTTTGAAATCTTCAATATAGAGTTTGAAACTTCTTTTTCAAATTGATTCAAAACTCAGTGAATTTAAACATTAGAGTCCATTCCTTTCATTTTGAATAAGCTCAAGGTTTTTGATAAATAAACTCATTGTTTCCTTTAAAATACTCATGGCTTTTGGAAATCATCAAAATCAATAAAGTTGGGGCAATTATGTTTCATAATTTCTCAACACACTAGAATGTATTCGAATCTAAAAGAGGAAGGAAATGGGCCCATAAAATCAATACCCCATACATCAAAAATTTCTACAACCAAGATAGGGTTTAAGGGCATCATATCTTTTTGAGAAATATTTCTTGTTTGTTGACATTGGAGATAATTACTGCTAAATTCGTGTACATCTTTAAAAAGAGTTGGCCAATAAAACCCACTTTGCAATACCTTTGCTGCAGTTCTCCTTCAACTAAAATGTCCCCCAGAGGCAAGAGAATGACAAAAGTTAAGTATGCTTTTGAGTTCTCTCTCAGGAACACATCGCCTATTCACCTGATCCAAACAGTACTTAAATAATTCAGGGTCTTTCCAAAGTAATATTTTATTTGTAAGAAAAATCTATCTTTTTCTTGTTTTGTCCAGTGGGAAGGTACTTTTCCTATTGCTAAATAATTCACAATATGGGCAAACCAGAGAAGATTGCTATGAAAAATTAAGAACAGTTGCTCTTCAGGAAACTTATCTCTGATTATTTCTTTGTTATATTACATCGAGATTCTAGAGATATGATCTGCTACCATATTTTTGGAACCCTTTTTATCTAAGATTTCTAAGTCAAATTCCTATAGTAGAAGGATCCATCTAATCAATCTAGGTTTTGTATCTTTTTTTGATAACAAATGCCTTAATGCTGCATGATCAGAGTAAACTAAGACCTTTGACCCTAACAGATATGATCTAAATTTTTCTAGGGCAAACACGACTACTAGTAATTCTTTTTTAGTGGTAGTATAGTTCATTTGTGCATCTGAAAGAGTTTTGCTAGCATAATAAATTACATGGGGTTTTCGATTGAATTTCTGTCCTAGAACTGCCCCTATAGCATAATCAGAAGCATCCCACATAATTTCAAAAGGTATGGTCCAATCTGGGGGCTTGATAATTGGTGCAGTGGTCAAAGTAGTTCACAGGATGTTATAGGCTATTAGACAATCTTCATCAAAATTAAAAGAACTATCTTTGGCCAGCAAATTACACAAGGATCAAGAAATTTTACTGAAATCCTTAATAAAGCGTCTGTAAAAACCAGAATGGCCAAGGAAAGATCGTACTTGTTTAACTGAGGTTGGGGGTGGTAGATTTGAGATCAATTCAACCTTGGCTTTATCAACCTTAATTCCTCTCTCTGAAATAATGTGTCCGAGCATAATTCCTCACGAACCATAAAATGGCTCTTCTTCCAACTTAGGACTAAATTCATTTCCATACATCGTTTTAGTACCTTAGTCAAGTTCTTAAGGCAGCTATCAAATAAAGCATCAAAAACTAAAAAATCATTCATAAATACTTTCAAAAATTGATCAATCATATCAGAAAATATGGCCAACATACATTGTTAAAAAGTGGCTGGTGCATTACAAAGACCAAATGGCATGCGTCTATAGGCAAATGTTCTAAAGGGACAGGTGAATGTGGTCTTTTCTTGATCTGCAGGAAATATTGGGACCTAATTATATATCCTGAATATCCATCTAAGAAATAAAAATAACTTTGTCCCATTAGCCATTCCAAAATTTGGTTGATAAAAGGCAAAGGGAAGTAGTCATTTCTAATCACAACATTCGACTTTCGATAATCTATACACACTCTCCAACTAGTTGATATGTGAGTAGGAATTGATTCACCCTTTTCATTTTCAATCACGGTAATACCCGACTTTTTAGGTACTACTTGGATTGGACTGACCCATTTACTATCCGAATTGGATAAATGATGCCAGCATCAAGCCATTTTACTACTTCTTTCTTAACAACATCTCTCATGTTTGGATTTAGCCTCCGTTGCATGTCTCTATGTGGTTTGGGTCCAAGGAATGAATATTTTATGTCAGCAGGAAGAGGTTTCAATTATAGTCAGGGTGGTGCTTCCAAGGATGGTATTAAAAGGCTTGGTTTAGTTGGAAGTTGTTCATATTTTATAGTCCAAAAAAGGATGGTGTCAAACTTAGGTGGTTCTAATAACAGGTTTATCTCTTTGGTGTACTCATCAATATCAAAGCCATCTATTCCAAAATGTGTAAGACATGTTCGTAAAGGATCCGAATCAAGCAAACTTTAAAATTTTTTATCTACAACTTCTTCGATCATGCTTACTTCATTTAAATCATACACAGTTGGTCCTTGAAAAGCATTGAAAATATTTAATCGTATCATCTTGTTTCCAAAAGATACATCAATAACACCCGTTCTACAATTTATACATGCATTAGTGGTAACCAGAAAAGGTCTTCCAAGAATGATGGGAATTTGGTTAGGATTACTGCTAAATTCCATATCTAACACAAGGAAGTCAACATAAAAATAAAATTCATCTACTTTCACTAATACATCTTCCAATATTCCATGAGGTACCTTGACTGATCAATCTGCCAATTATAATGTTATCGTCGTGGGTTTCAACTCTTCAAATCCGAATAACTCATACACTGAACTTGAGAGAAGGTTTAAACTCACATCCAAATCTAGTAATGCTTTTTTGATTGTGACGTTCCCTATGACATATGATATAATCGAGGTACCAGAATTTTTTTAGTTTGAGTGGGGTTATTTGCTGAACAACTGAGCTAACTTGCTCAGTCAACTGGATCTTTTTGGTATTTGTATCTTGGTTTTCCATTTTTGTGTGCATAGATCCTTCAGAAATTTGTCATAAGCTGGAACTTGCTTGATATCATTGAGAAGAGGTAAGTTTATTTGGACTTGCTTAAATAACTCAAGCATTTCATTCATTTTTATGTTCTTCTTGTCCAAAGACAAAGGAGATTCTAAAGCACTAGGCAATAGGGCTTTAGGTGTGATTGCTTGATCATTGCATTCCTTTTCTTCTTCATATCTTCTCTTTTCCAGTTTAGCTACTTCTAATTTCTGGGTTGGTTCAAGTGGGTTCAACGTTTTTTTACTTCTTAGAGTCATGACTAATTTAGCATGTTCTGGAAATTTGTTAGGACTATTGGAACCCTCAGCCATGAATTTTCCTTTCGGGTTATTG
This sequence comes from Calamus simplicifolius, assembly GCA_900491605.1. Classification (NCBI taxonomy): domain Eukaryota; kingdom Viridiplantae; phylum Streptophyta; class Magnoliopsida; order Arecales; family Arecaceae; genus Calamus; species Calamus simplicifolius. The sequence goes on from UESW01004021.1 coordinate 220,942, forward strand.
ATAGGCTGACTAGGTAACTTACCCTCCTCCCTTCTACTGAATGCTATGGCTAATTGACTTATATGAGTTTCTAGTTTTGTAATAGACTGTGTATGGGAGTGAAGGATTTGAGTATTCATTTTTAGCCCTTTCAATGCTTGTAACACCTTGTCTTCGAAAGTAGGATGATTATTCGGTGGAGGTTGTAGGATGTTTGGGTATTAAGAATATGGTATGCTTCTAAAATTGGTTTCCTAATTATTAAGTCTGATTGATGATGAATCGGTTATAGGTTGAGGTTTCCAAGAAAAATTTGGATAATTTCGCCAGCCAGGATTGTAAGTATTCGCATATGGATCATTTCCTATTCTATGAGCCAATCGGGTTTGGGCTTGTGGGCTTGCTCTTGAACAAGCTCAGAAAATTTGTATGCAGCTGAACATTCACCTGTAGAATGAGTCAGACTTGAGTAGATTATACAAATATCATGATTTTGAATAGATGGGGAAGAGGTGTTTCCAACTTATAGAATTTAGTCAAGTTTATGGGATAGTTCATCTACCTTAGTATAGATATCTATAGAATGACTTATTTCATATATTCCACCTCTTTTAGGTTTTATGGGAGGGTCTCTATGAGCAATTGACATGTGATGTAATGAATTCTTATTCAATGTCTCAAAGAGTTGCCAAGCTTCATGTTCATTCTTTAACATAAATGTCCCACCACATGAAGCATCAACCATTTATCGATACTTTTCTGATAATCCATCATAAAAATATCGAACTAACTTCTATTTAGGTATGGCATGATGCGGACATTTTCTAATCAATTCTTTTAATCTCTCCCATGTCTCATGAAACATCTCACCATTAGTCTAAAAAAATCTTGCTATGGCTTTTCTAATTTGATTCGTTTTTTCTATAGAAAAATATTTCTTAAGAAAGTCTCTCTGAGAATGATCCTAAGTTGAAATTATTACAGTATCTAATGAATTTAACCAATATTTAGCTTTGTCCTTAAGAGAAAATGGGAACAACTTAAGTCTAAGAGCATCGTCAGAAAAATTTTGAATTTTTACGGTTGAACAAATTTCCAAGAATTCATCTAAGTATTTGTATGGATCCTCATTTGTAAGTCCATAAAATGAAGGTAACATTTGAATCACACTTGACTTGATCTCATATTGAGTGGCTTCCACTGGAGGCACTTGAATGCAAGGAGAGTAGGTATACTTTGAATGAGTGAAATATTCTTTTAACTATCGTGATGGATCATTTTCATTATTAGGATCCATAATTCTATGTCCGTTTATTATAAAGGTTCTATCTATTTTAGAATCTAGGGGTATAATTTTAGATAGATTGTAACGATCGGAGACCAAGCATGCACCGTATCGATGTACTCTAACACAAAAAGTAACTCGGTATTTTTTTTTTACTAATGTAATAGAAGAGAAAGGAGAATATTCTAAACGAAGTATCCTAAGAGATTCCTAGAACTAAGAGGAATAAGACTAATTTAATTAGAATTTAATAATTATTAGCAATCAAGTTAACAAAGATTAAACTCTCTACCTAGGCTTAACCTAAATATAGATAGCTCCTAACTTCCAAGACTGCCTTGAAGCCCTCCAAGTCAAAAATTAGCTGATCAACTAGCCAGTTAAGAATAAGATTAGTAGGGGTCCCCATGTTGCTTACTAGGTAAGTGAACAGAACCAATTAAGCAACCACTTTACTCTTCTTTTCTAGACATCAGTTAAGCAGTCAATCTCAACCCGGTCCAACTCTTTTGGGTGCCTTGTCCTATTGAGCTTGAGTTCTTTAGAGGCTGACGTCTAGTTAATTTTAAAATTAAATGTTTGGGTTAATGCAAAATGAAGAATGTAGTTTATGAGAATGAAGGGTAATCAACTCCCCACCTTATCTTGATTAAGGGTTTGTGCCCTTAAAGTTAATTATGAAAATGCTATGCAACAAGCAGATGTCAAGCTTTTGAAGAAATTAATCTACTTATACTTTTTTTAAAAAAAATTATGGTTAAGTTTCTAATTCCCTAAAAAAATTATGAGATGTCAAATAAAAATATTTTAAGTTTTTCAGAAAATAAATTTACTTAAATCAATCTAAGCATAAAAAATAAATAAAATAAATAAATAATTTTTTATTATTTTTATTTTATTTTATTATTTTATTATTTATGTTTTATGGAAAGTGACTTAGGGTTTTCTTTCAAGTTTTTTTTAAAGTTACGTTAATTAAAAAAAAGTTGATTAGGTTCAAAGTGGATTTGTAATCAGAAGGAAAATAATTTTTTATGTTAAAATAAAATAAGAAAATCTAACAATTAAGGTAACTAAAAATAAGAATAAAATTAATAAAAATTTCATGATAAATTTTTTTAAAAAATTAAATTTTAAAAAAAATTATTATATTTTTTTAAAATAACTGCACTTAAGTCCTCGGCAATGGTGCCAAAATCTGATCAGCATGTCATACGCAACGATTAAAACACCTTAATTTTACTAATAGAGTAGCAAGAGTACGTAAGGGATCGAATCCATAGGGAATTTAGTGGTTATCTTGAAATAAATTTATGTAATTAAAATTTTAAATAAATAGATATTGAGAATAATTAAGATATAATCTATCTTAATGAGAGCACGACTCATACCCGTAGATCACGGTCCGTCCCTTTTAAGAATAGACCAGTCATGAATTATTTTCACTTAAAGAAAATTTACTAAGAATTAAACATAAATAAATATTTTATTTTAAAGCATCCAAAGGAATACATAAAAATTAAAACAAAACAACTCTTCTTTCCTAACATCAAGAAGGAAATAGCATCAAGAAGGCAATAGCAGCTTTGGATCTGCTTCTAGATTGACCTTCCAAAACTTCAAACCAAGGGAACATCTTTCTGGACTCCCGAGCGCACGATCGCTTCATGAATGCCTCTCCTTCTTCCTCTGTTCGGGATAGATCTCACATCAGCCCAGCCAGAACTATTTATAGATGCTCATATGCGGAGAGAACGCGGAGAAGACATAGAGAAATCATGGAGAGATCATGAACGTCCATATTAGATGCTCAGTTTCTTTGCATCTTTTATGAACACGGAGAGAATGTGCTGATTTCCTTCCAAATTTGAGATTTTTTTCTGATTTGGCATCCAAACAAAATGCAAAGAGATTTTGGAGAGATAACGGACGATTCTTCTTCCAATTTGAGAGTCTTCAATCTAATTTATTTTCTAATTGGTTGGTAGAGTGATGAGATCAGAAGGGAAGAAGAATCGAAAGAGAAAAATGAATCAATGAAAACTGCGATTGAACTCGACAATTGGTTTGCTGAGTTTGCTTTGAGATGCGGGCAGATAAAGATAAATCGATCTCATTTTAAGTCCGATTTGAGTACTGTTTGCATCATTGGACTCCTAAAATTGATCTCTTTAAGTTCATAAGATTTTACCTAAAATATTATATAAAATATTTAAATATTAAATAATAATAGGTAATTTGACCTATTAATTAATAGGTTTATGATGATTATTTGTGTGTTTATCAGAATGCGAGTCATGTTTACTTGGCAAGATGACCAAGTCACCTTTTACTGAAAAAAGCAAGCGAGCAACTGAATGTTTGGGTTTAGTACATTCGGATGTATGTGGACCTATCAACATTCAAGCCATAGGAGGATTTTCTTATTTCATCATGTTCATCGATGACCATAGTAGATATGGTTATGTGTATATGATGAAGCACAATTTTGAAGCCTTTGAAAAGTTCAAAGAATTTAGATGTGAAGTAGAAAAACAAACTGGCAAGAGTATTAAGATACTTCGATCAGATCGAGATGGTGAATACTTGAGCCATGAGTTCATAAATTATTTGAAAGAGAATAAGATTCTTCCTTAATGGACTCTTCTTGGTACACCACAGCATAATGGTGTGTCAGAAAGGAGAAATCGCACACTGTTAGATATGGTATGTTCAATGATGTGCCTTGCAGATCTTTCAAAAATGTTTTGGGGTTATGCGCTAAACACCGCTGAATATATCCTAAATTGTGTTCCATCTAAATCGATCAACTCCATTTCCTATGAGATATGGTATGAAAAGAAACCATCCATTAATCATTTAAGGGTTTGGGGCTGTTACGCTTATGTAAAGTATAATGAATCAGATAAGCTTAAAGCTGATCTGATAAATACAATTTTATAGGGTATCCAAAACAAACAAAAGGATACTATTTCTACTATCCACTTGAAAAAAAAGGTGTTTGTCTCAAGACATGCCACATTTCTAGAGAATGAGATTCTCACAATAGGTAGAGGGAGTAAGATTGAACATAGTGAAGCTCAAGAACCACAAATTAATAAAGGCCCATTAGATGGAATGGAGCATATGCCGAATACAGTGGGAGTTGAGCAGGAGACTGAATCCACATTTAGGAAGTCGTTGCATGAAAATCAACATGTAGCTATAGTACACACCAGCTTTGTAGATCTAGTAGGATAATTCACATCCCTAAAAGATATGCATTTCTTATAGAGAATGATGAGCCTACCAATTAGAATAGGCAATGTCTAACATTAACTCTAAGAGATGGCTTAAGGCCATGAAATCTGAGAGGACTACATGTATGACAACCAGGTATGAACCTTGGTTAATCCACCTAAAGGGGTAAAAGCCATTAGGTGCAAATGGGTTTTCAAGAAGAAGACCGATATGGATGGTAATGTGATTACCTATAAGGCAAGACTAGCTGCAAAAGGTTACAATCAAAGACAAAGTGTTAACTTTGATGAAATCTTTTCACGTGTAGCCATGCATAAGTCCATAAGGATTTTGCTTGCAATAGCAGCATATTTTGACTATGTGATCTGGCAGATGGATGTCAAGACCATCTTCCTAAATGAAAATTTAGAGAAGGATGTGTATATGACACAACCAGAGGGTTTTGAATCCATAGATCCTAAGAAAGTGTGCAAGCTACAAAGGTCTATTTATGAACTTAAGCAAGCCTCTAGAAGTTGGAACATCCGATTTGATGTGACAATCAAAGAGTTTGATTTCAAAAAATGAGGATGATCCATGTGTATACAAGAATGTTAGTGGGAGTAATATTATTTTCTTGATATTATATATGGATGACATATTATTAATAGGAAACAATATATCCTTCTTTCAAGAAGTGAAAGATTTGTTGTCAGATAAATTCTCCATGAAGGATTTGAGAGAAGCAGCCTATATACTAGGTATAAAGATCTATAGAGATAGATCTAGAAGGTTGCTTGGATTGACTCAATCCACATACATAGATAAGATGCTAAAGTAGTTTAACATTAAGAAATCCAAGAACAAATTTTTGCCAATGTCGCATGGGGTACATCTCTCCAAGGACATAAGTCCTAAGACCTAAGAGGAAAGAGAGTATATTAATAGGATACCATACACATCAGCAATTGCATCCATTGTGTATGTGATGCTATGTACGGGCCTAATGTTTCTTATGCCTTGAGTATCACGAGTAGATATCAAGCAAACCCTGATGAAAAATAATGGATGGCAGTCAAGAATATCCTTAAGTACTTATGAAGAACTAAGGATATATTCTTGGTTTATGAAGGACCCAACCTTACAGTTTGGGGTTACACGGATTCTAGTTTTTAGTTTGATAGAGATGATTATAAATCACAATCAGGCTATGTGATGGTGCAGTCAGCTGAAAGAGTTTCAAGCAGAAGATGACTGCCGACTCTACGACTGAAGTCGAGAGTACATTGCAGCATCAGATACAGCTAAAGAAGCAGTTTAGATCAGAAAGTTTATCACTGAACTTGAAGTGATTCTAAGCATTGTTAATCCAGTATTCTTGTATTGTGATAACAATAAAGCTATTGCACAAGCCAAGGAGCCAAGGTCTCATCAGAGGTCCAAACATGTACTTAGAAGATATCATGTAATTAGAGAAATCATTGAACGAAATGATATAAAATAGAATGAGTCCCCACGGGCGACAATATTGCCGATCTATTCACTAAAGTGCTACCGCAGCAGAAGTATGATAGTCATGCTGAGTCACTTGGTATTAGATACATGGGTGGTTGGCTTTAGTGCAAGTGGAAGATTGTTAGTGTGTGCCCTAGATCCAATCGAATTTGATGCTAGTTTGTATGCATTTCTTTATTAATGCAAATCAAATTTATTGGTTTCTTTATCTATCTGGGTGTAATATATATATTAGATATATTTTACCTATGAGATAAAGTCCAAAAGAAGATGAATTGTGCATATGGAATTTGTAATAGAGATTACAAATTGTAAGGTCCAAAATTGCACATTATGGTTTGATTCTTTAAATTTTCCTAGTCGATGCATAGACAGGATTAGGCACTATCGAACGCCGATGAGAGTAGCACATATTGCATATCTCACCCTTGTGATAAGCAGCTAATTTCGCAAGCTGAAGTATGGAGATACTTAGATAGGTGTATGGATGTTCATTATTGTAACGATGCATTGGATGATCCACACAAATATCCCATATGAATATTCTATATAGTGTCGATGGTTGATTTCTGATAATGGTGGTGCGAGTGATCCTTTGACTTGAAATCTTTATTCCACCTCATATGTGAAATATCATGCTTTGACGACATGCAAATATTGCTCTAGCCACGGATGGCAAATACGGTATCTATTGGATATGACATGAAACACATAAAGATGGTGTTTGATCAAGACAAGATTCGTCTCCCTTGATAGAAAGGATTATATCCCATGGCCACTTGATGATTAAATTGACTGTTAAATCCTTGCAAGATTGAGTTGGAATTCAAAATGGTTTTGAAGTTCTAATTCATATGAGTCAATTTTTTGAGATCAAGTAAACAAAGATAAATTACATGGTTGATACATTCCATACCACTAATTGATCTAGGATATGTGATGAAGGGATTGAATCATACGGTAACCATTCATGTACATGTGTTGATGACCACATCAACAAAAACCTTAACACTTGGGTGGTCATAGTGCTTTGCTAGAGGCCACTTATGATCTATAATCATGGATTCTTTGACTTAATCAAGGAGTTGATTTGGTTATAGAATTGACTTAGATAATGTGTTGATCAAGTCATCCTTAGGGTCAATGCCAACGTGTCAAGGGACCTAATGGGTCACACACATTAAGGAGATTTTGTATGAAGTTAAAATGAAAATTAAGTTGAACTTAATTCAGATTAGATGACCAATTAATTAGGATTGGGTTTGACTCAATCTTAACGAGAGAATATGAAATTGATGAATAGGATTCATCATAGAGGAAAGAATTTTGTGTTCAAGGGAGAGACCTTTTATACATGTGATGTATATATAAATCATTAATTGGATACTCAATTAGGCTTGATCCATGTGATGGATGGCTTAGATTAATTGATATTAATAATGTGGTATTTAATTGGGTCCATATGACAGCATGATTTGATTCGTGGAAACCCAATTGAGTCGAGAGCTGAGATCGTGCCACGTGAAGGATGGATCCATGCCCATGTGATGGACATGACCCATCTCCACATCATGAAGGAGGGAACACCCATGATGTGGGCCATCATCATGAAGCCAAATTCAAGGTTGCGACGTTGGTTTCATGGAATAACCAATTTTTAATTTTTAGGGATGTAGTTTGGTGGTTATAATCCTAACATTATCATGATAACAAATATCCTAAATTTGTTAGGATAATATGTTATCAACTTGATATGGTTTAATGGTTAGATGGTTGAAAGAAAATTCTTTTTTTTATGGAACCAGACAATTTTCTTTTCATGTATAAAAAGGAGAGAGATACCCCCTTCAAAAGACACGCCTAACTCCTTTCTTTTCTCTCTCTTAAATGCCTAACACCCACTTTCTCTCTTTAAAATATCCTTTCTCTTTCTAGGACGTCCCTCTTTCTCTCTCTTGATTGATCAAGATTTGATCTTGATCAAGAAATTTTTTTTGATTTGAAAGAAAAAGAAAAGAGGCGCTAGCATCCCTCACAAGAAGGTTATCATCCAATTCTAGGAGGACATCATTCAAAGATCTTCGCATGAATCACCATTAGAGGCCGAATGCATCGACGGCTAATGATAAATCATTTACCGGCTTCATCAGGCTTTATTCCCGATAAAGAACACATATATGATCTATTATTTAATCATGTATTATTTCTTGTTAACTAAATATGTTCCTTAAGGATCTTGGGATTTAAAAATTAAATTTATATTTATTTTCATCTTTTGCTGTGTGATATATATGAATTTGATTCATATAAAATATATGTAATTTCAATCAGTAATCACTTCTCCCTTATTTGTGGTTCCTATCTTTGGGGTTGTTTCCGAAAAAAAAAACAAGGAAATAAAAATTTCGTTCTTATGCAGCTTAGCTGGCTTCCATAAATAACAAAGCCAAGTCATAGTGATCAGTCTTCTGGCCAGGCCCCTTCCAAGGCTCTGCTATTTGGTATTGGTTCTTGTTAATTATTTTCCCTGTCTCCATCTCTGTTTGCTTTAGCTTGTGTTCAATAATATGTTGTGGGATTTTGCCTTATCCTGTTGTTTCGGTACTTCCTAATCGTTTGCCTTTTCTCTTCTTAGGATTGGTTTCTGGAAGTTTAAATGTGAGCATGCATAGGGTTTTGGGATGGGTCAAGGGGCCCATCACTCCCTCTCAGTGGGTGGAACTGGAACAGCAAGCCTTGATCTACAAATATTTGAATGCAAATGCTCCCATTATGCAGTTCTTTATTTACTTGATATGTGGCCTGTTACTTGACTTTGAAACTTTATTTCTTCAGCTCACTCGAAGACCTTGTTCCAATTTCATGGAAACAGTGCAGCGGGATATCACACAAAGCATGCCGGGTGGCTTGTTGAGGTTTGTTAATTTTCTATTCTTATTTTTCCTTCAATCATCATTTAATTTTTTTTGCCAAAGATATTTGTTCTTTGCTATATGTCTTTAGGATTGAAATGTTAGCATGATTAATGCAGGCACCATAAAACATAAGAACTGTGGAATTAACTTTTTACTAAAATCTTCTAAAATGAGTTGGTGATGAGTTGGCTAAAGTAAATTGCCATACAGGATCTAAGGTTGGTTTCTTAAATAAATGGCTAAGACATGGTTTTGATAACTAAAAGAAATTTGGGAGCCCTAACCAAAAAATCATGCACATATGAAAGTCAAGGTCAGAATTTTAATATTCATAATGCAAAAAGAATATATCTCTTTCCTCCAAATAATTATAATTGTTATTTTTGAAAAATGAATTATTATTTGGTCAAATTTAAGCCAAGTTAAGTAAAGTATATTATACAATATAGAACTATTTGTGATCAATATACAACTGTTTCCATTAGGTTTTAGATTAACTCTAAGACAAACAACAGATAAAGAATTTCCTGATAATACTTAAACTGCATGAAACTAATGACAAACAAACTAGCAGCAGGTTCAGGATGGTCAAGTCTTCAGATTATGACAATACAATTATTTCTTATCCAATCGCATTGCAGTATTTGACTCATTAAAGAAATTTGTATGAGTAATTTGTAGGTTTGTAGCTACATCTACCACATTGATGCTAGTTTTTCTTTTTCTATTGGTTTTTTTTTGCCTTCATTGATTTTATAGCATGCTTTTCTAAGTTCTTTTAATTTCCATTAGATTTTCTTTTCATCTGGTGCATGCAATCCTGTTTTTTAATGTAGTTAATCTTTTAAAATCAAGGTTACATAATCTCTTTAGTCTCAGATGTATGCTTGCTGTAACGATTTAAAATTTCATGGTTTATCTATTTACTTTCTTTGACTTATTAATGAAAACCATTTAAAATCGGAAAACATGGTTTATCTTTAATCTCTCTGCCTGCACTTGAATGGTGGATGAAGCGGAGACAACTACAATCATGCCTGAGACACAGAGTCTGCTAGTATGAACGACAAAAGTGGCTTGCAGCGAGAGGAGAGGATGAAGTGGACATTATCAAAGAAGCCCTTTGTTTTCTGATTTTAAAGGGATGTCAATGTACATATCAGATATTTTTAACTTTAGTTTAGTTTATCTGTAGTACAATATCTATTCTTGTTGCTAGGGAAAAGTAAAATGTAAAGAGGCATATATGTATTTGAAATCTTTTTGACTCTTGAATTATCATCCTATTTCTCTTATATTTGATGAAATTCTTTGGATTTTGCATCTTAAGTGATACTCTTAAAATTGAATGACCGTATTCTACTTTTGTTAAAATTTAAATGTGCAGACTAGCTATTCAGGCTTGGGTCCTGAAGAATTGCACACAGAAGGAGGAATGGTAATTTAAAATAGAAATATAATTTTTAAATATTAAACAATTTAAAATATAATAAATATAACTTTTTTTCTATTATTTTAAACATATTTTGTAGGGAAAAAAAGAAAAAATATTTATTTATTATTTTTTTCTAAAATTGAATTTATTCTTGTAGGTAAAAATGGTTAAAAAATAATAATTTTTAAAAAAATTATCTTACTATTTTTTATTATGATTTTAAGAAATTTTGTAGGGAAAGATGTGGATAAAATATTATTATTTTTGATTTTTTCCTATGATTTTGAGGTTTTTCGTAGGGAAAGAAATCATTCAAATTATTATTAGTCAACTTTTCCTATGATTTTAAAAAATTTCGTAGGGAAAGATGTGAATAAAAATTTTTTTTGATTTTTTTCTATGATTTTGGTGTTTCTCGTAGGAAAAGAAATTATTAAAACTATTATTAGCCAACTTTTCCCTATGATTTTAAGAAAAATCGTAGGAAAAGATGTGGATAAAAAATTATTTTTTTTGATTTTTTCCTATGATTTTTTTATTTTTGTAGGCAAAAGTTTTAAAATTTTAAATTTAAATTTCAAAAGGTTTGCTCTTGGCCTACAATTTTTGAAAGTTGTAGGCAATGGCTTTCCTGATGCACTTTTGCTTACTTTGCCTACGACAAAAATAGTAGGGAAAGGAAAGCCCTATGATTTTTTTTTTTCTATAAAAAAAATCATAGGCAAAAATAATTTTTCTTGTAGTTATGTTCTATCCCCTTTTAAATATTTCTCATGAATACCACCATACTCTTTTTTTTTTTGTTATATGACCGGTTTGACCCTTCGGTTCTCCTATTTTTCTTTATTCTGCTTTTGACCACAGGATTATGTTTCTTTATTCTGCTTTCTGTATTCTATCTTGGACAAAAAATGTCTGTTTTCTGTATTCTGTCTCACCGCGTTGGACTAAAAATATAGCTTTTGACCTCAAAATTAGACTATCAAAACCCTATATTTCATGTGCTTTTTATAGCAGATATGTACATTGCACATACCACATGGTAGACTCCATGGTAATATAATTCTAGTCAAGTTTATCTAAAGATGAATACCAATTTTTCTCTTTAGCATTATACCTACAATATTTTATCATTCATTTACCTATAAAATCAAAAGATAATTAGCATGAAAATTTTGCATCCTGAAAATTTTACCATGCAACTTTTCACTCTTATTTTTTTAACTCTTATATCAAACACACTGTGATGCCCCTCCTAATAGTCCCATATTGAAAAATTAGGAATTGGTTGAGTGGTTTATAACCGGTTAAGCAAGAAGGATAAGGCACCAATTGGATCCCTTTTTGGGCTATGGTGGCCCAAGTTAGTGTGGACCTTGTCCGTCTTGCTTTCTTGTAACAAAACGGGCCCGTGGGCTCGGGTCGTTACAATATGGTATCAGAGCCTCGCACCAGTCGAAAGTGCAGGAGCTAAGTGCCACACAAGGCAAAGTGCTACATCCATGGGGGATGGGAGCCACATCTTGAACTTGTGGGGGCCACCTCTAGAATCCTGCCTGCCTGGTGGTTATGATCAATTGCCTTTGGCGACGAGGACGTCGCCTCTATAAGGGGGTAGATTGTGATGCCCTTCCTAATAGTCTCACATTGGAAAATTAGAAATTGGTTGAGTGGTTTATAACCGGTTAAGCAAGAAGGACAAGGCACCAATTGGATCCCTTTTGGGCTGTGGTGGCCCAAGTTGGTATGGACCTTGTCCGTCTTGCTTTCTTGTAACGAAACAGGCCTGTGGGCTCGGGTCGTTACACACCCTAAGATGAAGTAAAGAATCCAATTAACTCTCAACATTACTTGAACAGTGTTTCGTCCAAGCCCTGCATTAACCCTGATTTCTTGTAAGGGAACACCAATTAAGAACATGCTTGATCCTCGTCATGACAGCCATTCTCTTACGACTTATCATATGATCTTTTCTTTTGGATATATAGAACACCAAGCAGAAACAGAATCACGAAAATAAAAAGAACCAATCCAAGCAGAAATAATAATCATAGGAAAGATAATTAAGGTGATCTCACTTCAACTTCCTGTTGAAGGAAAAGATCGCATTACGTAAAAAGATAACAACACAGCGATTACGATCTCTCTGCTTCAAGAAAACATAGCGATTATGATCTCTCTGCTGCTTCAAGAAAACGAAGGAGCAACCACATCAAAACCATGAAACTACCAAATGGATTGATTATGCGTAAATAGACTAAAAGAGTCGCAGGACTCTGATCTAATATATAATTCCATATACCAACTCTTTGTACCAATAGCTGGTTAGACTCAAAAATACCTCTCCCCTACTGCATAAAACGCAGAAAATTAAAAGAGAACAAAAAACGATATCGATTTTCTTGCACTGCAACCCGTCATACTTCAAAGGAAACGAACGATCTTCTTGATGTGCCGTCCCGAGACCGACATCTTCACCACAATCGCCGTATCTTCTTTGGAGATATCAAAGAAATGCTCGATGGTCTCCGTTCTTGGCTCGAAGTAGCTCTCGGTCTCAAACGCCGTCACCTTCACGGTAGGGTGGACGTCCACGGTGGCTACGCTCCCATCCGCAGTCACAGTAAAAAGGATCCCCTCGAACTCCATGCAGTCATACCAACTTTCTCCATCAGTTAGTTCATATTTCTATAATTGCTTGTAACATTGAGCAGATTTCTATTTCTGTCATTGATCAAGTTGCAATTTCAAAACAACAAGAAATTATTGATCAACCCTCAGAAGTACAAACTCAACAACCTTAAGAACAAGTGCCTTTGCAGTGATCCACTAGAGAAAGAAGAAATGCTATTCCAGATGACTATATAGTGTTTCTTCAGGAACATAAGGAAAATAATGGCATGATGAAAGATGATCCTATCAACTTCCTTCAAGCCATATAAGGTTCCAACTTAGAAAAGTGAATTGAAGCAATGAAAGAAGAGTACAAGTCTATGCAAGATAATAGGGTTTGGCAACTTGTCCCATTACTAGAATATGTGAAACTCATTGGTTGTAAATGGATTTTTAACACCAAACGAGATTCAAAGGATAATGTCGAGAGGTATAAAGCTCGTCTTGTGGCTAAAGGCTGTACTAAAAAGAAAGGAATTAACTTTAAAGAGACCTTCTCTCCTGTTTCATCAAAGAACTCTTTTAGAACAATCGTGGCTCTTATTGCACAGTATGATATGAAACTCCATCAAATGGATGCCAAGACAGCGTTTCTCAACCGAGACATTGATGAAACAATTTATATGGTACAATTAGAAAACTATGTTAGGAGACCCAAAGAAAATGGTTTGCAAATTGACAAAATCCATTTATGGGTTAAAGCAAGCTTCTCATTAATGGTACCATAAATTTCATCAAATAATTCTCTCATTTAATTTTGAGGTGAATGCAGTTGATGATTGTGTGTATCATAAGTTTAGTGAGAGTAAATACATTTTTCTGGTTTTGTATGTGGATGACATTTTTCTTACCACAATGATATAGGCATGTTGCCTCCTTTGTATTGAAAATTCAGATACATCGAGGAGCTATATCAATAAAGTACTTAAGAGATTTGGCATGCAAATTTGCAAACTAGGTGACACCCCAAATCGCTAAAGAAGATAAATTCAGTCTTAACCAGTGCCCAGAAGAAATTTTAAAGTTGAAGAGATGTAAAAGATTTCTTATGCTTTGGTTGTAGGGAGTCTAATATATGCTCAACTTTGTACGCGTTCGGATATTGCGTATATTGTTGGAGTATTAGATAGATATTTAAGAATTCAAGTATAGATCACTGAAAAGCAGCCAAAAGAGTTATGAGATATTTGAAAATAATAAAAGATTCACTCTAGTAAAAAGTATGAACGGCAACTCTTTTTTTACCAATGCTTGGGGTAGCGTTGAGAATTTACGCAGCCTGTAGAAGCTTAAAAAAAAAAAAAAGCATCGGTAGGAAAACGGCTAACGCGATCCAACCAAGCCGTTCTTGAGGTGGAGGGGATGCCTATTCCAAAAGCCAGTCAGAATAACACGCGTTATTCATCCATTGAATCAAATTAGCTGACCACATGCTATCATATAAGTAAGTTACCATATACCACGTGATACGGCTGGCCGTTTTCCCTGGGTAGTATTATCTTCCACACGATTTTTGAAAGCAATGATGTGACAACAAAACCCAAGACCTCCAGCACCGACCTCTAGTGCCGGCCTCCAGCGTCGGCCCCCAGCGTCGGCTCCCAGCGCCGGCCTCCAGCATCGAGACTCTGGCTCTGGCCTCCGGCACTGGCCCTCAGCGTCGGCCTCCAGCGTCGGCCCCCAGCGTCGGCCCCCAGCGCCGGCCTCCAGCGCTGAGACCTTGGCTCCGGCCTCCGGCACTGGCCCTCAGCGTCGGCCTCCAGCGTCGGCCCCCAGCATCGGCCATCAGCGCCGGCCTCCAATGCTGAGACTGGCTCTGGACTCGGCATCGGCCTTCAGTGTCGGCCTCCAGCGTCGGCCCCCAACGCTGAGACTTTGGGTCCGGTCTCCAGCACTAGCCTTCAGCACCGGCCTCCCGCGTCGGCCCCCAGCGTCGGCCTTCAGTATTTTCCATATGCACAATGGTCTGTCTCATACAACGGATCCTGTGATCTAAGGCCTATCGCCGGGCACCTCGCTCGCCGAAATCATGGGCAAGCATTAGCTAGCTCGGCAATTACCGCCATAAGCGGCCCTTATCCGGTGACAGCCTAACAACTTGTCATTCGATCGATGAAACTTCCCAACAGGGAAGATTCGACGGTTTCAACAGAGCGAAGTAAGCGGGATCCCAGACAGGTATAAAAAGAGTACTCGAGCTCCATGCAAGGGGACTCTTTTCTCTTGCTCTCTCTAAATAGTTTCACAGAGAAATGATATCCCTATTGGACGATTCACTGACTTGAGCGTCGGAGGGTCCCCGCCGGAGTCACCGGTCCGGGACTTTTTGCAGGCTCTAGAAGGAAGACGGCGACCTCTCTGCACACGCAACGATCTTAGCCTACCCGACGTTCATCGCGCGTGATTCGGCAGCAACAGATTGGCGCGCCAGGTAGGGGGGTAGCAACACCAGCCGAAAGTTCTCCCTGGACCCCCTCCAATTTTGCAAAGGAAACGATGGTGACTACGTGAGCACAGGAGGCTTCCTCCAGCCAGGCAGCCGGGCGCATCCCACGGGCTGAGCATTCGGAGGCCAATCTCCATGCTCCGCCCCCCGCACTGACAAGTCAACCTGATCGGCTTGAAGTTCTAGCTCATCAGGTCCAGGATCTGACGACGATGGTCCGAGGGCTGCAAGAGCATTATTTGGCTGCTGCAACTCAACCCCCTGTGCTGGACGAAGGGGTGCGAGGAACAGTCCAGTCTCACCAAGGAGGGACCCCGCCTGAGGTCTCCCACCGGTCATCGCCCGAACCTCATCACCGAGGGACCTCGAAGCGATGACGGTCTCCCTCCCGCCGCTCCAGTCGTTCCCACCACCAACTAGAGGAAAAAGAGTCCAGGCGGGCGCATTCTTTGCGCCGGCGATCTTCTTCAGCTCCTTCTTCCGATTCATCCCGAGAAGACACTCCCCGAAAAACCACCCGTCGAGCCGAGCAAAGGCTCGACTAGTATCATCGACGGTTGGACGAGCTCAGCCGCCGGATCGCCGACCCTTACGCGACGGAGTATGAGCGTCGCCCCCCGCTTTCTCGCCATATCATGGAGGAACCGGTCCCACCCCGGTTCCGTCTCCCTCAATTGGAGCCATATGATGGAATGACGGACCCCCTAGACCATCTGAAAAGCTACAAGGTCCTCATGCAGGTCCAGGGAGCGACGGACTCCCTTTTATGCGTCGCCTTTCCGGCCACGCTACGCAAGGCGGCACGCGCGTGGTACTCCCGTCTGCCCCCACGCAGCATCAGCTCATTTCGGCAACTTGAGTGATCTTTCCTGGCTCATTTTGATGCCTGTCGAAAGATCCCACGAGTGGCAGATAGCCTCTTTGCTGTCCAGCAGAGAAGTGGCAAGACCTTAAAGGATTTCGTCGCTCGATTCAAGGAAGCAGCGTTGGAGGTGTACAACCTGGAAGACTCTGTGGCCACCTTGGCCCTGAAACGGGGACTTCGCCCATCCAGATTTGCTTACTCCCTGGATAAGAAGCCTCTGCATTTCTATGCTGAGCTTCTGAGCTGAGCACAGAAGTACATCCGCGCTGACGAGGCGGATTCTTCCAGGAGGGAAGTTGATAAGAACACAGGTAATAAACCATCGCCTACTGATCACGCCGGTGCACGACCTCGAAAGCCCGAGCCTCCACGCCACTCAGATCGCTGACCACAGGCGCTGGTTCCTAAAGAGCAGTTCACCCCCCTCATGGCTCCCATCTCTCACATCCTGCTGGAGATCGAGGAGGAACCTTATTTCAAGCGTCCAGCTCCCTTGAAGTCTGGGGCCCCCCGCAACAAGAGTTTTACTGCTGATACCACTGGGACTACGGCCACGACACCGAGGACTGTTGCCATCTAAAAAAGGCCATTGAGGAGCTGGTTCAGCAAGGCCACCTGGGAAAATTTGTTCGAAGGGGAAATCTCCCCGCAACGGGCCCCCCGGTGCCTCGAGTCGCCCGTCTGGCATAGATAATGCTCCAGCCGAAAAGACTATAGCCATGATTTCTTGGGGAGCAGATGGTGGTTCGAAGAGGCAGCGAGAGGGAATAGACTCTGTAATTCCTTTCTTCGGAAAGGATCTAGATGGGGTAGTTAATAAACATGACGACAGCATCATGGTATCCATGACTATAGCCAAACATCCTGTAAAAAGAATTTTAATTGATAGTGGGAGCTCGGTGGATGTCTTCAGCTATGAGGCTTTTGTTCGGATGAACTTGTCAAGATCTTTGCTCCGACCCGTTGCCATACCGCTAATGGGCTTCCCTGGAGATTCGGTGAACGTTGAGGGCGAAATTGCCCTCCCGGTCACGGCTGAAACCCCTCCATGTCAGAGCACTGTGGTTATAAACTTCTTGGTGGTCCGGGTCCCGCTTGCTTATAACGCCATCTTGGGAAGACCAGGGTTAAACCTGTTAGATGCCGTAATCTCCACCAAGAGGTTGTTGGTAAGGTTCCCCACCAACGAAGGGGTCGGAGAAATGAAAGGAGAACAAAGCCCACATCAGCCTTGCTACCATTTGTCTCCTAGCCCGCTGAACGCGGCATCGGCAACAGCCTCTGAGTCACTCGATCCTCGAGAGTTGGGAAGAAGGGGAGAGCCGGCAGAGCACCTTCTAACCCTCCCCTTGGATGATGACCCGGCAAGGACTGTTCAGGTGGGGTCATTGCTCCCAGAAGAAGCACGCCACCAACTCATTACTTTCCTGCGTGCCAACACCGACGTCTTCGCATGGTCATCCTCAGACATGTCGGGCGTCCCTGAAGAAGTAATCACCCATCGACTCAACCTCAAGCCGGAGTGTCGGCCGGTCCGACAGAAAAAAGAAACTTTGCTCCAGACAGACAGAAAGCTATCGACGAGGAGATCCGCAAGTTAATGGCTGCGGCCATATTCGGGAGGTCCACTACCCCGAATGGTTGGCTAATGTGGTGCTGGTCCGCAAGACCAACGGAAGCTGGAGGATGTGTAGATTTCACCGACCTCAACAAGGCATGCCCCAAGGATAGCTTTCCCCTACCCCGAATCGATCAACTGGTGGACGCTACATCCGGCCATGAGGTCCTTAGCTTCATGGATGCTTTCTCTGGATACAACCATATCCGGATGAATCTGGCGGATGAAGAAGCTACCTCCTTCATAACTGAAAAGGGGCTATATTGCTACAAGGTAATGCCTTTTGGGTTAAAGAATGTGGGAGCCACTTATCAGAGGCTGATGAACAAAGTCTTTGAAGGCCAGATATGGCGTAACATGGAAGTGTATGTGGATGACATGTTGACAAAAAGCGTTCATGCCACTGACCACATCGCGGACCTAGCGGAAACTTTTGACAGCCTTCGTCGGTACCAGATGAAGCTGAACCCTCGCAAGTATGCATTTGGGGTGACTGCTGGGAAGTTCTTGGGTTTCATGGTGACCCGGAGGGGGATCGAAGCAAACCCGGACAAAGTCCAAGCCATCTTGGACATGAGGCCTCCTGCCAATAAGAAGGAAATACAGCGCCTGACAGGAAGAGTAGCCGCCCTAAGCCGCTTCTATCCAAGTCCGCTAAAAGGTGTTGCCTTTCTTCAAGGTGCTTCGCAGAATCAACGAGTTCGAATGGACAAAAGAATGCCAGGAAGCGTTCGAAGGGTTAAAGGAATTCTTGTCTACCCCGTCACTGCTAGCCAAGCCAACGGGTGGAGAAGAACTCCTTCTATACCTTGCGGCCTCTCCTGAAGCTGTTAGCTCTGTACTAGTCCGTGTGGACACTGATGGCTCACAAAGGCCAGTATACTATACGAGTAAGGTGCTTCATGATGCAGAGGTCTGATATTCAAACATGGAAAAAATCATCTTCGCGTTGATCGTGTCTGCCCAGCATCTGCGGCCGTACTTCCAAGCCCACCCGATCGTGGTGATCACAGACCAACCTCTGAAGATAGTTCTGGCTCGTCCGGATACTTCCGGCCGGTTGGCAAGGTGGGCCCTCAAGCTGAGGGAGTTTGATCTATCTTTCCGCCCTCGTTCGGCCATGAAGTCTCAAGTCTTGATAGATTTTTTGGTCGAATGTACTTGGGGAATGGAGCCACCTAAAGAACCTCCTACGGACATTCAGTCCCTTGGAACCAGTGATGATGAGTGGGTCCTTCATGTGGATGGGGCATCGAACTCTCAAGGGAGCGGAGCAGGCCTCATCTTGGCCAACTCGGATGGGGTGGTGACCGAGTGTGCACTTCGCTTCCTCTTTCCAGCCACTAATAATCAGGCGAGTATGAAGCTTTGTTATCCGGTGTGAGACTGGCTCGAGAGCTTGGGGTGAAACGCCTTAGAGCATTCATCGACTCCCAACTGGTTGCCAGCCAGATTACAAAGGAGTACGAGGCAAGGGATCCCGTCATGGCCCGCTACGTGCACTCGCTGGTTTCCCCCTTTACTCACTTCAGCATCAGCTACATTCCTTGACAGGAGAATGCTAGAGCCGACGCCTTATCCCGTCTTGCCGCCTCAGCTGATGGGATGTTGGGAAAGGCTTATGTGGAACACTTAGAAGCCCCGAGTATTGATGTACCAAGAGAAACTTTACCAGTGGAGCAGGAGCCCTCCTGGATGGATGCCTATGTCCGGTACTTTACTGAGGGCACCCTCCCAGAAGACCCTGCCGAAGCTAGGAAACTTAAAAGATGGGCCCCAAAGTTTTTCATTATGGAGGGAAGGCTCTACCGAAGGTCGTTCTCATACCCTATCCTCAGGTGTGTCGGTCCCACCGACGCCAATTATATTCTGCGGAGATACACGAAGGGATATGCGGAAGCCATCTGGGGGGCAGGGCTCTTGCATATAAAGCTCTACGTCAGGGGTATTATTGGCTGACAATGAAGGAGGATGCATCTAACTCGTTAAAAGATGTGACAGCTACCAGCGTCATGCCAACATTCAACATCAACCGGCGTCTCAGCTGACCCCTCTAGCTGCACCCTGGCCCTTCGTACAGTGGGCATGGACATCCTGGGACCATTCCCTCCTGCCTCCGGACAACGTAAGTTCCTAGTGGTGGCCGTCGATCATTTTACTAAATGGATCGAGGCGGAAGCTCTTGCTAAGATCACGGAAGCCAAAGTAAGGGCTTTCTTCTGAAAATCTGTGGTGTGCCAGTTCGGGTTACCGCACACCCTCGTTACAGACAATGGTCGACAGTTTGATAATACGGCCTTTCGGGAATTGTGCGATGGCCTGGGCATTCATCATCGATTCACCTCAGTAGGGCATCCCCAAACCAATGGCGCAGCCGAGGTGACCAATCGCATCATCCTCCAAGGGCTCAGGGCTCGGCTAGATAGCTGCAAAGGGCGCTGGGTGGAAGAACTTTCCAATGTGCTATGGGCCTACCACACGACGCCGCGAGCACCTACTGGGGAAACCCCTTTCAGCTTGGTCTTTGGGACCGAGACGGTCATCCCAGTGGAAATAGGAGCTCCTAGTCCCCGGACGGAATATACCGCGAAGAAAGCAACTCAAACCAGCTAAGGGCTGATCTGGATTTGGTGGAAGAATTGCGAGATCAAGCACAGCTTCGCATGGCAGCGTTCCATCAGCGAGTGGCCAAGCACTACAACTCTCGGGTGCGACCCAAGACATTTCGGCCGGGAGACCTTGTCCTACGAAGATCTGAAGTATCAAAGCCGACAGAGGGGGCAAGCTGGCACCAAAATGGGAAGGACCATACCGTGTTAAGGAGGTACTCCACCATGGGGCGTACAAAGTCGAAGAGCTAGACGGGAAACCGCTCCCTCGCACATGGAACGCCGACAACTTACGCCGGTACTATCAATAGAACTCTATCGTTATTAATTTTAATCTGTTTGATACAGGAATGATCAACATGTTCTTATTTTCGAATGAGTATGTTTAACACCAAAGACTGACGCCCAGCGTCGGCACCAAAGACCGGCACCCAGCGTCGGCACCAAAGACCAACTCCGCGTTGGTAGACAGACCGGCGTCCAGCATCGACAGCAAAGACCAACTCCGCGTTGGCATCAAAGACCAACTCCGTGTTGGCAGGCAAAGACCGGCGTCCAGCGTCGGCAACAAAGACCAACTCCTCGTTGGCATCAAAGACCAACTCCGCGTTGGCACCAAAAACCGGCGCCCAGCGTCGGCACAGCAAAGACCAACTCCGCATTGGCATCAAAGACCAACTCCGCGTTGGCAGGCAAAGACCGGCGCCCAGCATCGGCACACTAAAGACCAACTCCGCGTTGGCACCAAAGACCGACGCTCAGCGTCGGCACCAAAGACCGGTGCCCAGCGTCGGCACATCAAAGACCAACTCCGCGTTGGCAGCAAAGACCGGCATCCAGCGTCGGCAACAAAGACCAACTCCGCGTTGGCAGGCAAAGACCGGTGACCAGCGTCGGCAACAAAGACCAACTCCGCGTTGGCATCAAAGACCAACTCCGCGTTGGCACCAAAGACCGGCGCCCAGCGTCGGCACAGCAAAGACTAACTCCGCGTTGGCATCAAAGACCAACTCCGTTGGCAGGCAAAGACCGGCGCCCCGTCGGCACACTAAAGACCAACTCCGCGTTGGCATCAAAGACCAACTCCGCGTTGGCACCAAAGACCGGCGCCCAGCGTCGGCACACTAAAGACCAACTCCGCGTTGGCACCAAAGACCGACGCTCAGCGTCGGCACCAAAGACCGGCGCCCAGCGACCAACTCCGCGTTGGCGCTAAAGACCGGATCCGCTCCGACAGCCAAAAACCGACGCCCGGCATCGGCAACGAAGACTAACTCCATGTTGGCACTAAAGACCAGACCCGCTCCGGCAGCCAAAGACCGGCGCCCAGCGTCGGCAATAAAGACCGACGTCCCACGTCGCCACCGAATGTTGGCCTTGTGCCAACACTTGGGACAATGTCACGGCTCACGGTCCTATTTCGCGTAACCTACTCTACATAGCCCTATTGGTTGGTGATCCACGACAGCTTGAACAAATAAAGCTAATTATAACCAAAGGGGCGAAATAGGGATTAAAAACATTCATTGATAGTTATAAGGCTACAAAGTTGCCAACTCAGGTCAGGCACAAATCGATACAAAAAGAGAAACCAAAAGCTGTTAATGGTCATCCGAAGCCGGGGCATCATCCTCAGGGGCATCATCAGGCTTCAGTCCCTCAATATCCTCCAGGTCGTAGAGCTCCTGGATTTTATCTTTGCAGTCTTGAAAGCCGGCGTCATAAGCAAGCGCCGCTGACTCGACCACCTCCTTGTCAAAGGCTTTGGATTTTTTAAAATCTTCTACGGCCTCGGCCACCCTTTTTTAGCCTCGAGAGCTTTTTTCTCGGACTCAGTGGCCCCCCTCTGGGCCTCTGCCACTGCCGCCTCCAGATCTGCAATTTTGGTTATGTACTGGCGGGTGGCTTCCTTGGCTGCATTTGTCTCAGCGGAGGCAAAACTTAATTGGGTCTTTAAAACACATACCTCCAATTCTGCCACCTTCAACTTCTCTTCGGCTGCCCTTTGGTTCTCCTCGGCTGCTTTCTGTTTTTCCTCGGCCACCTGAGCATATCCAGCTCATTGGCGGCGCGGCGCTGAGCAACCTCCAGCGCATATTCAGCCTTCTCGGCTCTTAGCCGAGTGACATCGATTTCACCCCTTAGGGTGGCCCGAGTATCCTCCAGAGCCATTGCCGTCTTCTCCGCCTTGACTTGGAGGGACAACATCTCCTCTCGTGCTTGTTCGATGGCGGTATCGCTCAGGGTCCAGAGGTTCTTAAGGGCGACCAGAGAATTCAATGCCTGAAGGAAATGTCAAGATGAGAAAAAAAAAAAAGAGGGAAAGAGATGATAATGGCGCAGAAGCTCACCCAGAGATGCGCCACCGATGCTTCGCGGAAGAAGGTGACTCTCCCCTGCCCCCGGAGGAATTCTTGCACCTCAACCACCGTGGCTTCCTCCAAGGTCCGTTCAGCCCAGCGGCCGTGGTTTGCCAACAACGACTGGAAGGAAGGATCGACGCCCCTCTCTTCCCTTGGCGTCGGGCCTACAGAGGCTGATTCCGCCTCTGAGCCTGCCGCCTCCGACTCCTTGACTGGCGGAGGCACTTCGGCTATCGCCCCCATGGGGGGCAGGGTAGCGGCTGGAGTTGTCACTATTGCCGCTGGAATTTTGTCCATCTCTTTGGGCAAGGGCGACGGCGCCTCCCCCTCGGGAGAAAGGTCGAGCAAGATAATGGGAGGAGCCGAAGTTGAAGATCCTCTCTCCGGTTGGCTCCGTTCCACCTCCTCGCCGGTCTCGGCCCTTATCGCATCTGCCATGACGGGTTCGTCAGCTTGGGCTTGGGCTGCCTCGCCTGCATACGAGGATTCCATAGTTCTGGCCCCCTTGGCCTCGGCCTCCCCAGCGTCGGCCCTTTTAGGGCCGCCCTTCTTCAAAACCTTTGAACGCAGGGGCTTCACGACTTTAGCCCCTCCGGTGTCGGCCTTTCCCGCGTCGGCCTTCTCAGCACCAACCCTCCCCATGTCGACCCTCCTTGGAACTTTAGCAATGGCCCTTCCGTCGGCAGGAGGCGCATTCTCTGCAGCCTTCCTCTTCCTGGTGGCCGCCTGTTTAAGCTCATGAAGTGTTGGCGCCATCCCTACACAGGCGAAGGATGGTTTAAAAAAAAAAAAAAAAAAAAAGGGGAAAAGGGAAGAAAAGAAAAAGAAGGAAAGCAAAGGGAGGAGAAGAGAGGCGAGTGATTGAGTGCTCACCCCTAGCGGGAATTAGGCCGGCAAGACGAAGGTTCTCCTCGGCTAAGAGCATATTACACCGAGGGATGTCGGCAGTCAGAAGCTGCACAAACGCCATCCGATCTCGTGGAAGGATGGAGAGATCCCTATTAGCGTCAATGTTGGGTATCCCCCAGCTTCCATGAACCCCACTGATGTCCGCAAAGAAGAACTTATCCTTCCACCCTTTAACGGAAGTAGGAAGGCACAATTTGAGAATCCTATTAGACCTAGGGGTGAAGGACCACCAACCCGATTGTTTGCGAAGGGTGTAGAAGCTGCGGAACAAAGAGATACTGGCCTCAATGCCTTGCAAGTGGCAGAGTACCAAAAAACCGACGATAGTTCGGATTGAGTTGGGAACTAACTGGGAAGGAGTCAAGGAGTACCAGTCTAGGAGATTGAGAATAAAAGGGTGGATCGGCAACCGGAGCCCGGCCTTAAAAAAGGCTTCGTACAAAGCAACCCTTCCGGAACGGGAAGAAATTACCCTGTCATTGGAGGTAGGGAAGAACAGATGAAGGTCCGAAGGGAAGCTATACTTGGCTTTTAGGTTTACTATGTCTTGAGCAGACATAGAGGACGCAGTCCCTTCGGGGGACTCCTTGGCGACCCTGGAAGGACCGGCAGCCATTGACTGGCTCCGGACGGAAATCCGCCCGCCGGCCGGACGAGTCCCGGTTAGGGGATGACTGACTGGCCGCTGCTCCGGTGAAGAATGGTTAGAAGGAGTAGACCATTGGCTTAATAAGGAATCGGAAGTCTGAGAAGGGTTGTGGGAACCCCCCAGGAACCAGAGATGGAGCAAGAAGGAGTGGAAACCATAGGAACTAACCTGGAAAACTCGAGCCAAAAACAG
Source organism: Calamus simplicifolius (assembly GCA_900491605.1). Classification (NCBI taxonomy): domain Eukaryota; kingdom Viridiplantae; phylum Streptophyta; class Magnoliopsida; order Arecales; family Arecaceae; genus Calamus; species Calamus simplicifolius. The sequence goes on from UESW01004021.1 coordinate 245,614, forward strand.
GGCACGGGGAGAGAATGAGCACAGGAGACAAATGGACGCAGGCGGACTCGAAAGGGGGCAGCGGCGTAAGAAATGGGGAGGATAGGAAGATAAGGGTGATCTTTCCTTATAAACACCATTTCAAGTCACCCCCCCCCAATCGTCCGATCTGACCACGCGTCCATCTTCAGTTGGGAGGCGTTTCGATGGCTCGCCAAAGCGAAAAACTCGAAAAGACCACCGATAAAAAGGGAGGCATTAGCTTTATCGCAATGATACTGCTTGCCTTTTCGTAACGCTGCCCGAGGGAAATCCTCCCTAATCCCAACAAAGGCGAAATAATGATGCGAAAACCGGCCGCCTAGAGGATATTAACACCCCTTTTGCGGGTAAGTAAACGCTCACCCATCTCAGGGGCGAAGGGGCATCTGATACGGTTGGCCGTTTTCCCTGGGTAGTATTATCTTCGCACGATTTTCGAAAGCAATGATGTGACAACAAAACCCAAGACCTCCAGCACCGACCTCTAGTGCCGGCCTCCAGCGTCGGCCCCCAGCGTCGGCTCCCAGCGCCGGCCTCCAGCGTCGAGACTCTGGCTCCGGCCTCCGGCACTGGCCCTCTGCGTTGGCCTCCAGCGTCGGCCCCCAGGGTCGGCCCCCAGCGCCGGCCTCCAGCGCTGAGACCTTGGCTCTGGCCTCCGGCACTGGCCCTCAGCGTCGGCCTCCAGCGTCGGCCCCCAGCGTCGGCCCTCAGCGCCGGCCTCCAGTGCTGAGACTGGCTCTGGACTCTGGCATCGGCCTTCAGTGTCGGCCTCCAGCGTCGGCCCCCAACGCTGAGACTTTGGCTCCGGTCTCCAGCACTAGCCTTCAGCACCGGCCTCCCGCGTCGGCCCCCAGCGTCGGCCTTCAGTATTTTTCACATGCACAATGGCCAGTCTCATACAACGGATCCCGTGATCTAAGGCCTATCGCCAGGCACCTCGCTCGTCGAAATCATGGGCAAGCATTAGCTAGCTCAGCAGTTACCGCCATAAGTGGCCCTTATCCGGCGACAGCCTAACAACTTGTCGTTCGATCGATGAAACTTTTCAACAGGGAAGATTCGACGGTTTCAACAGAGCGAAGTAAGCGGGATCCCAGACAGGTATAAAAAGAGTACCCGAGCTCCATGCAAGGGGACTCTTTTCTCTTGCTCTCTCTAAATAGTTTCACAGAGAAATCATATCACCATTGGACGATTCACTGAGTTGAGCATCGGAGGGTCCCCATCGGAGTCATCGGTCCGGAACCTTTTGCAGATTCTAGAAGGAAGACGACGACCTCTCTGTACACGCAACGATCTTAGCCTATCCGACGTTCATCGCGCGTGATTCGGCAGCAACACCACGATTTAAAGCCTTTAGGCCTCCGTATTTTTTTTCTCTCTCTCTCTGCTTTTGGTTTCTTTGTGCGTCTCCAAACGATATTTTTTTAATTTTTTTCCTTCCTCTGTTTGGCGACATCACTGACCCCGGAAAGAGAAGGTATGCTTTTGTTACGCGTGGACGACAGGAGAAGAGCGTCAGTTGTTGGAAGCTTGGAGTGGCTGAGCGTGTCGTCCATGCATCAACCCTTGGCTTACACGGCCCTCTTCCTCTCGATATCCAATATTTGCTATCCTTGCCGGACAAGTCGGCAGCTATATATCTAAGTCTACCGCTCCAAATTACATGAAGATGCATCGCTTCATCGTCGCCAGCATTTCTAGCTCCGCCTTAGTGCTTCTTTAGTCCCATACCGGAAGCCCCACCTGGTTCTCCCCTCCTCTATATGTACTCTGTCCCTCTTTCGACTTCTCTTCGGTGTGGGGGATTCGGAGCGGAGGATGGGGATCGATCTGAACACGATCAAGGAGGAGAATGAGGGGGAGGCGGCGGAGCATTCTGTGCATCGTCTTGTAGGGGGGTGATGGCGGTGAATGGCTGCACGGGGACGTGCCCCCTCTTGGACTGCTCGAAGTTGATGAAGGCGTTGAGGAGGGGATCCATGTGGGTGGGGTTGATGAAGCCCTTCTTGTTCTTGTGCGCGATGAGAGGCTTGACGACGCCTGCCCCACCTGCTCCACCAGGTGCAGCACGTAATTAAAAGCAGAGCGGGTTCCCCCACTCCGCGCTCGACGCCTCCATTAAGTTGACCATGGTCGGCACGGCGTGCTCGTCGTGCACGCACGCCACCATCCGCAGCAGCTCCATGTGGGCCTTCAGGTGCTGGATCGACCGCAGCCCCACGCCGTAACCCCACCCCCACGGGATCGTAGTACGTCTTCACCGCCGGCACCACGATCGCCATTATCCCGATGGACATCAATAATATTACAGAGTAGACGCCCATGTTCGGCAACAGCAGGGCAGCAGTAGTACGTACGTACGTACATAATTAGAAAAACAAAACATGCAAGATATTATATTAGACTACTATATTCAATATTATATTAGGTGGGAGCTCAGCTAGCTAAACGTTAAAGCTCATCGATCGATCCACTTACTACGTCAAACCGGTAGTTGAGTAGGTTGACGACCTCCACCATGCCTCTAAAGTTCAACATGAAGGTTAACAGCACGGCGTTGCGCATAGATAGCTGCTGGTGGATGGCGGGAACAATGGAGATCACGAGCTTAACGACGATGCCGACGACGAAGATGACGACCGTCCACTTGGTTGATCGAACGACTGGCAGGTGGTTATTAACGTCAGTGACCTCCGAGAATTCGACGACCAAGCCACTGGATAAGTAGACCATGGGCATCAACAGCTCCGTGGCCACGACGTCTATATGGTCGACGAGGGCGGCCCCGAGCGGCGGCCCATCGGGGACGGCGAGCCCCAGAATAATAGGGCCGAAATGAAGACGGTGCCGCTGACGTTGCTGACGACTCCGACCATCAAGACGACCAACATGATGGCCAATACGGTGCTGCCGTGGACTTGAGGATGTCGAGAGGGAAGGTGCTGAATTGGTGGGACTAGAAACCGTATAAGAAAGTAAGAAACTTTGCGGTTGTCATTATTATTATTATTATTATTATTAAACAATGGTCCCACAAAGCATTTAATGCCATTTCATTTATTTTAAGAAAGGGAGTGGTCACAGGTGGCAACACATTTTAACAAAATAAAATAAAAGCTTCCATCTCCTTTACCTGACATAATAAGCTCAAATTAGGTATTAGAAGGCAATAAATGAATAACCAATTAGTATATTTTATTCTAGTAATATAAATCTATATTTCAATAGTAATTGAATCAATTTTTGCTCAATAATAACTGAATGCATTTTTAAAAAAATATTTTAATAAAAAAACTATTATTTATTATTGAGTGCTATTTTTTAAAACCACTATTTTCATCATTCAGCATGCTTATCTTTTTTGTAATAATCAAGGATTAGAATGGTAGATAAAAATCAACCAGGTTGAAAGGAGATCATGCATATCGGTTCATATGTATTATATTGTTATGCACTCCTAAGTAGGGGGGGGGGGGGAAGGGAGTGGTATGCCGATCTTTTTCTTTAACATTATAATAGAATAACAGTTGTTGCTCTATGTAAAGTTGATATGGATTTTTAATGTTTTATATAATAATTGTTGTGATAATTGTTATAAACAATTGTCACAATAAAGCCCTATCTTGTTCAAACAAATTGAAAAAAATAAATTACTAATGAAAGTTATTAAATGATAATTACTAGTTGCAATTATTAGTTCATGGTTAAGTAGTGATCATTAAATGAAATAATGACTAAATTATGTGTACTAATTTTCTTTTGTGTTTATATAAATAGCATGCACTGCACCAAATTTATTCCTTAATATTTTGCATTAAAATATCCTTCACTTACTGGGCTATCTTAAAAAGTTAAGATAAATCAAGAAACATCTGATATATCAAATTATGTTGTACATTTTATTTCATATCATTTTTTCTATATAAAAAAAAATCTCTTACTAGTATCTAAGAAAAAATAAGGTAAAGTTTCAAGGCTATTGTTAAATTCTAGAAACCTACGTCTCTCAAACTTTTGGCCGTATACGAGTCTCACAAGCCTGTCCCTTTTTTCCATTTAAATTTTGTAACTCTTTCACAAAAAATACGCTTTAACTGTTTGGGACTTTCTTGCACGATTATTTTTTATTTCTTATCCATCTCGGAATGATTAATACGAGACTTTCCACTATGTTCTATCTCTTTTTAAATATTTCTCATGAATACCACCATACTCCAACTCTATTTTCTTATATAATGCCATGAGACCTGTTTGACCATTCGGTTCTCCTTCTATATTTCTGTATTCTGTCTACGTTCTCTCACCATGTTGGACGAAGAATATGGTTTTTGACCACAAGATTATGTTTCTGTATTCTGTCTCACTGCGTTGAACGAAAAATATGGCTTTTAACCATGTAGAAGAATAGATGATCAAAACCAGCAGATATGTACATTGCACATACCACGCGATAGACTCCATGGTAATATAATTCTTGTCGAGTTTGTCTCAAGATGAATACCAATTTTTTTCTTTAGCATTATACCTGTAATATTTTATCATTCATTTACATACGCAATGAAAAGATAATTAGCATGAAAATTTTGAATCCTTAAAATTTTACCATGCAACTTTTCGCTCTTATTTTTTTAACTCTTGTATCAAACGCACCCTAAGATGAAATAAAGAATCCAATTAACTCACTCTCAACATTACTTGACCCGTGTTTCATCAAAGCCATGCGTGCATTAACCCTGGTTTCTTGTAAGGGAACACCATGCTTGATCCTCGTCATGACAGCCATTCTCTTACGACTTATCATAAGATCTTTTCTTTTGGATATAGAACACCAAGCAGAAACAGAATCACGAAAATAAAAAGAACCAATCCAAGCAGAAATAATAATCATAGGAAAGATAATTAAGGTGATCTCACTTCAACTTCCTGTTGAAGGAAAAGATCGCATTACGTAAAAAGATAACAACACAGCGATTACGATCTCTCTGCTTCAAGAAAACATAGCGATTATGATCTCTCTGCTGCTTCAAGAAAACGAAGGAGCAACCACATCAAAACCATGAAACTACCAAATGGATTGATTATGCGTAAATAGACCAAAAGAGTCGCAGGACTCTGATCTAATAATTCCATATACCAACTCTTTGTACCAATAGCTGGTTAAACTCAAAAATACCTCTGATCTAAACGAGATCGAGTTTCTTGCACTGCAACCCGTCATACTTCAAAGGAAACGAACGATCTTCTTGATGTGCCGTCCCGAGACCGACATCTTCACCACAATCGCCGTATCTTCTTTGGAGATATCAAAGAAATGCTCCATGGTCTCCGTTCTTGGCTCGAAGTAGCTCTCGGTCTCAAACGCCGTCACCTTCACGGTAGGGTGGACGTCCACGGTGGCTACGCTCCCATCCGCAGTCACAGTAAAAAGGATCCCCTCGAACTCCGTGCAGTCATACCAACCTTCTCCATCGATTTTGATGTATCTCGGCATGGTTCCAGGGGAAAGCAAGCGGACGGAGAGAAGAAAACTGAAAAATAAAAATAAAAAGAAAAAAAGATAGGGATTTTTTTTGACCCCAGTTTGCTTGCACCATCTATATGTAGATGGGGAAGCGCTAATCCATCAATTTAGGAAACGTAGAGCAGGTGGTAAACTGAATCGATATAGGTTTCTTCTTTCCCTTTTTTTTTTTTTCTTTTTTAGATAGGTTACCATAACGGTACGTGCAACGTTACCCGGTGGAAAATTAGGAATTCTAATATCCTTTTTTGACCTGTAATAATTGGCTGCAGGTATCCCTCTGGCTGTTTCCTTTATATGGGTTGATATGATGATTTAACGTAATGATGCATATGGAAATCCTGATTTATGATTTAAGACCTTTTTGTTATTCCATAACTAACAAGATCCTATCAAATAGGTCAAGATCATAGAGGTAATAATTTTTATTTCCTCTTCTTTCTTCTTCTAGCTTGAAAAGCCCTAAGAGCCTTCCTCAAAGGCTTCAGAAAAATTTTATGGTCTTTCTTCTTGATTTGAGCGTTGAAAGATGTCTTTAATTAAAGGAAACTCTGACGCCTCTAATGTACGTTTTTTTTTTCTTTAATTAAAGGAATAACTTTTCTCCGTCTTCAACAATCAAAGACATTATTTGATTATACTTCTTATCCCCATTTGTTGCTTTGTAAAAGAAGATTATATTCTTACCTTCTTCTTTTAAGCCAGGACAGCCTTGATCTTTGCCTCTAATACTAATAAAGAAACAAAGAATTACCTACTGGCCTATCGAAAGAATCTAAGGATTTTGAAAAGAGCCTAGTAGGATGGCTAGAGGAACTTAAGCAAGAGCAAAAATTTGAAGTAAAAAATGATTCACCCCACCAGCCCTTTATATGCAATGCTGATGAATGTGATTAGAAAAGTTCATTCCTAAGTTAACCTGTGCTGGGCAATCGCTAACTTTGGAGTAGGATAACTATTCATGATAAGCCACCTTAATAAATGCTTTGTTTGTATCTCTAAGTGATAAGGGTAGATGGACGTTACGCCCCATAATGATAATTCCTAAAAATTTAAGCATATAAAATGTCTTGAAACAAGAGGCATTCAATTTAAAAACTTTCCAAATAAATTCTTGATTTTATAATTAAATGATTAATAATTAGCCAATTAATTCTTCTCAAGAATTAGGATGGATTAACTTGATATAAAATGATTGAATTCTTAAAGATAATTGACCTCAGACTAAGGTCCAAAATAGGACGGTTTGAGTTGGTTTGAATTTAATACCAACCTAATAGGCATTAGTTCGCTCAATGCCAACCCGATAAGCATCAATTTGCTTGGCATCAACCTAATAAGAGCCTAAACAGATAGTTGACCTAATAGGGATTGATCTAATCTAATAAGCCTAAATAGTGGAATTGGAGACAAATTTTTTTTATGTCCTGGGAATTATCTTGACCAAACAAGTTAAGCTCAAACTCCGAAAATGAAAGGCAAATGATATGGGCTGATAGGATGATTTAAGGTAATGATGACATATGGCAATGTCCAATATTAGCAGAATGGGAGGAAATCCTGATTTATGATCTAAAACCCTTTTAGATATTCCATAACTAACAAGATCCTATCAAGAAAATTGGTAACCAACTTTGATTAAGATTAAACCTCCACCAAGATCAAGGTCCAAACAAGAGCCATTGCTTACAAGGCTCTCAACTTATGACAAACTATTCTCAAACCTCTATAAAATTAAAGCAGGTCAAGATCATATCTGAGGTAATAATTTTTATTTCCTCTTCTTTCTTCTTCTAGTTTAAAATGCCCTAAAAGCCTTCTTCAAAGGCTTCAGAAAATTTTCTTGGTCTTTCTTGTTGATTTGAGTGTTGAAAGATTTCTTTAAAGAATACTTCGAAGCCTCTAATGCTTTTTTTTTTTCTCTAGTACAAGTCATCAAGTAGCAGCGTGAGTGATAATCATACGAAATAAATCTTAACTGTTGGTGCAAAGATTAAAAAAAAAAATACCAATGAGATAGTTTTGAGAGCAAATTTTAAGTTACTGTCTTGATATCGTTGTTTCTGAGGAGGTTATCACTGTAATCCTAAACAGCTGGCATGAATTTTGCCTCTGTAACCTCAACCTTCAACCCTCTAAGGCCCTCCCTTAGCTGGAATTATTGGTGCACCAAGGGTGAGAACATGAGAACAACTACAATGGCCTAAAAGCTAAAATCAGAAAACAGTTTCCCAGTTGTCAAATTACGTATAATGAGTCAAATTTCAGCATGCAAGGAAAACAATACTAGATAAATATAATTAAATGCAACACCATTTATTAAAAATAAGAGATAAAAGGCTTAATTAAACAGAAAGAACCTTCATTTGAGAAGAAATAGCAAAGGGAAATTCGTACTCATGGGCCTCCCGGTATACTGGATGACAAGATATTTCATTACCAAGCCTACAACTTCCATGTTCATATAAAATGATGTGGCGGCAACATCTGTAGAGGCACAGAATTGAATCAGAAAAGCAGTAAGAAAAGTAAAGTAGATTGCAAGCATTTTTAAGAAACAATACCAATATTCAAAGATAATTCCATAGTATTCCAGGCCATCACCGATTGGGCTACGTACTCTTCCGAAATAGTGGAGAGAAGAAAGACCTTGCCACAGTAACATAACCATGGAAAAAACAATCAGAGAACTTGGAAGCAAAGAAATCGGTGGCTCACTCCTTGAATGGACAATTCCCTAGCACCACATCAAGAGCTTGGATTACTTCTTGCAGTCCCCTTCCATCCTGTAACGATCTGGGCCCACGAGCCCGTTTCGTTACAAAAAAACAAGACGGACAAGGTCCATACCAACTTGGGCCACCACAGCCCAAAAGGAATCAAATTGGTGCTTCTCCATCTTCCTTAACCGATTATAAACTACCCAACCAACTCCCAATTTCTTGATGTGGGACTATTGGGAGGGGCATCACAATCTACCCCCTTACAGAGGCGACGTCTTCGTCGCCAGAGGCAACCACCAGGCAGGCATGGATCTAGAGGTGGCCCCCACAGGTCAAGAGGTGGCTTCCATCCCCCATTGTTGTAGCACTTCGCCCTATGTGGTACTTAGATCCTGCACTTCCGGCTGGTGCTTGACTCTGATACCATATTGTAACGACCCGAGCCCACGGGCCCGTTTCGTTACAAGAAAGCAAGACGGATAAGGTCCACACCAACTTGGGCCATCACAGTCCAAAAGAGATCCAATTGGTGCTCGTTCATCTTCCTTAACTGGTTATAAACCGCCCAACCAACTTCCAATTTTTTGATGTAGGACTATTGAGAGGGGCATCACACATCCCCTATTCCTCCTCGCAAAAACTCTTGCAGATGGTGCATGTCCAGCAGCCCGGCAAACTTGATTGACATTGTAAACTGCCTCTCCCTCCTTGCAGCGATGTGTTAACCAATACAACTGCTGATGTTTAGAACAAACACCTAGGAGCAAAATGGAAACAAGATCAAAACAGAGAAAGGTTAACAAGAGGCACACCTAATGTTGCCAGACTCATCCATCTTGGTCAATTTGATGACAAAATCCTTGGAGTTGAAAGGTAAATCTCCCAGCATGCAATTGCTCTTCCTAGCATCATAAGCCGGCATTCCACCACCGAGATAAGATTTTCAGATCACAGCTCTGTTGACATCCCTTTTTGTGTATGTTAACCCCTCTTCGTGTATGTTAACCTAGACACGAAAGAAGAGATTGATAGAAACGGAATGAAGATGAGATGCAAACAATGGGAAAATCGACGTCGAAACCAAGTAGCAGGGATCAAGATGATGAAAAATAAGAGAATGCTCATGCGATAATGGTGGAGATGTGATTATTAATCCAATATTGGGCTTATATGTGAAATAATTATGTATTACGGACAAATATGGCTAATCCTAATTAAAAGTGATCTACTAAGGTTTCAGTAATTGAGCTTTAATGTACCTGATAAAATGTGGGCCTTTAACCTGTAAAACCTAAGGGGTTATTTATATTTTTATGATGGGCTAAAATAAAAATACCAAAAGAAAATGATGAGGTTATCTATATATATATATATAGCAATTATGGTCCCTGGATCGTACGTAGGACTCTCTTATCTGAATCCCATCATCAGAAAGAAAACCCTAGAAAAAATTTCTAAAGGGCTCTCTAGGAGCACATGTTGATCTGAAAGGCCAATCGCTTTACTCTAAAGAGCAATCAAGCAATATGGATTTAGGTACGCTCGACCCTTGAGCGCAATCAAGCAATATAGATTTAGGTATGCTTTTGTTTATCGTTTATTAATTCTTGATGATTGAATATGAATATTCTTGGGCTTCATGGTAATGGTTTTCACCAAAAGATTTATGTTTAATTTCAACAATTGGTATCAGAGCCCTATTCATGTTGAATCATTGAGAAATTCTAAATTTTTTGATCATATGCCATTGATATTCATATTATTTATGCATATATTTTCTTTGGTTTTATTCAGCAATCGTGAGATAAATAATCATTAGTTTATAGTAAATTTTATTTTGGTGCTATTAATATTCTTAATATCTGTAGATCAATAAGGGTCATAGCGCATCAAAACTTTATTTTACTTCTATTTTGATTATGAATTTCGATGTCAAAAGCGAAAGATATTCGCTGCATTATGAAATCAGTCTTACGTAATCCGGAGATGAGATCTTTCATATGATAAAATAAAGCTTAATTACGAATAAAGTTAAATTTGTATTTAATTTAATTTAAATTTTTAAAAAAATGTGATACGCATTGTGTGGAGTTACACTTTTTTTGCTGGGAATCTTCTTGGTGGATTCCCTCCTGGCATTAATAGTGGGGCATTAGGACTCTTTCCCACACGCAATGTTACCAAGCGATCGCTCTGGAAATCTGGCCACTGGTATTCTGCTTGTACAAAATTAAAAATCATATGGCTTTCCCATCTTCTTCCTTAGAGGCTTTCACTGGGACATGATAGCACAGGGGCATTGGAGGTGTGTGAGGGGGATAACATGGCATTTAATGCATGGCATTGGTTTTTTCTGCATGGGTTCATCATGGCAATGGAAATCATGGGGAGAGGATGCTCGGATGTTGTATTTTTAGAAAATGCATTACCAAGTGGCTCTTCGTATTCTGATAGTTTTTCATATTTTGGTATTTTGCTGGTATAAAAAAAGGTGGATAAAGAGGCCAGAATGTTGGGTCATAAATCAAAGTCTTATCCATTAGGATAAATTATCTTTTCTATTATAAAATAGCTTTAAAACAAATAAGTTTTATTTTTGATATAGGTTGGAACCAACCTATGCAGAAGTAGAAGACAATCAAAAAAACATATTGTTATTTTTTTAAGTTCAATCAAATTCAAATGAATGGTATTTTTTATGCATAATAAATTTGTCCATCATTCTAAATTGAACTAATTGAAATAAGATATCATCAAAGTGACCTCTCTTGTGTAGATAGTTCATGAAGGATATTGAATGTTGTGTATGTGTATATTTCATGCTGATATTAGTCGGCCCAAAGAAAGATTAATGCTTGGCTGAACTACACATATGTATGATGGTAAATACGTAATGATTATAAAGATTTACATCTAATCCAAAGATAGATATATTATCTGACATGCATTATTGTTAGTGTTTGATTATTACAACAAGAGTACCACTAGTAGTTAATATTACTGTCTAAAGACTTAGTATTAATGTTGCACTTGGTATCTTAAGATGGGATTTAACACTATTTAAATTTATTGATATTTGTTATTAATTATTTATATGAGCATATTATTTATGTATTACTTTTATTTTCTTTATAGCTAATGTTGCTACTATTTCTGCTAACCTCAATTCAGTGCCGATCCTTAATGGCACTAACTTTAAGGATTGGAAGGAGAACATTCTCACTGTTCTTGGCTACATGGATATAGACCTTGCAATAAGGATTGAGCAACCCACTCCTTCTATAGCATCTAGTACCTCTGATGAGAGGAACAGATATGAGAAGTGGGATCGCTCTAATCGCATGAGTCTTATGATCAACAAGCATGACAAACCTGAGGCTTTTAGGGATGCAGTATCTGAAGGGATTATCAGTGCCAAGGATTTTCTTGCTGAGATTGAGAAACACTTTGCCAAAAGCGTAAGGCGAAAACAAGCACAATCTTGAAAAGCTTGAGTTTCATGAAGTATAAGGGCAAAGGAAACATAAGGGAGTACATTATGAAAATGTCTTATCTTGCTTCAAAGCTTAAGGCACTAAAGCTTGAAATGTTAAAGGGCTTGCTTGTGCATCTGATACTGATTTCTCTACCTAATCAGTTTAGTCAATTTAAGGTCAGTTACAATTGTCAGAAGAAGAAATGGACTCTTAATAAGCTCATTTCACATTGTGTGCAAGAGGAAGAGAGATTGAAGCAAGAGAAGACTGAAAGTACTCAATTGGTAAGCACCTCAAAGGAAAAGGGTAAGGATAAAGGCAAGAAAAGAAAGAATGAGGCCGCTAAGAGTCAGTAAAGAAGAAACAAAATCAGGATAAGAAAAATTGTTTCTTTTGTAAAAAGTCTGAACATATGAAGAAGGAATGTTTTTAATATCATGCATGGCATAAAAAAAAGGTACATTTCTTAGTTTGGTCTATTCTGAATTGAATATAGCTTCAGTATCTAGAAATACTTGGTGGTTAGATTCTGATGCTACTACTAATATCAGTGTTTCAATGGAGGATTTGTTAATGTATGCCCTAGATCCAATTGGATTGAATGTTGTATATATTCTATGAATACAAATCAAATAAAATGGTTTCTTTATCTATTCAGATGTCTTTTATTTGATATATTTGTCTGTGAGATAAAGTCCAAAAGAATATGAACTGTGCATATAAAATTTGTAATAGAGATTACAAATTGTGAGATTCAAATTGCACGTTATAGTTTGATTCTTTAAACTTCCCTAGTCGATGTGTAGATGGGACTAGGCACCATCGAACACCGTGAGACTATCACACATTAATTGCATATCCTTACCCTTGGGGTGAGCAGCTGATTTTACAAGCTGAAGTGTGAAGATACTTGGATAGGTGTGTGGATGCTCGTTATTGTAACGATGCATTGGATGACCCGTACAGAGATCCCATATGGATATTATATATAATATCAATGGTTGATCTCTAAATGACAGTGGTGTGAGTGATCCTTTGACTTGAGATCTTCATTGCATCTTATGTATGGAAAGTCTTGCTTTGATAGCATCCAAACGTCGCTCTAGCTACGGGTGGCAAATATGGTGTCGATTGGGCATAACATGAAGCACATGAAGATGGTGTTTGATCAAGATAGGATTCGTCTCCCTTGATAGAAAGGGTTATATCCCACGACCACTTGATGGATTAAATTGATTGTTAAATCCTTACAAGGTTGAGTTGGAATTCGAAATGGTTTCGAAGTTCTAATTCATATGAGTCAATTTTTTCTAAGATCAAGTAAACAAAGATCAATTACATTGTTGACACATTCCATACCACTGATTGATCTGAGATATGTGACGAAAGGATTTGATCATACGGTAACCGTTCATGGACAGGTGTTGTTGATGGTCATGTCAACAAAACCTTTAGCAATTGGGTGGTCATGATGCTTTGCTAGAGGCCTCTCATGATGTATAATCATGTAGTTGACTTGGACAAAAAGTTGTCCAATCATTCCTAGGGTCTATGATTAGGACATAATTATTGCCAACATGTTAAAGGGCATAAAGGGTCACATGCATTAAGAAGAATTTTGGATGAATGAGAATTAAATTAGATTTAATTCTGATAAGATGATCAATTAAATAATTGGGTGAGACCCAATTTAAAGAAGATAAAATAATAATGGATATGATCCATTGTATTAGAAGGAATGTTAAGGAGAAATTATTTGTGAATATGATGAACAAATAATTAGATACCCAAATATGACTTGATCAATGTGATGGATGGCTCTGATTATTCGGGTATGGATGGCCAATCTCAGCCATGTGAAGATGGAATCATGCCCATGGGATGAGGCATGATGAATCTCTATGGTTCGATAATGAACACGTACAAATTGGGGCATGTAGTTATGAGATAACCAACTCCTAATTTCAAAGACTGAGATTATGACACTTGGATTAATGTTACCATGAGAATTGGAGTTTCTTCTGTTTACTTGGATTAACATTACCATGACGTTACTATAAGAATGTGTGCTTCTTTTATTTCTTTGGATTAAAGTTACCATGACGTTACCATGAAAAGAGTCTCTTCTTCTCCTTTGGAACTTTTCTTTCTCACCTTGTAAATAGGGTTCCTTCCTCATAGAAAGTGAGAGCATGAGAAGAAAAGATTAGATCTTTTAGATCTTCAAAGATTTCTTTTGTATTTCTATAAGGGGATTCAAGAGGCGTTAGCACCCCTCTCTCCCGAAGTGTCATCTTCATACCTTGAAAGTCTTCATCCACTCTTCTCCGCGTGGATCACCGTTAGAGGCCGAACACGTGGACGGCTAGTGGCAGAGGATTCACCGGCTTCATCCTTTTCTACATCGATAAAGGACTCAGGTATGAATAAATCTAATATTTTAGATTTTATTTGAGATTTAAAGAATTTGTTCCTAAGGATCCTGGGCATCTAAAAATTTTATATTATATCTTCTTGTATATTTTCATGAATTTGATTCATATCTAGAATACATAATTCCCATCAGGATTGCCTGAGCTACCAAAGGCCAACTAATGCTGAAAGATGCATTTATGCGAAAGATGGCAAGTCAGTAGATGTGGAGGCAATTGGGCATTTTAGATTGTTATTAAGTTTTGGTTACTATTTGGATTTGAAAGATACTTTTATAGTACCATCATTTAGACAAAATTTGGTTTCTATTTTAGCTTTGGACAAATTAGGATATTGTTGTTCATTTAGAAATAGTCAGTTTAGTCTTTTTTAAAATTCAAATATTATTGAAACTGGTTCGCTTATAGTGTATGGCAATCTATATTTGCTTAATACTATTGCTTCTTATAATGAAACCCTAAATATGGAATCATGAGGTACTAAGCATAAAATTTGCAATAAAAATTCAGGAACATTATGGCACAAGCGCTTAGGTCATATCTCTAGAAATAGAGTTGAACGATTTGTGTCAGATAAAATTTTGGATTCTCTTGATTTTACAGACTTCAATGTCTGTGTTGATTGCATTAAGGGCAAATAGACCAAAACAAAGAAATTGGATGCATATAGAACTATAGAAGTCCTAGAGTTGATACATACGAACATTTATGGACCATTTCCTACACCTTCTTGGAATGGTAAACAATATTTTGTATCATTTATAAATGATTATTCTAGATATGCATACTTATTTCTTATTCATGAAAAGTCTCAAGTTTTGGATGTGTTCAAATCATTTAAAGCTAAGTATGAACTTCAGCTCAACAAAAGGATTAAAGGAGCCAGATCTGACTATGGTGGTAAATACTATGGCATAATATGATGGTTCAAATGAACAACGTTAGGGCCTTTTGCTAAATACCTAAAGGAATATGGAATTATCCCACAATAATACACTATGTCAGGGTCATCTAGCATGAATGGTGTAGCTGAAAGACGTAATCGCACTCTTAAAAATATGGTAAGTAGTATGATTAGTCATTCAACCTTACCAGAGTCACTCTGGAGAGAATCACAAAAGACAAGTACCAACTAAAGTAACTATCAAAACACCTTATGGGCTTTGGATTAGACGAAAGCCTAGTCTAAAGTATTTTCATGTTTGGGGATGTTCAACTGAGGCAAGGCCTTATAGGCCACATGAAAAAAAATTGGACTCCAAAATAGTAAGCAACTACTTTGCTAGGTATTCTGAGCGATCTAGGGGCTTCATATTTTATGATCCCAAATCAAGAACAATTTTTGAGATGAAAACTGCAATGTTCTTTGAGGATATTGAGTTTGTAGGGAGAAATAAGGTTAGAGACTTTATTTTGAGGAGGAATTGGATCATACTACTCTTATTGAATAGGAGTTAGTTCATATTCCTATAATTGCTTCTAACAATGAGCAGATTTTTGTTCGTGTCATTGATCAAGTTGCAATTCCAAAACAACAAGAAATTATTGATCAATCCTCAGAGGTACAAACTCAACAACCTCAAGAACAAGTGCCTTTGTGGTGATCCACAAGAGAAAGGAGAAATGCTATTCCATATGACTATATAGTATTTCTTCAGGAACATGAGAAAAATAATGGCATGATGGAAGATGATCCTGTCAACTTCCTTCAAGCCATACAAGGTTCCAACTCAGAAAAGTGAATTGAAGCAATGAAAGAAGAATATAAGTCTATGCAAAATAATAAGGTTTGGCAACTTGTCCCATTACCAAAAGGTATGAAACTCATTGCTTGTAAATGGATTTTTAAGACCAAATAAAATTCAAATGGTAATATGGAGAGGTATAAAGCTCATCTTGTGGCTAAAGGCTATACTCAAAAGGAAAGGATTAACTTTAAAAAGACTTTCTCTCTAGTTTCATCGAATGACTCTTTTAGGACAATCGTGGCTCTTGTTGCTCAATATGATATGAAACTCCATCAAATGGATGTCAAGATAGTGTTTCTTAATGGAGACATTGATGAGACAATTTATATGGTGCAACTAAAAAACTTTGTGTCAGGAGACCCAAAGAAAATGGTTTGCAAATTGACAAAATTCATTTATGGGTTTTAGTAAGCTTCTCGTCAATGGTACCACAAATTTCATCAAATAATTCCCTCATTTAATTTTGATGTGAATGCAGTTGATGATTGTGTGAGAGTAAATACATTTTTTTGGTTTTGTATGTAGATGACATTTTGCTTACCACTAATGATATATGAATATTGTACGAAACCAAGAGATTTCTATCAAGCAATTTTTAAATGAAAGATCTTGGTGATGGCTCGTTTGTATTAAAAATCAGATACATCGAGATCGTTCTCAGGGTATCCTTGGATTATCACAAAGGAGCTATATCGATAAAGTACTTAAGAGACTAGGCATGCAATATTCCAAACCAAATGATACCCCGATCGCTGAAGAAGATAAATTCAATCTTAACCCATGCCCAAAAAGAAAACCTTGAAGTTGAAGAGATGCATAAGATTCCTTATGCTTTGGTTGTAGAGAGTCTAATGTATGCTCAAGTTTGTACGTGTTTGGATATTGCGTACAATGTTGGAGTGCTAAGCAGATATTTAAGTAATCCAGGTATGGATCACTGGAAAGCAGCCAAAAGGGTTATGAGATATCTGAAAAAAATAAAAAATTACATGCTAACATATAGGAAATCAGTTCATTTTGAGATCATTGGGTATTCTGACTCTGACTTTGCGGGATGCCAAGATAGTAAAAGATCTACTTCGGGATATGTATATCTGTTAGGTGGTAGGGCTATTTCTTAGAGAAGTACAAAATAAACACTTATAGCTTCTTCTACCATGACAGCAAAATTTATAGCATATTATAAGGCATCCAATCATGAGATATGGCTAAAAAAATTCATCACTGGGCTCCGCATATTGGAAGGAATTGAAAGATCGTTAAAGTTATTTTGTGACAACAAGTCAGCCGTATTGTATTCCAACAACAACAAGAGCTCGACCAAGTCAAAGCATATTGACATCAAGTTCTTAGTTGTAAAGAAAAGAGTATAGAGTGGTCAGATTTTTATAGAGCATATAGGGACAAACTCCATGATTGTAGATCCCCTTACAAAGCGTGTGCCGCCCAAGGCCTTTCATGAGCATACTACTTATATGGGTGTTATAGAGAATGATGATGCTTAGATTCAGTGGGAGTTTGTATTGCTTCTATTTTATGCTTTATGTTTGCTTTGTACACTTATATATTTGAATATTTTCTGATCAAAATAAAGTATTTTATTTAGTTCAATACACTTTGTATAATTATGTTAAAGTTTTGATCTCACTCAAGTTTAAGGATCAGTTGGAAATAGGCATATTAAGATCACATTACATGTAATTTTTATGCTACACATCCACATCATGATCCATGTCATTCAGTTGTATCAATATACATGACCATTAATGGGTCAAGTTATGATAGATATAACAAAGACCGCTTTAATCCTGTATTGGTATGGTTGATGGACCGAATTTGTTATAGATACATTTCGATAATGATAGTAAAATTGAGCTTATTCAGTTATTTTTTTTACAAAATATAATTATAAGGTTACACATATAGCTCAGTGGGAGATTGTTGGATTATTAATCCAACATTGAGCTTATATGTAAAATAATTATGTGTTGCGGACGATCAAATATGGTTAAGCCTAATTAAAAGTGATCTGCTAAGGTTTCAATAATTTGGGCTTTAATGTATCTAATAAGATGTGGGCCTTTAATGTCTAGAGACCTAAGGGGTTATTTATATTTTTATGATGGGCTAAAATAGAAATACAAAAAGACAATGATGAAGTTATATATATATAGTGTTATGGTCTCTGGATCGCACATACGACTCTCTTATCTGAATCTTATCATCAAAAAGAAAATCCTAGAGAAAATTCTAAAGTGCTCTCTAGGAGTACATATTGATCTCGAAGGCCAATCGTCCAACTCTGGAGAGCAATCATGCAATATGGATTCATATACACTTTCATTTATTGTTTATTAATTCTTGATGATTGAACATGAATGTTCTTGGGCTTCATGGTGATGATTTTCACCAAAAGATTTAGGTTTAATTCCAATAGGAGATCCTTGTCTTCAATGTCAATGAGGAAGAGGTTGTCTTGGAAGATGAAAGGCCTTCCGATAGAACCAAAGCCAGGCCGCGTGGATGCGCCATATTCTTGCTCGAGTCCAGACGGTGGCAGAAGTGGTAGCTTCCTCCTTTTTGATGGTGAGAAGTTCGTTAAAGCACTCCACTAGCGCCAACTCAAGAACAAGATTCAGATAAGAAGCAGCGAGAACTGGCAGCGACGACGACGGGGAGGGACGTCCGATAGCTTTAGCTCCTAACATCGGCCACCGCAGCGCTCGCAGCCTCTGCCCCCTCTGCCGTAGCGTGGGTGGTTGTCTTCGGCCTGGCCTCCTCTGTACCTGGACATGGTGGTGGTTCTGAGCACAAAGAGACCAAAATAAAACCAAAAGAGGAAGAAGAAGGGAGAAGAAGGAATGGGATTATGTGGAGTTTGGATTATTCTTCACGTATAGGGGCAGGGGGAAAGAGCGAGGGAAGGCGCTGAATTGGTGGGACTAGAAACCAATATAAGAAAGTAAGAAACTTTGCGGTTGTCATCATCATCATTATCATCATCATCATCATTATTATTATTATTATTATTATTATTAAACAATGGTCCCACAAAGCATTTAATGCCATTTCATTTATTTTAAGAAAGGGAGTGGCCACAGGTGGCAACACATTTTAACAGAATAAAATAAAAGCTTCCATCTCCTTTACCTGGCATAATAAGTTCAAATTAGGTATTAGAAGGTAATAAATGAATAACCAATTAGTATATTTTTAGATAATTTAAGACTATGTTTTAAATAAAAGATGTAGTCTTTTAATTTGTGAAAAAATAAGACTACATTTTTTACGAAAAACGTAGTCTTTTTTTTAAACTACTGTAGCCTATTTAACTTTTTGTAGTAGTGTTGCAATTATTAGTTCATGGTTAAGTAGTGATCATTAAATGAAATAATGACTAAATTATGTGTACTAATTTTCTTTTGTGTTTATACAAATAGCATGCACTGCACCAAATTTATTCCTTAATATTTTGCATTAAAATATCCTTCACTTGCTGGGTTATCTTAAAAAGTTAAGATAAATCAAGAAACATCTGATATATCAAATTATGTTGTACATTTTATTTCATATCATTTTTTCTATATATAAAAAAAAATATCTTACTAGTATCTAAGAAAAAATAAGGTAAAGTTTCAAGGCTATTGTTAAATTCTAGAAACCTACGTCTCTCAAACTTTATTGTCATTTAGAAAGTTTTGAACGTATACGAGTCTCACAAGCCTGTCACTTTTTTTCCATTTAAATTTTGTAACTCTTTCACAAATACACTTTAACCGTTTGGGACTTTCTTGCATGATTATTTTTTATTTCTTATCCATCTTGGAATGATTAATATGAGACTTCCCACTATGTTCTATCTTTTTTTTAAATATTTCTCATGAATACCACCATACTCCAACTCTATTTTATTATATAATGCCATGAGACCTGTTTGACCATTCGGTTCTCCTCCTATATTTCTGTATTCTGTCTACATTCTCTCACCATGTTGGACGAAGAATATGGTTTTTGACCACAAGATTATGTTTCTGTATTCTGTCTCAATGCGTTGAATGAAAAATATGGCTTTTAACCACAAGATTAGATGATCAAAACCCTACTTCAAGTGCTTTTTATAGCAGATATGTACATTGCACATACCACGCGATAGACTCCATGATAATATAATTCTTGTCAAGTTTGTCTCAAGATAGAATACCAATTTTTTTCTTTAGCATTATACCTGTAATATTTTATCATTCATTTACATACGCAATGAAATGATAATTAGCATGAAATTTTTGAATCCTTAAAATTTTACCATGCAACTTTTCACTCTTATTTTTTTTAACTCCTGTATCAAACGCACCCTAACATGAAATAAAGAATCCAATTAACTCACTCTCAACATTACTTGGCCCGTGTTTCATCCAAGCCATGCATGCATTAACCCTGGTTTCTTGTAAGGGAACACCAATTAAGAACATGCTTGATCCTCGTCATGACAGCCATTCTCTTACGACTTATCATAAAATCTTTTCTTTTGGATATAGAACACCAAGCAGAAACAGAATCACGAAAATAAAAAGAACCAATCCAAGCAGAAATAATAATCATAACTTCCTGTTGAAGGAAAAGATCGCATTACGTAAAAAGATAACAACACAGCGATTACGATCTCTCTGCTTCAAGAAAACATAGCGATTATGATCTCTCTGGTGCTTCAAGAAAACGAAGGAGCAACCACATCAAAACCATGAAACTACCAAATTGATTGATTATGCGTAAATAGATTAAAAGAGTCGCAGGACTGTGATCTAATATATAATTCCATATACCAACTCTTTGTACCAATAGCTGGTTAGACTCAAAAATACCTCTCCCCTACTGCATAAAACGCAGAAAATTAAAAGAGAACAAAAAACGAGATCGAGTTTCTTGCACTGCAACCCGTCATACTTCAAAGGAAACGAACGATCTTCTTGATGTGCCGTCCCGAGACCGACATCTTCACCACAATCGCCGTATCTTCTTTGGAGATATCAAAGAAATGCTCCATGGTCTCCGTTCTTGGCTCGAAGTAGCTCTCGGTCTCAAACGCTGTCACCTTCACGGTAGGGTGGACGTCCACGGTGGCTACGCTCCCATCCGCAGTCACAGTAAAAAGGATCCCCTCGAACTCCGTGCAGTCATACCAACCTTCTCCATCGGTGTATCTCGGCATGGTTCCAGGGGAAAGCAAGCGGACGGAGAGAAGAAAACTGAAAAAAAAATAAAAATATAGCGATTGGGAGGAATTTTTTTTTAGACGTGCAACGTCTTTAGAACCCGATGGAATTAGGACTCCTAATATCTTTTTTTGACATGTAATAATTGGCTGCAGGTATCCCTCTGGCTGTTTCCTTTATATGGGTTGATACGATGATTTAACATAATGATGCATATGGAAATCTTGATTTATGATCTAATACCCTTTTTGTTGTTCCATAACTAACAAGATCCTATGGGTAACTAACTCTGATTTAACTCTGATTAAGATTAAGCCTCCACCAAGATCAAGGTCCAATCAAGAACCATTGCTTATAAGACACTCAACTTATGATAAAAACATCTATAAAAGTAGGTCAAGATCATAGATTTATTTCCTCTTCTTTCTTCTTCTAGCTTAAAAAGCCCTAAGAGCCTTCTTCATAGGCTTCAGAAAATTTTCATGGTTTTCTTCTTGATTTGAGCGTTGAAAGATTTCTTTAATTAAAGGAAACTCTGAAGCCTCTAATGCACGTTTTTTTTTTCTTTTTTCGAGACTACAAGTCATCAAGTAGCAGCGTCATGAGTGATAATGATTCTTTAAAGGTGCTCTATTAGATTCATACGAAATAAATCTTAACTTTTGGTGCAAAGATCTCAAAAAAAAAAGTACCAACGAGATAGTTTTGAGAGCAAATTCTAAGTCACTGTCTTGATATCATTGTTTCTGGGGAGATCATACTGAAACTTATGCTCATATTTTGGATTCAAGTAATTCATCTTCAGCTGCTGGAACTTTTCAGTCACCTTGTATTATTTGAGAGCAATGGTGGTGGAGCCACCTCTCATCTCGTTACGATAATGAAATGAGAACAAGACAAGAATACAGATCAACAGATAGATTCAAAGGAAGAAAAGAAAATAAAGGGGGAATCAAAAACCTAATTTCAAAAAGATCCAACCCATCTGGTTAGAGGCTTCTAAAATCCTTGCATCAATGTCCAAGGAATTCCAGAAATCCCACTAATCCATGGTCATCAAAGAACAAAGATATTTTTTTACAGCACAGAACATAACTTGGCTCAAAGTACACGCTTAACTGCAACCAAAAAAAACCACATAACAACCTCATTCTGCAGCACCGAGAAACAGAACTGACCATTGATGCTTGCACAAACATTGATCCAGAATCCACGCAATATTTCATTTTCAAAGAACAATCGTGGCTCCTCCAGCGCGGACTCCTGACAACAGACTACCAAACATACTTCGTTAATTCTACCTGAGATTTGGATTTGTGCTTGCTAGAAGACTAACAATGAGGCCCTAAGCCCTAAAATTTTTCCCAAACTAATAGATTACTACATCTTCATGGACGACTCGGGCTCATTCCGTATGACATATATGCTCTTTAATTAATTCCGGTAAAAAAGAATGAAGTCCATCCGCAAACATTTTGAGAACTTGACAGAATTCAACACTCTTATCCTTCAAGGATATCTAATCAAGAGCCATACATTGAGATGAAAACAAAGAAGCTAAACAAAGCTAGCACACCACTCGATCATAAGCTTGGATTCTTGTAAACAAAGAACATGCATCATCCTTGTGATCGATACAATATCCGACAACCACTCTCTTACCGCTTATCCTAAGACCTCTTTCTTTGGACTTGGAAATAACAACATGAAGCAGAAAAAACAATCACAGAGATAATAGAATCATGAAGAAACCAAGCAGAAATAATAATTATAGAAAAGCTAAAGCGTCCTCACTTCCACTTCCAATACCAAAAAGTCTTCTCTGATGCATAAGAGTGCTACAAGAGACATAGGGGTAATTAAACACCACAGGCCTCACGAACAGAACTCACAACAACACAGCAAAACAACAATACAGCGACTAAGATCTCTCTGTTGCTTCATGGAAACAAACAGAGCACTCGCAACAACAGGGCCTAACAAACGGAATAGGGATAAACAAACTAGCTAGAAGATTTTGTTCAAAAAGCTTTTTTCTCTTTAATTTTTAGATCATTGTGTCATTCAATTGTTTTAGTTCTTAGCTATCATTTCTCAAGATTTTAAAGAATATGAATTTGCCATGAAGTTACCTATGTGATGTAATCAATTTGTATGGACTCTTAATAGTAATTCTATGTGGTAGCTATCATATCCTAAGCCTAATACATAAGTAAATTTATGACACAGGTTTCCTATAGCAAACCCCCCAGAATTATACAGAGCCTATTGAAACATTTAAGTTATAATAATAGGGACAATAATAACATTCTACTAATTTTTAAAATAAATATTGAAGAGAATATTTTTAAACTAAAAGATCAAGTACATCTTTTTTTTAAGCAATTTATTTATTTTCAGTACCGTCAAGGTTAGGTTATTCTATCACCTCTATTGTTGGAAAATTATTGAGAAATTATTTACCCAATTATTGATTTTGATTATTAACAAAAGTCATGAGTATATTCCTTGTGATTCTGAAAGATTTGATAAGTGTTTCAGGAATTAAGATCGGTTATTTATCCAAATGGTACTTAGAAATTAGTTTCGAATCAAATTTTAATGGAATTTACTTAAGTTCAAAACTTAGAGCCGACACCTAGAACCACTCGAGCCGACTCAGAGCATATCGAAACAGTTTAGAATTTATGCATGGTTCGGAGCCGACACCCGACATGGCGGAGCCGACTCAAACCTAAGATACAGAGAAACTATTTTTTGCTTCAGAAGCCGGAGCCGACACATGGATTTCGGGAGCCGACTCTTACCTGATTCACAAAGACTATTTTTGGAGCAATTCTTGGAGCCGACACTTCAAAAATCGGGAGCCGACTTCAGTCAGCGGTGAGTCGACACCTTGTAAAGTTGGAGTCGACTCCACGTCGAATCGATTATTTGCTATTTTGGGAAGACAATCTGGAGCCGACACATGAAAAGTTGGAGCCGACTCCAACCTGTCAAGGACGATTTTCAAAAGTGCCAGATCAGCTCTAACAGATATATTTTCTCACCTACTCTTCAACGGATATATTTTCTTGCGTGGAGAATCAATCAAAGTACATCTTCAACGGCTATTTCTCACCTAATCTCGGATTGAAATTCTATATAAAGGGGGATTCGTCCGTTCAAAAAATAAGAGGAAAAATAGAGAGAAAAAATGGGAAAAATATCAAGAAAATTTTCAGTGAAAAAAGAGAAATTTCAAAGTGAAATCTATGAGTCCACATCTGTCATTCAAAGAGAGATTCAAGAAAAATCCCAAGCCCTAAAGTTCAAAATCGGAGGATTTTTAAAGGAGTAAAGAGAAGAGCAAAAGCCCTATTTCCTCAAAGTTCTCTCCAACAGATTTCGGTCAAGAATCAGAGCTGAAGTTTGATTCAACCATTCAAAAGAGAGAAGGAAAACAAGAAAAGAAGAAAAGCTCAAATCCATTTGGCTTCAATCAGGCTTTTCTTACCCTTGTTTATTTACATTGCATATTTGCTCAATTTAAGGAGCTTTACATTGTTGTAAACATTATCTTGATTGGTTGTTTACTAATTCAATCAGAGGGATTGAATTAGTTGAGGTAGTTTACTTAGGGACAAGCTAGATTAGCTTGGGTTAAGGTTTTGTGCTTGTGAACCTGTGAAAATCGGCTGTGTTTGTTGTGACCCCGTGTAAAATAATAAGTTAGAGTTGTGAGCTTGTAAAACAACTCAACTGTAATCAGAGGATTATAGTGTGGACCCAAGAGTTGCTTGGGAGTGGACGTAGGCATGGCTAACACCGAACCACTATAAATCTTTGTGTTTGTCGTGCCTTTGACTCTCTCTCTTTCTATCTTCTTCATATTGTGCATAGTAGTTATTAAATCACTTCACTTGTGCACTTTTGTTAAGAAATTGTTTTTAAAGGGATAAATTTTTTAAAGAACCCAATTCACCCCTCCTCCCTCTTGGGTTGCCATCTGGGTCAACAATTAGTATCAGAGCCTGTGCTCATTTATAATTGATCTAACAATCAAGAGTTAAAGATCCAAATGGCAACACCAGCTGAATCATCTTTTGCTGAAGGTCAATCCACTAATAAGCCACCTTTGTTTAATGGCTCTACTTATTCATATTGGAAAGCAAGAATGAGGATTTTCATTCAAGCTTTAGATTATGAATTGTGGAGTGTCATTACAAATGGACCTAATACATCCACACACATTGTAGATGGTTCAATAGTTCCTAAGCCTGAAAGAGAATGGAATGAGAACGATAGGAAAATGGCTCAGCTTAATACCAAAGCCATGAATGTTTTATATTGTTCTTTGGATGCAAATGAATTAAATAGAATATCTACTTGCATTTCAGCCAAAAAAATATGGGATAGATTAGAAGTTACCCATGAGGGTACTAACCAAGTAAAAGAATCCAAAATTAATATTCTAGTGCACAAATATGAATTGTTTAGCATGGAACAAACTGAATCAGTCACATGCATGTATACTAGATTTACAGATATTGTTAATGGTTTGAAAAGTCTTGGTAAGACTTATACTAATTCTGAATTGGTGCGCAAAATTCTTAGATCTCTTTCAAGATCATGGGAAGCAAAAGTAACTGCAATCCAAGAAGCTAAAGACTTAAATGTTCTACCTTTGGAGGAGCTACTTGGATCCTTGATGACCCATGAGCTGACACTGAAGCAGCATCAAGAGAAAGAAGTCAAGAAGAAAAGAACAATAGCACTCAAGGCTGCAGAACATGATAAGAGCAGCAGCGAGAAAGAAGATGATGATGAAACAGCTCTCCTTGCAAAGAAGTTTAGAAAGTTTATGCAAAGAAGGAGACCCTTCCACAAAAGGAAATTAGGAATTACAATGGAAGGAGAAAAGGAAAAAGAAAAAGATAAAGAGAAAGAACCCTTGACATGTTATGAATGCAAAAAGCTGAAGCATTTTCGATCTGAATGTTCTCAACTAAAGAAAGGTTACAACAAGAAGAAGAAGGCCAATGTTGCAATATGGAGTGATAGTGAAGAATCTTTATCCGAAGAAGAACAAAAAAAGGTTGCAAACATATGCTTCATGGCGAATGACGACAACGAGGTAAGTTCTGAAACTACTTATGATGATTTTACATTTGATGAATTATATGATGCTTTAAATAAGCTAGTTAGTGATTTTAATAACTAGATCATCAATGAGGAACATAAATAATCATCTTGCATTTGTGTCTCATATAGAACCCAAAACTATTGAAGAAGCTGAAAAAGATAGTAATTGGATGTTAGCTATGCAAGAGAAATTAAATCAATTTACTAGGAATAATGTATGGTCCTTAGTTGATAAACCCAAAGGTCATTCTGTTATAGGATCTAAATGGATATTTAGAAATAAATTAGATAAAAATGGCATAGTAATTAGAAATAAAGCTAGATTAGTTGCAAAAGGATATAATCAAGAAGAAGAAATTGATTTTGATGAAACTTTTGCACCTGTAGCTAGATTAGAAGCAGTTAGACTATTACTTGCATTTGCATGTCATATGAACATTAGTTTATTTCAAATGGATGTTAAAAGTGCATTTTTAAATGATTTTATAAATGAGGAAGTTTTTTGTAGAATAACCATCATGTTTTGAAGATCATGAATTTCTAAACCATGTTTTTAAATTACACAAAGCACTTTATGGTTTAAAACATGCACCTAGAGCTTGGTATGATAGATTAAGCAATTTTCTAATTAAAAATGATTTTTCTAGAGGAAATATTGATAAAACCCTATTTTTAAAAAGAAAAGATAAAGACTTATTGGTAGTACAAATATATGTAGATGATATTGTATTCGGTGCTACTAACAATCTTTTGTGTCAATAATTTACTAAGTTAATGCAGGGTGAATTTGAGATGAGCATGATGGGAGAACTCAACTTCTTCCTAGGGCTTCAAATCAAACAAGAAAGAGAGAAAATTTTTATCAACCAAACAAAGTACACAAAAGAAATTCTCTCAAGAAGTTTGGTATGGAATAAGTCAAACCTCTCGGAACACCAATGAGTCCTTCATGCAAGTTAGATAAAGATGAAGATGGTAAACCTGTTGATAAAAAATATTACAGAGGTATGATCGTTCACGACTTTACTTAACAGTGAGTAGACCTGATATTATATTTGCGGTATGTTTATGTGCACGATATCAATCTGAACCAAAAGAATCTTACTTAATTGCAGTAAAAAGAATACTAGATATCTAAATGGAACTAAAAATATAGGATTATGGTATTCTAGAGACTCAACGTTAAATTTGATTGCATATTCTGATTCTAATTATGCTGGTTGTAAATTGGATAGAAAAACTACAAGTGGTGCATGCCAATTTTAGGAAGTAACTTAATTTCTTGGTTTAGCAAAAAGCAAAATTCGGTTGCATTATCAACTGCTGAAGCTGAATATGTTGCAACTGGAAGTTGTTGTGCTCAAATCCTTTGGATTAAGCGACAACTTGAAGATTATGGTATAACACTTGATAAAACACCAATTAGATATGATAACACTAGTGCAATAAACTTAACTAATAATCCTATTCAACACTCAAAAACAAAACATATTGAAATTAGATATCATTTCATTAGAGAAGACATAGCTAATAATGACATTTGTCTTGATTATGTTTGTACTGATGAACAATTAGCTGACATTTTTATAAAACCCCTAAGTGAAGAAAGATTTTGTTATCTTAGAGGAGAATTAGGAGTTTGTGATCCATTGGAATGATTTTTAAATCTCCTAGGAATGATTATCTAGAATTCAATCATTTTTCCTAATTTTCTTATGATTTTAAGGAAAATTTATCTAGATATTTGAACCCCTTGATTCATCACATTTCAAAGTTGGTTTATCCAAAATTTGATGACAATCTGGACAAGTTTCAGATTCTTTGAAACTCTTATTTTTTTACTGAAACGGTCTTGGAACCGACACCATAGTTATTGAAGTCGACTCCAGTTTTGTCTGAGATTTTGGAGCCAACACCTGCCTTTCCAGAGTCGACTCCACTTCGGGCGCTGACTGTGTTAGCGACCTGAAGCCGACACCTCGCTTTGCGGGAGTCGACTCCAAGTGGTCCCAGGTTGATTTATCTAGGGCAGAGTCGACACCTCTCTCATTCTATTCATCTCCAAACTTTTTCAAATCCTTCCAAACTCTTCCCAAAACCTAAGATTTCTCAAATTAACCATTCCCTAGCACTCAATGGCTCCCAAACATAGGGGATCCTTATTTGGTGGAGCGGTGATACTGAGAAACGGACGGTGAGGTGTCAGACGCAACAACCCTCTCCAAGTTCATCATCTTCCTCATCCGCTTCGACACCAAGCGCCGTTCCAAGCCCTTCTTCACCTCAAATCGACACCCTTGCTGGCCGTGTGATCACAATGGGCAGGAAGGTCGATTTTTATTTCTATTGGGTGACAGTTAAAGGAATTAGGTTGGGAAAAGTTGTGTTCTCTTGACATTCCTACTTATCCTGGTTTACTTAAGGAGTTTTTGTTGGGAGAGTTAATCCCCGAGGCATGCATATTTTAAATTTTGATAACAATTATCAATGCGGAAATTTAAAGATTACATATTAATCTTTCTAACATGCATCAAGATCATATCTTTGCCTTATATTATAAGATCATTTGATCTAAGTATTGCATATAAATTAAATAATTAAGATCATATCTTAATCTTCAAGATGAGAAGTTATACTACTCATCTTGAAGCCTGCCTTAAGATCTAAGGATCAAATCACTCACCTTAAGAACAGTAGGTAAATTCTTTGTGCTCTATAGCCGTTCAATCGTCCGGCCTCTAGTATTGTCCACGCAAAGCCCCCGAATGATCGGATTCTCGGGAGTACTAGCTCGCGGAAAAATAATTTTGCTGATCTTGAATTCTTCCACTTGAATCTTCCTCCAAGATCCACCAAGCTTTTGCTAACACTAAAATCACACCAGAATTTTCTGTTCTAACCCTTAGAACTGTAACACTTGGTTCTAACTGTTTAGAATTTTTGATCTCTTTTGATCTTGTGTTGTGTTATCTGGTGAGGGATGTCCTCTATTTATAGTTTCATATTAGCCAGCCTATTGAATTCTAACACTTAGAATTCCGCTGTTTTTGTGAAAACCAAAGAAACATATTAAATTCACACACTTATCAATGCATGAAGAGTTGT
>UESW01004021.1:281249-393996 GCA_900491605.1 Calamus simplicifolius
TGGATTTGATATTGCGATCTACTTTTAGTTACTATATAGTGGGATCTCTGGTATTATTGTTTCATGATGCCATGGATTAGAAATCTGAACCTCTAAAGTTTGGATTTTGAACAGATCCGGCTTATCTGACACTCCAAATAGCAAAACCACTCCAGCTACCCCTAGGGTTAGCAAATTAAGTAAGACAGGATCCACCAGGTCGGACTCTGCGATGCCTTCCCCTGTGCAAAAGCCACGCTTTTCGGCTGATCGATCACCGAAGTCAGTCGAGTCGAAGCCTGCCACCAAGACCAGTAGCACTAATGTGAGAAAATTGAACTCTTTTCTCCAAATCCTTTTAATTGCCTATCTTTATCATATGTTGCCTCTTCTAATTGTATAAGAGTTTGGTTTCAATCATAGAAACAACCGCGGGCATTGAAGGGATCGGAGCTTCAGGCACAATTGGATGCAGCCCAGCAAGACCTCAAGAAAGTAAAGGAGATGTTGACTGCAATAGAGCAAGAGAAGATTCGGGTTGTTGAAGAATTGGGGGATGCGAAGACATTGGCTGATGATGCAAATGAGAAGCTCATGGAAGCTACTGCTGCTCAGAAGAGAGCCGAGGAGAGCTTGGAGATCGAGAAGTTCCGGGCAGATGAACTGGAACAAGTGGGCATTGAAACTGCCCAGAAAAAGGAGGAAGAATGGTGGAAGGAGCTCGAGAACATCCGGAACCAACATGCTGTGGACGTCGCGGCATTGCTTTCCGTGACTCAGGAACTTCAGAGACTGAAACATGAACTAGATGCGGCCACCGAAGCAAAGAACAGTGCCCTCAGCCATGCTGATGATGCTATGAAAATAGCCGAAATCAATGCAGAGAAGGTGGAGCTCTTGTCTGGGGAGGTCAGCCGTTTAAAATCCTTGATGGAATCCAAGCTGGAGAGAATGAACAATGAAGCAGCAGAAATGGTCACCAAGTTGGAGGCAGAAGCTGATGCTTTGAAGCAAGAACTTGAGAGTGCAAAGGCAGCCGAGGAGAAGTTGACTGAGATGGAATCACTGGCTGAAGAGCTTCAGATTGAGCTGGCCTATGCCAACAAGGCTGGATCAGATTCAACTAAGCTCGCTGATGAATGGAAGAAGAAGGCGGAATTGTTAGAGGTCCAGGTAGAGGAATCCAAGCAGTCTGACAAATCCTCATCAGATTCCTTGGCATCTGCAAAGAAACAGCTAGAGGAGAGCAATGCTTTGTTGGAAGATGCTGAATCTGAGATTGCTTCCCTTAAAGGAAAGATGGAATCCTTGGAGATCGAGGTTGCTAAGCACAAAACTGATCTCGATGAATCAGTAAGGCATCTTGATTTAGCCCAACAAGAGGCATTGGACATGGGGAAGACAGTTGAAGTATTGAAATCCGAACTTGAGACATTGGAGGAGGAAAAGTTACAGGCATTGAACAATGAGAAGGCTGCGGCATCAAACGCTGAAAGCCTGACAGAGGAGAGGAACAAACTGATTGATGAGCTTAATATTGCTAGAGATGAAGGAGAGAAGATCAAGAAAGCAATGGAGGGTTTAGCTTCAGCTTTGCGTGAGGTGTCCACAGAAGCCAGGGAAGCGCAAGAACAACTTTTAACAAAGCAAGCTGAAATAGAAGCTGCCCATGCTCAGATAGAGCAATTGAAATCGGCTCTCAAGAACACTAAGGAGAGGCATGAGGTCATGCTCGATGAAGCAAGATATGAGATTGTTTGCCTCAAGAAAACTGTGGGAAGATTTGAAACAGAAAACAAGAGCTCGAGTGGCGAGTGGGAAGAGAAAGAGCTCAATTTTGTGGCTGCTATTAAAAGGTCAGAAGAAGAACTTGCTTCTCTCAAGATTGAAATGGCAAAGGTGGTGGATGCACTCACAGGAGCAGAGCATGAAGCAAAGGCTGCGAAGGATGATACATCCCAGATCTTAACTAAGCTAAGAGAAGCTGAATCCAAAGGAACTGCTGCCAATGAAGCAGCAGAAGAAGCGAAGGCTGAAAGTCTGCAATTGAAGGAAAGGTTATTGGACAAGGAGAATGAGCTGCAGAGCATTACTCAGGAGAATGATGACCTTCGGATCCGGGAAGCAGCTGCCCTACAGAAAGTCAAGGAGCTGTCTGCATTGCTCGCAGAGGCCGCTGCCAAGAAAACTGTAGAAAATGGTGAACTATCAAACAGTGAAAAAGATATCGACCTACTGCCAAAAACTCCAGAATTTCCTGACATGAATGCCAATGAGAATGAAGCAGAAAAAATGAAGTCAGAACTACCCCCAGGAAAGCTCGAAGGTTGCCGTACAGAAGAACCGAAACCCAGCGAATCTAATGGGAAAGGAGATCAACATGATGAGGAGGAACCTGTGGAAGTGAAGAAGTGGGGAAGTGGCAAGGTTGTAGACAAGGATCTACCATCAGAGAGGGAATATGAGGCAGAATCAATAGATGATGATGGAGACTCAAAGATGGATAGTGGTAGCTTTGATCGGATGAATGGATTATTAACTGAGAAGATGGATAATGGGGCTACTTCGCCTACCAAGCAGCGGGAGCAACTAAAGAAAAAGAAGGCCTTGATCCGCAAGTTTGGGAGTCTACTGAAGAAGAAGGCGAACCATAAGTAGTGGAGAAGCTCCGTCATGGGTGTGTCCCATCATTTCGTTTGAACTACTGCATTTTCGTGCTTTGAGGCTTCATGTTCTTATGGTTTTTGATGCTTGTGTTGATCTGTTGAAGCTTGTCTGAAAATTTGTAACTAGATAGAAGGTGTATTTGAGGTCATGTACTGCTCCTTTGCCAGTTTTTTAAGTGTAATGAGCATTGTAAAATTTTTATTATCACGTACATTGCTTGTAGCTTGGAGAGGAAAGACAACTGTTAACCCACTGTACTCATTTAAGGCATCATATTGATCCCGTTACATTTGTAGATGGGGATCTTTTTATATGAATTGCAAATGTTTTTTTTTTTTTTTTTTTTTTTCACTCTTTGGAGTTGGCTTCATTAATTCCTCATTGCTTTTCATCTCTTAATCCCCTAGCACTGCTAACTTTTCCAACTACTTTCTCATGATCACCATCCAAACTAGCTTTGTTCTGCTGCTGTAGCAAGTTAACAATTAGGTACAAGTCTGAATAGTCCTCAAACCGGAGTGGTTCTTTAGTTGGTCGATTTTCTCAAATTTTGGGGGAGAACTAGATGGACAAATCTCAGCCAATTGAGCTATCTAGTGCATGATAATGCTAGATATGAGAGAGTTTAGAACAACAGTTGAACAGATTTCATTCGCCGAGTCTGGTGAAACTCTCAGTTTGTTCATAAAGTGAATGAAAGATGTGTATCTGGCCATATGTGGTTCCGTTCTAGTGTGCAGAGAAGCTTTTCATGTTTCCAATCGGTTCTAGTCGATGTTGAGGATTTTTCTTCTAGCAATAGATGACCACCAGGCTTAGTTATGGTTAGAATTATAGATCTCTCCCAGTTCAAGCACCAGAGAATGTTATGGTGAATATTCTTCATCCTTTCATGCCACCTAAAAGATTGCCAGAGTATGAACAGGAAACTTCATAGCCTACATTTAAATTATCTCTGTTCTTTTCTCTTTCTGTGTCAGACGTTTAACTGGGCTCTGGATCTGGGGGCGTGGACCTTGTGAGACCCTTCTGACAACCTCACAGACCTCTGGCATGGCATTGCCCAAGAAAATATTCTTTGGCGGACCAAATCTAACTAGATGAATCCAAATCAAACAACTCTCAAAAAGACCGCTTCTTTGTAGTTTTGACTCTTTGGCTTTCTAGGAGTACAAATTCTCCAGTAATCTTCCTTGTTCCTACTTCAGGCCCATGGAAGCATGCGGTATGGTCAAAGTAACTCGCTTTCGTGTCAAAAAGAAAGGAGACAATGTTCAGTAAAGGCTGTACGTTAGGTCAAACTAGAGAAATTTTAAGATGAAACCAAACAATCATGTCGTTCCTTTTCCATCTCAAGCTTCCTCATGTTTGTGATACATTTTGACTACAATTGGAAAATGCACTCGGACAAGAGCTCGGTTCAGATCATGGCAGCCACATTGCAGCAAGCTCCTGAACCAACGTTCTTCCGAATTCCAGATTGAACGCCAACCTGAGCCCTTTCCGACTCCATATGAACTCACAATCAACATATTTATGTTAACAAAATTAATCACTCCATTTGCATGATCAACCTCACAGCCATAGCCTGGTGGTTGATATCCCACATAAACTGGCAAACACCAGGTGAATAAAGAAAGATATATGATCTTATCTTCTCCCACGTTAATTTTGGAGCCACTCGTCATAAAATCTGATTTATAGTTTCGTGAACGTTCTCGGTGATTTGCTTCCACGTCTGCCTGTTGATAAGTGATTCAGGATAAGGGCAATCTGTTATCGAGTTCTGCAGTGGTAGTACAGGAATCATCTCTCCTTTGAAAGTTAATTGAACTTCAAACGCAACCTCCTAGCATATGCTTTCATACCAGTAGTTGAATTTTTTTTTCTTTTGTCCTCTGCCTACTAGATGTCATCTTTTAATATACTTCAACTGGAGCCTTCACTCCTAGAAAGTTTCAAGTAAGCCTACAATAACTGGATTTTAAAGCCAGTAATTAGCCATAATTAACGATTCGTAAATGGGTGTTTTGCCAGTGGCTTGGATTCATCCATGCAAACCCTCTTGCAGGAATGGCGGGCACTGAGGCTGCTCCTGTGGACCTCATTGATCCCAGCTTTATTCAGAAGGGGCTTCCTGACTTCACCCCAGAAGCTTAGCTCGGCCTCAACGAACTTGGAAAAGTCTGAAGCACAGATCCGGGGTACTTTCACAGTGCTGATTTTTTTTTTTTTTCTTTTCTTTTTTTTTTTGGGGGAAAAAAAGCCTCCATAGAAATTGAAAAAAAAAAAAAAACACTCTTGCCATCGATATCAGGATGGTTAATGTTGGAAGAAAAACATAATAAATTTAAATATTTCAAGCGGAAGATTTATCTTGACATAATAGATGATACCTTGTGTTTCCTCTCTAATTCATGATTTTCCGGTCGGTAGTTTGAGGACTTGAAGGAAATGAACAAAATGGAATCAATTGCAGAATAAAATAAAATAAAATAAAGAACATGATGCGCCAAAGTTCCATGTAAATTTGTGATAAAAATAATTAAATTTTATAATGAACAAAAGCATGTATTACCAGCTTGATTAAATAGAAAAACTGGAAAAGCCACTTCTTTCTTGCCACCTATTTTTTGAGGCAAATACTCTAGAAGTAGCATCGACTGGCCTTCACACATACTGATGACTGATGAGCTTGGCTATAGATAATGTTACAGCACCAGGCTGATAAAGATTTGGCGGCAGATACTTCAAGACGGTTTCCTCAGAACCTTTGCCCAATAGCACAGGGGAAAATTGAATAATGTTCACTCACGGCCATCCTCCATGATGCAAATCTGCGAGCCTAAATGCGGCGTTGACCTAACAGGTCCAATTTTTTAGCACTGTTACTCTGAGAGAGGTGGAGAATGCTATAACTTTGAGTGTTGTCTCCAAGGGCATCCACCTTCAAAAGCTTGTTCCAATACCTCTTCAATATGCTTGACAAGCAAAATCTGTAGAAAGAAAATTCAGCACAAATGATGCCGGCCCTGAGAATTTGCCGTCTCCTTCCAGGTAAAGGAAATTAGTTCTATGCAAACCAGCAATGCTAGAATATAAGCATGACTTAATCAATTAATCCAATGCTTAAGACTGGAAGAAAGAATGAGAAAAGCTGCAGATTCAATAGCAAAGAATGAGAAAAAAACTGTAGATTCAAGAGCCTTGTAATGGTGGCCTAGGCAAAGTGATGTTCTAGGCTTTATGGTATATGAGCCACCTTGAGTTCAGATTTGTGCCCAATGACAGTAATTTCACATTAACCCCATCAATCAATTTTTACAGCAATAACATCACATCCAATATGTGCAGCATGCACCTACAATTAGCCTACTTTGTGAGCACTTAAAAGGATATAATATCTTAGAAGATCAAGAACCAAACAAGCCAATAGGCATAATGGTCTTGATGTACGAGGATCTGTATGGTAGGGCATCAAATAGGCACAAGCTTACATCTTACATAACAGTAATATCAAATAAATTGATTCAAAGTTATTAATTGCATACGGCATATTTCTCAGTCATACCAACATCTAAGACAATTCATGAATTAAGTTCTCAGAACTTGAGACAACAGAGGGAAAACAAGTACTAGAAAACGAGAAGTGTTGCTAGAGGAACAAATAACTGGAATATGATCCAATTTTCAAGCAGAGCTACTGTTGATTGCAAGATGTCCAGAGAATGTGATCCAGATTCAGCGCACCACCTTGCACCAGCATGATGCAAATAAATTATACAGGATCACTCTATTATTGACTAAAGACCATAACTAGGCTGCAACAACTCCACCAACCAACTGCAAGTAATCAATTATGTCTCTATTAAAGTATGATGAAGGTGAGGCCTTTTGCTAACGAAACCCTCAGTTGCCTGCCAAAGCAAGAAGCAACCACACTTAACCACCTCTCTGACCTTCAATAGATCGAACATCAAGATAAGAGAGGGGTCTCAAACTCTAGCTTCAGCATGGAATGGGAGAAGTTCCAATAGCACAGGCACTTTGCAGATGTTCACTACAAAATTGGTTCAAATCAAGTGAATTTGTATAATGTTTAAGACTGCCCTCAGTCTTGCATTCATCAAGCTTCCAAATAGCTGTGACCCTGTAAAAGCCTGTTCACCACTATCCAAGATAACAACTCCATCATTAAACCATTGAAATTCCAATGAAATTATTGCTAGGGGGTTGAAGGGAGATCTTCCATGACATATATACACGTTAGCAAAAGGCCTACTTCTACCCTTCATTAGAAAATCATCCCGCCTAACAAAAACTATATAATTACTCTTGGCTTTATTTTGATTAGCTTGTCTGATAGTTTATCCAGACTAAATGGGAAAAAAACATGTTTTTATGAAATTTCCCTAATTTCTATGGAATGGTTCATGTTTTGTTGTATGGGCTTCATCAATTATTTTTGAAGTACTCTAAACTTTCACATGTCATGTCAATATAAGTTCCAAAACCTAGAGATAGTGTGCCTCACAATTAAACAAAGATATATGTGACACCTAACATGCAAGCCAGACTTTCCCCTACTGATGATGCAGAATTTGTTAAGGATTATTTTGGAGAACCACAATCTTAATGAAGATGTTGTTTGTCAAGATCAATGGTATTTTCAATCAGAGTTATGCTATAGACAGCAGCAAAAACAACAATATGATGGTGGACTTAGCCTCACTATATGGGAAGAAATAGGTTGGAGATGGAGACGAAGGTAGAAAAAGATAGAAGACAAAGTTGAAGATTTCAACAGCATACCAGAAGAGGCTGCAGGCAGAAAGAATGGAGGATCAAAGTTGGGTGGATTGGTAAATTTGGAGAACAATAATGGAGATTCTCGATTAGTTTCACCATTCATTATTATGGCCCACATTTATCTTTCTTTCTTTAATTGAACATAAAGTATTACAACCAAAATCACCAAAAAGCAAAATCTGCAAACAAGTTAGCCATTAAAAGACAGAACATTTATTGTAACAGAATCTAACAAATGTCACATTCTAAATATTAAAATATTGAATTGCCCTTTCCATTGCATTCTATTTGCTTAAGGCTGTGCTTCTTTTGAGAGAACTAACCTCCACCCACACAACCTCTGCATCACTGCTGCCCAATCCAAACCATCTCCAGCTGAAAAGGAAGCGGATGCATGCGGAGGCAGCAGTGTTGGGCAAATGGGGAGGGCACACAAAGGTCAAAGTGACCAGTAGCCAGGTGCAAGGTGGTGGCAGCGAGAGGAGGGCAACAACTGATATGCTCTTGGGGTGGGCGGCAATCAAATACCATATTTTCTGGGTGGGGATGAACAGATTAAGCTGAAATTTAAGAAAATAAGAACCCGTCCCTCTTAATCTTCTTCATTGTCGATATGCAACATGAATTGTCCAGATTTGTAATTGATAGGCACAAAATTGTTAGTATTTAGGGCTGAC
Organism: Calamus simplicifolius; assembly: GCA_900491605.1. Classification (NCBI taxonomy): domain Eukaryota; kingdom Viridiplantae; phylum Streptophyta; class Magnoliopsida; order Arecales; family Arecaceae; genus Calamus; species Calamus simplicifolius. The sequence goes on from UESW01004021.1 coordinate 289,382, forward strand.
TAATCTTGAGCATAGGCCTAGTTCAACTCTCGATCTCTGTATCACTGTATGAGACCAAAGAAGACTATTGGCAGTAAAGAAGAAACTTAAAACACGTCTAGTTCACTGTATGGCCATAGATAGGAACCTATAATAAAGTAGGAAGTAAATACAACCTGTATAATACAAGGACTGGGATAGTAAAAATATCGTATTGCTTTCAATGCTTTGTTTATGTTCTAGAGATTTAAATTTTAAAAAGGGGAAGCACCACACAGGACTTTCTTATGAGAAAAATCCAAAGTAGACCTCCATCTAAAGACAATCCATTACATGTCTCCTATAAATTCGAAATGAACATCATATTTTCCTCTCTAAGTGTGATACCCCACATTTAGTCCCATATTAAATGGGAGAGGAATGTGTTAAGTGCTTATAACTCAAGTCCACTTGCTACCTATTAACTTCCGCTCGAGTTTTTGGGCCAGTGGTTTTGGCCCGCTAATGAGGTTAATTGGGCTAGCAGGGTGGGCTTGGAGCATGACAAATGATATCAGAGCCGACCTGAGTATGCAAAAATTAGTGGCCGGGCCTGAAGAAAGGGCTACCCATGGGAGACGATGGTGGAGTCTCGCCATGGCATGGAGCCACCTTTGCTGCACCAATGACCCGACTCGGGATAGATTCTTGCTAGTTTGTGGCGTACGACGAGGATGTTGCATTATAAGGTGGAAAGATTGTGATACCCCATAATTAGTCCCATATTGGATGGAAAAGGAATATGTTATGTGCTTATAACTCAAGTCCATTTGCTACCTATTAACTTCCACTCGAGTTGTGGGCCAATGGTTTCGATTGCTAACGAGGTTAATTGGGCTAGCGAGCGGGCTTGGGGCGTTACACTAAGATTGTTGAAAAACTGTATACTTAACAAAATCGCAACAACGACCACATTATATATGCATGGGCATATTCTTTGAATATAAATTAGTTAATCACAAATAGAGATGGACAGGTATCTGTATGGGATTCAATAATGTGAATAAGTATTCTATAAAATTGAGGGCACAGACAGAGTAAGTCATATAACAAATTGAGTACTCGAGATGGAGCAGAGGATTTTGCTTTAGGTATATTAACTTTAAAAGGTAGAAAAGCTCCTCATTAATGGTATATGGTGAAATTCCTACATTCAAGAACATCTATATTATAGTCCTCTCTTATTCTATTATAATTTTTGTTCAGCTCTTCTGTTCTCTGGTGCCACCAAGCCATCCTAAGCCTGTAGGTGATATATGTTTATTCAGGTAGATTAAGCAAACCAATTGGCACGAACTAATAGATTTTTTCACAAAGAATCCATTCTTTTTGGAAGGTGGTGGTTGTGTTTATGTTTGCTTGTCCTCAAACAGTACATGGAAGAATAACCACACCGGCCATAATGTACAACAGGATGTATGGTAAGAATAGCACTAGAAAATGGAATTATTGCACCATAGGATGGAAACAATGAAAAATAATTGGAATGTCATGTAAGAAAATGACAAGAGGGCCTAATAGAAAGAGAGGCAAGGACACTTTGAAAGGCCTGAGGGGTGGGCATGGGTGGGTTGCATGCGCAATAGTACTTGGTTAGGTTAAAGTTGTTAGAAATAAATTAATAAATATTAATATCGAAAAGAATGCAGTCATCAAAAATTTGAACAAAAATATAACATAAAATATTCTAGGATATAGTTATATAATAAAGAAATCAATATATATCTTATGGAAGAGGAACTAAGACCTATGCTTCATCCATATCTACTACCTATTAAAAACTCATCTACCACAGAGATATTTCCCAATCTTTGAATATTATTATTTGAAACAAAGGAATAATATATGTCTGTGTGAATGTAGATTTCCAACGACCCATAAGATGATAGCTAGTAAGATAAACCTTTAATCATTCAAAAAAAATTCTTTTTTTTTTCTCTTCCTTCCTTTCCATTTTTTTCCCCTTTTTGGTTTCTAGGGACACCTCATGCGTATGGGGGCCCTTCTCACAATTAAAATATGCTCTGCATAGTGTTTTTGCAAGCTATTTAGGGAGGGAAAAAGACTAGGAATCACATGTTATAAAGATATAGCTTGCACCATGGTGATAGCATGGGACACTAGTTTTTTTTTTTTTTTTTTGGTACAAACGGATCACACCAATTTAAGGTAAGTCGAACCCGATATATCAGAATATAAAATTTGGGTAAGAATAAGAGGGCATGAGTCTTCCTGTTTCCAGCTCCAAAATTCAGAGTGATAGACCATCCTGGCAGCAATCCAGTCTGCCGCTGAATTGACTTCCCAATAGATGTGTCAAATATAGGCGTTATAAGCTCCCTAAAAGATAGATCGAATGTCGCAAATCAAGGGATTGGCTAGCAAGTGATCGCAGGAGTCCTGTCGGAGCCAGCGGATAACAATAATAAAATTCCCCTCAATAATAAGACTGCGGACATCCAAGCTACAAATGGCACAGGAAATACCAGCACAAGCAGCATACAGCTCGACAAGAGGCACCGAGGAGTTTAGAGGGCCGAATCCTCCAGTCGCCAACATCGTACCATTCGACCCATGAATCACAAAAGCCGATCCAGCAAATCTACCTCGAACACTCCCATGTGACACTAGTTTAAGCAAGTGGACTTGTGGAAGAAATATCACCTTTTTAGTTATCATCACCCAAAAAGACTAGTTTGTTATGGCTGCCTACTTAAATATCATAAAGTGAAGAGATTTATATGTATATCAATGTTAGGTAGGCGATTATATATGAAAATTCCTTTAACTTGTCTGTTTGATCACTTGTTCCTTTGTTATCCACCTGATAATACATCTATATTCATGAATCAACATGGTCTTTCCTAATGGAAACTGTCTCACGCTTTAATTTCTCTTGCAACAAAAAGCCCAATGCAGGATATCCCATTATGATTCTTCCGACCAACACAGCTTAAAGGTAGGTCTTATACCTCTCATGTTGCCTAGGACCCAAGTATGATAAACACATAGTTTAACAATTCAAGTGACTCCTCCATTAGATGCCACCTTAGAATTCCCTCATAAAAACAAGAATTTGAGGAAAAAAGATGATATAAGATTCTTGTAAACTACTTGTATGACAACATGCAACAATCAAGATGAGAAAATTATAGCTATAAAATCAACCTCTCATCCCCTCCTGACATTTTCAAGCAATAAGCTTCTCACTTCTGCCATGAGAAAAAGAATCCTGCACAATTGTGTGATTGTGCCTTCATCAATCTTTTTTTCCGGTTCATCTCCTTCTAAGTCACCTAAGACCTATTTTGAATTTCTACATCTCCTCTTGGCCCTTTCCCTAAATAACAGTCTTTTGATGAGTTCATGAACAACCCTAATGGACATCATGTTGACATAATACTTCAGGATAATTTGCAAGTGCAATTGCGCCACTTTGTGGATAATAAATAATCGGTAACATATTTAATTGAGAAAGTAACTTCAAGCAAAATATAGCCTTCATGGTTGGATAACTACCTCCATGCCAGCAAGAATGGCTGACGGTACCTCAGCTAAGTCTTTCAAATTGCGTTCAGGCAAAATTACTCTCTTGATTCCATATCGATGTGCTGCCAAGACCTTAGATTCAAATAAATAACAATCAGAACACTAATTTTCTATACAACATGCCACCAAATCCAATAAATAATAAACTAGAAATGAAAGTTTGGATTTTCTCTACACCACTACACAATACCTTGTCTTTGATACCACCAACAGGTAATACAAGGCCCCTCAGAGTCATCTCTCCAGTCATTGCAGTATCTTCTCTAACTTTTCTTTCACTGAACAATGACACTAATGATGTTACCAAAGTAACCCCTGCTGATGGTCCATCCTTTGGCACTGCACCAGCAGGAAAATGTATATGAATGTCTCGATTTTCCAGTAAATTGATTCCACCAACAGCTGACAGTTTCAGATCTGCTCTCGCTCTTACCTGGGGAAATCAAGAACAAGCTATAAAGTTTAAGATGAAAACCTGGCATATCAAGCACAACTTTTAAAGCCCAATCAAAGGGTTTATTTTCAAAAGAAATTGAAGCAGACAACAAGAAATTAAAAGAAATAAAGTCTTGATTTGAAGGGAAAAGATTAAGTCAGTCCCTTTCCATCCTTCACAAATAAAATGTCCAAAAGTCACGTGTAAAAATATTGTCCTGATGCACTCATCAACAGGACATGTACAAGATGACTAGCAATAATGCAGCTAGATGATATCAAAACTCTTTTAACTTTCTATTTTTTTTCTTGGCATGCAAAATCTTTGGTGTTTGATTGGCATTAATTAGCCAAAAAAGAAAGAAAGGAAAGAAGAGGAGGAGGGGGGTGGGGTAGGAAAACAACTGTACAACATATATCCCCCTACCGTGAATCTGGCTGAAAATAGAATTGGCGTATAGATCAACTGCCTCGGCAGAACAGGTAAATTCAATAATTAAAATTAGATTTCATTGACTTTCTACTATTAAAATAAAAGTCTTTGAAGGCTTGCCAATGATATCTGGTGTGGCTATGTAGTCTCTTTCTATTCACATGCTTCTCCACTAGACAATCAAAAAACAATAATTAAATAAAATCTAGCTTCTCTTTTCTTATATAAGACAAAGGTCTTTGAAAGCTCCCTGATTGCAAATGGTGCAACAAGTTTGCTTTCAGCCCTTCACATCACACTTCCCTAGACAGTTTAAAACAATATGTTTTAGCAGAACCTTCTGCCCTTAACAAAATGATAGATAAGATCACAACAGTAATTTGCTTGATTTTTAGCAATTACTCATGCACCAAAAACAAGTTGCAGATATACAATTTTGATAGGTTTGTACCAACTACCTTATCCTAGTTATACATGCACTTAAATTCCACCTGAAACAAGCCATTCCACCAGCACCTGGTGTGGTCAACAGTGGAAAATTGAATGATGGGTTAATATAATTATGGCAACTCCTGAGAAACCTATTGAAACCAAGCCAGGCCAATCTTTACCTCTGCCCCACATGTATCATACGTCTGACAATTAGTTTTGGTGGAAGAAAAACAGAGATCTTATATTATGGGCATGGGCATCCATCAAACAGTACATAAGTAGAATGAACAAAAAAATAATTTTTAAATATGTAGAATGATTGAAGAAAAAGTATATTAATACCCATATACAAAAATAAAAACAAAGAAGATATTCAAAATTGTGCAAATTATAGAGGGATTAAACTAATGAGTCATACAATGAAATTATGGAAGAAAGTAATAGAAAATTGAATAAGAGCTGAAACTTTGGTGTCAAATAATCAATTTGGATTTATACCTGAAAGATCAACCATGGAAGCTATTTATTTATTAAGAAGACTAATGGAGAGGTATAGGGAAAAGAAAAAAAGACCTTCATATGGTCTTATTGATTTAGAGAAAGCATATGATAGAGTACCTAGAGAAATAATATGGTGGATTTTAGAGAAAAAAGAAGTTACCAAAAGGTACATAGAATTGATAAAAGATATGTATGATAGTGAGTTTTCAATTACTGTACGCTTACATCAAGGATCTGCTTTAAATTCGTATCTTTTTGTATTAGTTATGCATGAATTAACCAAACATATTCAAGATGATATCCCATGGTGTATGTTATTTGTAGATGATATAGTGTTGATTGATGAAACTAAATTTGAAGTGCTAAGCTAGAGATTTGAAGAGAGGCTTTATAATCTAAAGGTTTTAAGATTAGTAAAACTAAAACTGAATGCATGAAATGTAATTTTAGTGGGAGTAGAAATACAAATGAAAAAATAGTAGAGATTACAAGCCAAGAGATATCAAGGAGTGAAAAATTTAGTTATTTAGGATTAATTATCCAGCAAGAAGATGAAATAGGTGAAGATGTGAATCATAGAGTTAAAGCAAGATGGATTAAGTGGAGTACTTCGGAAGTATTATATGATCGGCACATCCCATTAAAATTAAAAAAAAATTATAAAACCACTATTAGGCCAGCTATGCTATACGAAACAGAGTGTTGGACAATATTGAAACAATATGTGAATAAATTAAGTATAACAGAAATGTGTATATTAAGATGGATATGTGGTAAAACTTTAAAAGATAAAATTAGAAATAAACATATAAGAGAAATGATAGGAGAGCCTCAATTGAAGATAAAATGAGAAAAAATCGATTACGGTGGTTTGGATATATACAACGTAGACCTTTAGATACTCCAGTTAGAAAGAGTGATCTTTTAACAATCCATGGTAAGGATAGAGGTAGACCTAAACTAACATAGACAGAAGTAATTAAAAAAGATATAACTATTTATAATTTGAATGGCAGTTTGGTCCTGAATAGAGCAGAGTGAAAGAAGCAGATTCATGTAGCCGACCCTATGTAGTTGGAAAAAGGCTTAGATGAGTTGAGTTAAGTAGAATTTTGTGAGCTCAAGAATCTACTAGATGGCGCTCAGCAAGGAAACAAGAAAGGATGTTGACAAATCTGATTGTTTCTTTCTCATTTATGATGCAGATGAGAAAACTGAACTCATAATGTATTACCAAATCAAGAGCTGACATTCTAGTATAGCTTAAGTCAGCAAAATGGGGATGCTCTTCTTAGGAAATCTTTTTTTTATTAAGTTTATCATCACATATCTGACCTTGTGTTTTAGTGGGAGAAAAGGTACATTAACTAACCATCAATAATGCAGTAGATAAAGTAGATCTTAATTTAAATAATTTTTCCATAGTTTTTATGTAGAATTTTGTAAGCATCAAGAATCTGCTTGAAGACACTCAGAGAGGAAACAAGAAAAGATGCTTATAAAAATATCATCAATTTTTGTGTATTTGGTGAAGATGAGAAGACGAAACACATAATATTTTACCAAGTACTTCTATTATAACTTACAATCAGAACAATGAGAATGCTGTTTTCGTGAAACCCTTTTTTGTTCATGCATGTTTGGAAGTAGCATCTTAATCTGTTTGTCATGCAACTCTGGGAACCTGGTTTTTCTGATGTTAAGCTATTCATAACAGACAGGATCAATGGCATTATCATACATCTTTGGGAGGTACAGCTAAAGGAAAATGATGCAAAAAGTACCCATGTGAGAGCTATTTGTGCTGATTCTTTAATAACATCCCCTAGTTGTCCGGTGAGATGCAAATCTCCCTTCCCCACCATTGTTGTGGCTTCAACAAATTGAACCTCTCCACCAAAGGATGTCCAGACAAGTCCAACCGATACACCAGGAGTTGCTACACGTTCTGCCGCTTCTCTATCGTCAAACCTAGGAGGCTGCAATTCCAAGATCAACAATGTGCACATAAATACTTATTTGGAAAATTTTAATAATTTCAAATGCAATAAGATAAAATTCCCAAAAAGTAGCCGCAAATTTAGAAAAGTAGGCAGCTACCCCAAGGACTTTTTCCAACATAGTCTCATCTACAACCAGGACAGAAGTACTTGAGAAAGCATTTGATATCTCCTGGCCATTGACACTCATAGGAATAACTTCCATCTCGACTCCAGCACCATCTGCAAGTTTTGCATCCACTAGTGAACTTGTCATTGGCTGCATGTCTTTGCTAAGTTGAACCATGCAGTCTTGCTCGACGACCTTGACAGCTGCTGCACGAGCTAGGGCAGCTAACTTTCTTTCAAGATTCCGCACACCAGCTTCTCTGGTATATCTCTGGATTATAATTTTCACAATTGCCTGCCCACAGAGATTGTTAAGACAAATGAGTCATGATAATGCTACATATGAAAGAAAGGATAATTAAATTGTCAGAACAGAAACTGAAATTATTCATTTATACACATGCCAAGGATGACATAAATGCAGGACTATCAAGCACAGCAGACTATCTTAGGTAAGTAGAAACAATGTGGAATAAGGGGAAAAAAAAGGCTTAAACATTCTGGCATTGTTTATGCTGATGTGGACACTAATTAAATAGAGGACATGTCTGTATTATGGAATTATGGAGAAGAAATGAATCACAAAGCCTCTCTCCAGTGCACGGGATATAGATAGGATATTTGTTGTTGGTTAATGGCAATCTAGGACAAGCCCATTTTCAGCCATCATGGATGTTCCCGTAGCAATTGATCCATAAATCTACTTGTAAGCCAAGCATCTAAGTTCTAACCAGCAGACAACATAAAGAACCAAGCAGCCTACTATCCAACAGAAAGTGCTTTATAAATTTGAAGCAGGCACCTCCTTGAATCCCGAAGAATATCACTTTTCTTATAAACACTTTAACTTCCCTATCACAAGATGAATATTTCCTACCATGTCCTACTGCCTAATATATAAAGTTAAGAAACAAGCTGGATATTGTAGAAAGAACCGAAACTGTCCTATACATTAACCAACCTTTTCTTTCAGCTGAGTTCCACATTCCAAAACATATAGAAAATTTTCTATGTGACATTGAAAAGTCTTTGCAGGATGAGTAAGCTTGAAGGGATTTGCAAGTGGAAGGCAGCAGGAGTAGGTGTAAGAGCACACATAGACTGGAAGAATATCACCTTACTCATGCTATGTACTTGTATGACATTTGGAACAGAGGAAAAAACAAACACAATCTCTCTTATCTTATATTCTCTATGAACAACTCTTTTGAATCAACTAGGTTCTACAAAGATCATGAAAATGATTAGGCAGGAGCTCTGCTTATAAACCTTGTTAACAGCATGGCATCAGCAAATTTATTACATTAGAAAAGAACTTGCAAAAAAAAAAAAAAATGAAGAACATTCCTAATGTAATATCTTAATGACAAAAGACAGAATATGCAGACTGTCTAATAAGAAAGTTTATTCAGCAACATGATCATACCTCAGGGATTCGAAGGAATTCAGAGTTCAACCCATGTTGATCTAGAACTCGTGGTATAAGATGCTTCATGGCTATTTTTAGCTTTTCTTCAGGTGTATAACCAGGAAGCTCAATGACTTCCATTCGATCTAACAGCGGCGGAGGAATAGGTTGAACTCTATTAGCAGTTGCAACAAAAATTACCTTTGACAGGTCAAATGGAACATTCAAATAGCTGGCGATCATAGTTTAAGGAACATTTGCATAACTAGATGAAATTCTCATCATTTTTGCTGAATTGATACAAAGATTCCAATATTTTCAAACAATATTGTTTCTTCTCATAAACACCAGATTATACAACCATTAACAATCTCTTAAAACAATGTGACATTTTACGTAAAATCCATCTACAAGATGAAAGCTAGATACAGATATAATATCTTCCAAAAACCACTGAGTTCAAACCATACAGAGGTGCACTACCCATACATGAAACAAACAAAAGACCGTTCAGTCTAGGACATGATACTAAACACAGAATGATGGATCAAAAATTGTTTGTGCATTTGTGCATGCTTAATGCACCCTATGGTTCTCACTTGGTACTCTGAGGGCAATTTTACGCATTTGGGGTTTTGAATAGTTTGATGCAAAAAATGTTATGGCTGCAATTTCTGTGCACAAGAAGAACTATACAATCTTGCCTAACAAATAAATGTGTTTAGATAGAATCGCTAAATATGAGAATTAACATGCATGTTTTAGTTGTATAACAATAAAGATGATCATATGAAGAACTCATAAAAGCTCATATTAGAAAGGATACTGATCATTGAATGCATTGTTCTGTTCTGGGTCAAGAACTTCCAATAATGCTGATGCTGGATCTCCACGGACATCAGAACCTGTCTTGTCAATTTCATCAAGCAGCATAACTGGATTGTTGACAGCCACTCTCTGCAATTAGAGGAAGATAAAAACAATGTGCATGTCAATGGAAGCAGCCAGCAAATGGTTTCAAAACAACGGAGGTATCCATAATACAGAATGTAAAAGGATATCACGATTATCAAACTGATACTATTATGTTGATGAAAAGAAATTTCCTGGTAAAATAAAATGAAACAACCATGACTGTTAAAGCTTGTGAAATGATGCAGGAGTTTGTTTTAGATAGGAATCCTGTATGCCAATCAATCAGATGTCAAGCACAAGAAACCAGGTTCAGGTTCTCTATTTTAGTTCCTGATTAAGATCAAAATAGTTATAGGAGTCTTTATCTTCAATATTTCCAATAATACAATATAAGTTTAATGGCTTAAAAGATATGTCTATAACTCAGAAGGCTATTCATAGATTTGATTGTCCTTGAAACAATCTTAAGTTACATATTGTCTATTCAAGTTTTTGTCTGTCTTATGTACATCTATTCTACTAATATAACCCAAATACCAGAGTGCATTCATAAAGCTCCACTCTCCACATCTCCATGTCTCCAGGCCATGTGGCACATGCATTTTGTATACTATATCTATGAATGTGCAAAGTTTAGGGTTTATTTAAGTAATAAAAGTAGATTAAATGTAAACATGTTTCTGTATATAGTTTCCATATATTAAAAATGTATGAAACATATACCATTGATAATACCAAAACACTAGCATGTATAATCCATAGGAAAAGCATATCTACCAGACATTATTGGTCCACCAAAATATAAATCTGTGTGGACCTTAAGCTAACACCATGTCTCATAACATTTCTTTCAGTCATATATGTGCCTCTGTTAAACATGTGGCTTGGAGGCAGCAAAATATGCAAGGACTCAGATTCCTTGAACTGTGTAAGATCCTATGATCCAATTTATAAGATTAGGGTTCTTCATTCAGAAAAAACCTTCAAGTATTCATAGCCACACAGGTGTCGATAGGAGTTTAACACCAAAACCGACAATAGGAGGGCCTTTTTGTTGTTTTTGCTGTCATCCTCATTCTTTTCTTTTTATATCCCATCATCAAAATCAGTTGCATCATTATCATTACAGTTACAATATTGTATGCCATACCCATGTGTATTGTCCTATACCACGCATATTGTACTGTACCGATATTGAACCAAAACTAGGCACCGAGTGCATGCCAAGTCCTGGTACACTAAACCAACTTGCATGATAGGTGCATCAACACTATATCAAGTACGGGCTTTGACATCAAGATGACAGACCTTGGGTTACAATATCATCAATGTGCCTATATGAGAATGCAAGTTCAAGCAAAATAAAGTAGTTTAAATTATAATCTTAAAAAATATTGGAGGCATAAACTGCAAGGAAGGCAAGAAGCATGGACATGGCATTTCAACCAACTAAATTGGGTGCAAAATTTAATCACGAATATAATTATATTGAACTAGCTAAGTAATAGGGCATTATTACAGAGCCTCATATAGACGAATTCGAGATTGCACTATTATTCAATTATGCAACACAAAATTGTAAGATTACATCAGTATTACAAGTTCTGAGGGATTTTAAAAAAAGAATCCAATTTAAAATAAAAATATATCTGATACACAATAACTGAATGGAAATACAGACATCATTTGTCCTTCGAAGTAATGCATTTAAAATGTTAAAAGGAAAGGAAAAACGAAAAAGAAAAAAAAAATACAACAGGATGGAAGTTGACATGATTAGTTAGCAAAATGATTTTAATGAACTTATGATGCATCAGTGTTTGAGGGCAAACCTTTAATCCATCAATAAGGCGTCCTGGCATGCTCCCTATGTATGTCCTTCGATGACCTCTGATATCAGCCTCATCTTTGACACCACCAAGAGATATCCGAACAAACTTTCTGTTTAAGGCAGCTGCAATTGATGATGCCAATGATGTCTTTCCAACACCCGGTGGGCCAACGAAACAAAGCACTGGACCACGAGCATCAGGTTTAAGCTGCAGTACATTCGATTTAAATCAGTTACAATAACAGCAATACCTATAAAGAACATGCAAAAGCTATGCCATAGAAAAGGTTTGGGAACCAACCTTGCGAACAGCTAAATATTCAATAATCCGCTGCTTAACTTTGACCAAACCATAATGATCGCGGTCAAGGCACTCCTTCGCAGCTCTGAGATCTAGTTCACGTTCTTCACTGTCGTTCTGCCAAGGAAGATCAGCAAGAAGTTCGAGGTATTCACGTGAACTACTATATCCAGGTTGCTGAGGCTGCAATTTTCTGAGTCGCCTACAAGCAGAAACTTAACATTAGAACCTTACACAAGCAGTAGTGCAACTAACATGCCATTTTGTCATTAAGATAGAATATATGATACATTCATTTCAGGAAATCAAAGTCTCAAATTGTAGTAATAGCTACTACAAATTTTCTAGAGTTAAGAATATGCTCAAGTGAAATGCAAATTCAGAGAACATTTTATGTAGAAACTAAGAACAACATAATGGATGATATACACCTATCAGTCTGTGTTACGAAAATTTGAATCTTATCTTAAAATCATAACAAATTAGTACTAGGTCTAAACATAGGAGCACACAAGTAACTGTTGCAATTATGAGAACCATTGTGGAATAAATAGAACAAGTCAACTTTGCAGCTGCCAATGGTTCTGAACCTCCACAAAAATCCATACCCTAACCAGTCATTTGACCCAGTGTTAAATCTTGAGTTTAGAATCAAGCAAGTCCCAACATCCATATGATAAATTATACACCTTTCAAGTAAGTTAGAAAGAGTCTCAGATTTATTATTGTTTCTGTCTTCATAGCAACAAAAAGGATTGAGGCATTCTTCGCTCAGCATTTTCTAACATCTCAGGCCATCAATTTATGGAGGTAAAATAAATGGAACAGGGTGATACAAGATAGGGGAGCATAAACAGATTATGCATAATAGAGCTCATAAAAGCCCTAATATTTGGTATACCATATATTACAAAGTTAGAGGATCCTATAACCCTCATCAACTAATTTCCTGAATCACATGAAAAACACCAGCACTAGCCTCCAATAGCATAGCATGACATCCAAAACATCCATGAGAGATGGGGGGAGGTTTACAAAGTAATCCATTCCTCAAATTGAGTCTTTGATGTTGGTTATGGAAATAGAGCACAAGAGTTTCCCAGTTATAGGAGATTGATGTAATTTACGACTCCCAGAGTGTTGCTTTCCTCCAAGTTGAAAATGAACTCAGATGTGACAACATATGATTCTTTATACATGATAAAAAATGTGTTTTGCCAGCAATCTACATTGCTTACTGCAATTCTCTTTGCGCATGCTTCCAGATATTAGGAGGCATCCCTGCACTCCGCATTTTTCTTTCCAAAGCAACTATATCATCCTCATCATCATCATTATCACCGAGTTCTTCTTTTATAGCCCTCATCTGCAGGAATGCCAAGATTGAACAAAAAGATCAAGGGAATGAGAAATGTGAACAAATAAGAACTAAAGCAAATATAAAAAAGGACAAAAAAGTTCCAATATGTTGAGAACATAAAAGACATGAATAGAAGGAAGTCTACAGTTACAACAATTATATCTCATATGAGAATTCAAGAGTGCACCGCTGAAATATATTTTCCCATGCATAGCTGACCCTTTCAACATGATCCTGAAACAAAAAAGGAAGGACCTTTCCTTTACCTCTGAAGGTAGGAAAATCATGATCGGGATGGCAGATGAACAGTCAATAAGGGAGCCATTTAGAACTTTTTTTAATATATTTTATTATCATGAAATTAATTGGAGTTATCTGCCAGCATATGAGCCACACTCTGCCTTCATCTTCAACCCCAAACGTCAGCTGATCAATTCTTTGCTTTCCATTTGGCATGCTTATGACAAATGTGTTCAAGTAGTCTGCAATCATAATGAGGTGCCCTCTCTTCATCTCCAACCTCGACTCTAAGTTGGCTGCTCCTCAATTCTCCATTTTGAGTTTCATGTTAAAACTGTTCATGCAAGTAGTTCCCATCACCTTATCCAACAAAAAAGTTGAGGTTTGTTTCTACATATTTAAGCAGGAATTGGGATGAGAATTAACAATAAATGATTAAAAAAGAAAAAAAACAACTCAGGCAACTCTTTGTTTTGCATGTTCTCACCTATGGACTCAGCTCTTAGTAACATCACACTTTCAAAGCTTTTATATATCTTGTTCACTCTAGCTAGATGCCTCCCTTCACCTAAGAACCCTCTTAATCATTCAGCTCCTGCTTTGGTTTTGACAGCAACCCCCAACACCACCCCCGCTCTTCTCCCCCACCATTTGTCCAAGCATTCTCATGCATTATCTGTGCTACTACCTTTCTAACAGACTACTTTTCATGCTCTGCTTTTCCAACAATCCAACTCTTTGGTCAAAAGATCTTATCACCCATGGCGCTAATTCATATATGTTTCTAAAATTGAAGGCAAGGCACGTTGAACCGTAGACCAATACAAAACCAGTGGCAGACCAGTCCGATTCAATGCAAACCCAACTGAACCGATAGCATACTGGCGGTTCGAATTAGTATGCCCTTTTTTTATTTTTTATTTTTTATTTTTTTCATAGTCTTTCAATTTGTTTTCCTTTTTTTTTATGTGGTATACAAGCATAAGAGCCTCCCTTGGGCTCTTATCCTCTCTTTCTCTCTTATTTGCATTCAAATTCATTTAAGTAAATATCATAAACCTTTCCTTTCAATTAATTTAAGATTTCTCATGCAAATAAGAAAAATACCTACCATTTGAATTTAACAAAAATATCAAAAAAAATATAAATTCTTTAAAAATAAAAAGCTAACTCTTCCTTTTAAAAATAAATTCAGAGAATGTTAGAAAACACTGGTCTAGCAAATATCAAGTTAGGGTATTTTCACTTTAGATAAAAATCTTAAAAAATTAATTTAACTTAGAAATGATGAAAAAACAAAATATCAAGAAAAATTATCTTAAAATATTATTTGTAATGCTTTGGTTAATACTTGAACAAACTTATAGAGTTTCCAATCTTAGATGGGATCATACTAATAATAAACCACACATTCATCCATACTGACTTGATCCATAGCTCATCAAAATAATAGCATTAAACTTTTTATAAAATCCAAAGGTTAAAATATATTTCTTAAGATCCAAACAAAAACGTATCACTAAATCATTTAATCTTAGGATTTTATGATAAATTTAATTTTATTATTTTGATAAATAGTATATCCAATTAGCATAGTTAGTGCAAGGTTTACTGTTACTATATTCATGTTTAAGTTTGCAACCCTATAAGTTTGATCAAGTATTAACCAAAGTTTTACAAATTATATTCTAAGATATTTTTTAAATATTTTATTTTCTTATTATTTCTAAGTTAAATTGATTTTCTAAGATTTTTATGTGGAGTGTAAGTATCCTAACTTGATATTTGTTAAAATAGGATTTTTTGAAATTCTTCAAATTTATTCCTATGAGGAAGAGTTGACTTTTTATTGTTAAAAATTTTGATTTTTCTGATTTTTTATTGAATTGAAATGAAGGGTATTTTTCTTATTTGCATGAGAAATTTTAAGTAAATAAAAAATGATTTTGAATGCAAATAAAAAAGAAAAGAGAGGATGAGAGCTCATGGGAGGCTCTCAACCTTCCTCTCTCTATTTAAGTGAGCTCACACAAGCCCACATCCCACTTAGCGCTTGCCCAAGCCACCCTATGCCCAGATTGGGTGATTCATCATGATTTGAACCGATTCACACTTAGAACCAAATCGAAGGGCATTTTTGTACCTAATTTTAGCTGGTTTAGTTCGGTTCAACGATCCATGGTTAGAGAGAAATAGAAGAAGAAAACCTTATAATTTTTTATACATTGAATCATATTAGGAGTCACTGCTTACCAAAATTCTTTATTATAGCTTATTGTTCTCATTTGCATGAATGAGCTCCACGAATGGTACGGTAATTTGCAAGTTTGAAAGAGAGGTAAAACAAAAGTGACTTATTTTTGCATAGACAAGCTAGTTTAGTCTATTATATAATGCTAATCATAATTCCTTTAGGCAGTGCACTAAACATGTTTCAAGGTGCTAAAAGTCTGATTCACTAGAGTAAATAACTACAAACTTTCCATTTTCATTAGTGACAAAGCTCTAAATCTGAAAAGCATGTAATATGAACCTGTCATAAGCTATTACAGGAAGCAAACCTGTTGCCGGAGGAGAAATTCTTTCTGAGATTTTGACAATTGCCTCTCAACCTTCTGAGTTATTTTTTCTGCTACACGAATCGACTGTTCAGCAAATAAACATATGTTAAATGCATCAGATATATAGGTGAGAAACAAGGAGCAATATATTAAAAAAAATCTCACATTCTATAATCTAGAATAACAAGACTATACCAATCCACTTTAATTAAAATTCAATGTTATTGTTTCATTAATAAGTATACATTATGATAAGTAATCATATACATTAAAACAAGTTTAACCATCTTCACCTGCAAGTGTCTGTCCACCAATTCAGTTGCTTTTAAGAGCCTAACTTTTAAGTCAACTGAATCCAACATGGATAACTGCTCCTCAAAGCTTATCTCAAAACTGGCAACAAATATATCTGCCAGCCTATGCACAGGAACTGTATCAAGAAGAACTTTTGTCCGACCTACAGTTTTTTGCTTCTGTAACCAGTAATAAAAAAAGCACATGCCACATGTAAGCAATAATTGACAAAATAGTAGAAAAGTATCATAAATTGTATTCGCACCAGGCAAAGGTGGAAGCATCATATATTTTGCTGGTATGCATAACTGAAAACAATCTGAAATTAGATGTAGAACATAATGTTAACTTACCACTGGACCCCAAAAGCCCCTAGTGCAACCTATACCATGCATGTAAAGGGATAAACGAATCGGGAATGACTCAACAAGAAACAAGTCAAGAGAAGAAGAAACTCAAGAAAATAAACAGGCAAAATTGGCCTGAATGGGGATTTAAACTCATGATCTGTGGCTCTGATACCATTATTAACTTACCACTGGACCCCAAAAGCTCCGTACCATGTCAACAAATAAATGTTAGGCCTTAACACACACTAGGCACAATTACAACTCTAGTTTTCCGAATTATTAAGCAGTTCAATTTAGCAACTAAACATTGTGTTCAAATTAAGTTATTGTTAATTATCTGAATCAGTTAATTATTAAACTCAATTTTCTCCCATTTTGAGCTTGTTTCAAACTTAGCATCCAACCTTTTTTTTTTTTTTAAATGATATTGAAAAAGAATGCATTTAAAATTCAAACTTTCACCTGCTCAAGAATAGAAATTAGCTCCACAGCAGTAGCTTTAAATTGGCGAGATAACAAAATAAGATCTGGGTCCTGTTCTGCTTGCTCCAACTCTAACCAAAGCAGAAAATATGAGTTGTTTCATTCAGAATTTGATCTGTAAAAGAGGTTAAGAGCAAATACCAAAGAATATCAACAGCATAGTCACAGTTTCACTTAAGAGTTTTCCAAACTTTGCATCAAGTTTCGGTATCTTCATTATAATGGCTAGCACAATTATGCCAATGAGTTAAAGCAACAACGAGGAAATATGTTCATATAAGAAAGATAGCAGTATACTTCACTATGTTGAAAAAAGTGCACATATCCCAGACAGATCCCAAAATTACTATGGCTTAATCAAGATATTTAGAATAAAAAAATCCATTAAAAGCAAGAAGTTTTAAGAGTAATTATATGTGAATGTACCCATCGATGGAAGTTTGGAATCAAAGTCTACTTTATAGCAGTATCAGATATAACAGAACTATTTACTACTGCCAAGCAAGTGCACCTAAGCCATTGCAAAGATCAAAACCAGCCTTCAACATCCACCAGCAAAATCTCCATTCCTAGATTTTCCTCTAATCATATGTGGGGAGTACATACTGAATTATAGTGAGGACTTATCAAATACAAAATATGGTGTAGCTGTGTTGTAGCAAGCATGAAAGACAAATAGGAAAATAATTTGTTCTAGAGACAAGATTTTGGCTAAAACATATAATTCTAGGGTCAATCACACTTTCAACCTTGAATCATTCAGTATCAAGTATTTTCTTGCAGATCTAACATATTACTGTCTATCTCTTGCTTTATTTATGAAGATCATCCATATTCGGTGCTACCATAGAGTGAATGTGTTTGTGTGTAACCCCATAGGCATGAGGAACAGGAGATAACACCATTAATTCAGTGCACAAAACAACAATGTGATGTTCGTTGCTTGATATGAATTTCCTTTCTTCAGAATCTTCTCAATAGAAGGTTCTAAATTTGAAAAAACAAAGGAATTTAAGCATTCCCACACCATCCTTTCCAATCTCTTAAAATGAATAATGCTTTGCACATCTTCTTATAGTGTACATTAAATGGGATGGGTCTGTGATATGTACTTTCTACATAAATTATAGAAAAATCCACTCTGGTGCTATAGAAATGATGTAAAATATCTTACCAAAAAACATATGTAATTTAACAGATGGCTTATAAATATTTGTAAAATGTTGTATTGCTCATTATAGAAATCTAGAGATCCTGAACCAACTAAAAATTAGATAAGAGAAAATAGTAAATGAAAAGGTACCAAAGAAAATCTTACCAGCTTTTGTCATGTCAAGCCGGGAGACACGTGCCGTATAATAAGTTCCTCCTGCACTGAGTTCTTGAACACTAAACCTACACAAGCCTTCAAGTACAACACTGTATGTAACCCTTCCGCTTGGTTTTTCCACTCCTCTAGAAAGGTGTAAAGCTCTGGCAGCTACTCCCCTAGAAATGCACAGGATTCACATTAACACACATTCTCTCACAGGAATCATATTTCTTTTTTAGGAAAGTACATTTTCCTAGGAAAAAAAATTTCGATATAATATTTTATGGGGGATTAAAGTTCTTCATGTTTTTTCGTATCTAATAAAGTTGAGTAGGAATGTGAAAAGGCAACTTTTGTATATTCTTTTGCAATTTAATTCTCTAGAAAAGTAGCTAATTTTTCATTCATACTCATAAGATCTTGGGTGGAAAGTGAAAAAGTTTTCTATATTCTTTTACAATTTAATTTTCCTGAGAAAGTAGCTAATAAAGATGACGATGATGATGTATTATTAACTATATTGAATTTATGAATTATATTTAGTTTTATTATAATGTTATTTTTTATTTATTTTGATTATTATATTTTTATTATAAATTTATTATAGCATATATAACGTTTTATTTCTCCAAAGGAAGGTATTTTTATTATTATAAAATTATATCAAGGGTATATGTGTCCTAAATTTATTGATGCCCTCTAACATGGAAAAGCCACCTTCCTACCTTTGAGGTGGGAAAAGATTATCCATCATTTATGAAAAAAAGTTACCAAGAAATTGGCCAACTTTCCAGTTGTGTTTGAGTAAAGGTGCTTCCTTGAGAAGATTAAAGGTCAGATAGAAAATTTATTCATTACAGTTGCCGTGTGCAAGTAAGTTTTCTTCCATGCCTTCTTATGAAAAAGTGTAGGTCAAACCAAATCCTCTCCAGAAGAGAAGGTATCTCCAGCACTAGGCTGACAAGCTAAAGATAAAAGAAATTTCTCCATTCTTGTGGAGGTGCAGGAATTCCTTCTTTTGTTTTTCTGCCTTATTTGCATAGTTTAGTGTTTCACGTTACCATAATTAAGCACCCAACTAAGCATCAAAGATACAAAAAACAAATCATATGGGTCCATGGAGACTCAGAAGGTAACGTTTTCATGAACGATTTCTTCCAATTGGTATTTATGCTATCCAAAAAAGAGGGAAAAGAAAAGAAAAAGAAAAGAATGTCACTCGCTTCTCAATCTCCACCATTTTACCTCTCGTGATACTTTTTGTCAATCACCTGTTCAAGAAATCACTCTAATGGTCACACTTGTTAGCATGCAGACAAATCTGTTTGCAGCGCACCGGTCATAAACTTAGTTTAACCACCCTGATCACTAAAAAATGATATACGACTTAAATTTATCCTATCCATCACCTTTACGTTTGCAAATCACTATTCTTACACTATGCCAACTTTCGATATTTGATGAACAACAAAAGCCAAAAGATTGCAATGGTCGGATGCAGCCTTCCAGAATAATAAAGTTGTCTTTTTGTCCCAATGATAACGGCTCAATTGGTCTTTCCACGCCTTATAAAAATTATAATGAAGAAAGAAAAATCACATAAACAAAAAGACACCATTAACAAACCCTACCTGTTGTGCCAGTGAATCAACTCTTGCTGGTTCTTTCTGTCCTGCTTCTGAGAATCTGCATCAGCTGGACCTTTCAGACTCCGGACTCCAGAATCATTACCCACACCTTAATCAACATAAAATATCTACTCAAATCTTCTTTTCCGATCCGCATTATCCAAAAAAAGGAAAGAAAATAAATCGAAATCACCTGGAGATAACAGCGAACCAACCGATGCTGCCTCAGTGTCCCTGACCGGGAGCACTCCGATCAAACCCTTCTCCTCCTTCTGCCACAGTTCTTGCTCCACCAGCTTCACACTGCAGTCAATACAATTTCAGCACCACAATTTCCCCCACAAAAACAATAAAACACACCCAAAATTTTCGGAGCTTTCAATCAGGTAGCAAAAATCCGAAGAATCACGAGTCGACTAAAATCTCATTTCAAGAAGCGATATTTTTCAAGAAATTGATTTTAAAAACAGTGGAACTGCAGGAAAATTAGGGTTTGAGAACAGTAGAAGGAAGCTAGAAGAACAATTCGGTCAAAATCATAGAATCTGACAGATTGATCACCTGCTGGGAGAAGTGCAGCGGATTCGGACGATGGCGCCGGGCAAGAGCACCCTGTTCCTGAAGGGGAGAATCCCCAGGCGACTCGGGAGTTCCACCGATTCCGCCATCTCCTCGACTCGGAAGGGAGAGAGAACGAAGGCACCAAGGTGGGGTTTCAAGAAAAGAACGAGAGGGATCGAGTCGGCTCGATTCAGAGCACTAAACTAAACCGGCAAGCCTGATTGGTGGGCCCGTGTCCCTCTGCCGTCCGATTATCGGATAAGGTGGTGATGCCACGCCTGGCAAGGACGGCCAGTTGGCACGCGCCAGGGCCGAGTTGCTCCCTCGGGCCCCGCTCTCTTTGTCGGCACGCGTCACGACACGATTAGTCCGCATCACAAAGTCCAGCACGAATGCATCTCCTAGTTCCAGCGCGTGATACGTGTCGTGTCTTTATTTGTTCAAAATAATGCTCTCATTTCCGTTCCGTTCCGTTCCGTTATGCGGGACTGTGATGGCGGCGTGCTTTTATTCCCCCGGGCGTAATTTCATGGGCCCGCTTTGATCACGCGGCGTTCCCGTGCCACGTGGAGCAATTATATTGAGCCAACTCACGAGAATGGTAGTATTGAGTTGCCAAGCACCCTATATATTGGAGTGAAACCTGCCCTTCTTGTTTATCTTGCAACGTAGCAAAAAAAAAAAAAAAAAATTAAAATCCTTTGTTGGTAATTTATCGTATCGAACAATTAGGCATGTTAATCTGATAATAATATTTAACTTCAAATAATATATAAAGTGATCATAAAATATGATAATTTAATTTCTTTTAAAAGATGGATATATATATGAAATAACCAAAAGTTAGCAATCTCGAATTACGCTATTAACTTCTATCTAAATATTTAATAATATTTGGTCTAATTATATATATATATATTCAATAATTTTAAATATTTAACATTATTTTTATATTTTTACATTAAATAAAATAATTATGTTAATATTTTAATAATATTAAATGACTATATAATAACATATATAGATACTAAATTTACAAATTATTAATATTTTTAATCTTCTTGCATATTAATTATTATATTTAAATAATTTATAATATATATTAATATTATTTGTAATATAAAAATTATTTAATGTTTAAATAAATATAATATATAGTAGATATGTATAATATTTAAATATGTAATTTTTTAAATGATTTTATGAAGAATCTTTACTTTATACTAGAACATTTTATGTTTTAGGGAAAAAAAGATAGCCACTTAAAAAACAAAAAAAAAATTGTAAGAAAATATTAAAAAATCAAGAATATGGTAATCTAAAATCTATATTTCTGGATTGAGCTAACATGGCTCAGGCAAACCAAACATGATTATTTTATATTTTTAATAATTTAATTATTAAATATAAAATTACTAAGAATTTAAAAATTTTGATAATATTATATTATTATGAATCAAAAGTCATTATTTAAAAATAAATTTTTAGTCAATTGATGCAACTGTCTAGCCAATTCATCATCATCATTCCAGGTGTTGCTCTCTCACTGTCATTGACAAACTTGAGATAAAGACACCCTTAGGTTAGACAGGTTGAGAAAAAGAGAGGGAAGGAAATAGTATTCGAAATATTTCTTTCAACCATCTTTATTCTACAAGATGGGAGTAGGATGAAAGGTAAGGCTTTTCATATTTTTCCTTCCATTTGATTTTTTTTATTGGATCTAGGTTGTAGGATGGCCAATGTCCCATTCAATCCACTTACATAATGCATACTATTATTTCATGTAAATTGTAAAATATATCTAACAAGCAAAGGCTATTATGTATGCCATTTCTTGGATATGAATTCTTTGACTTTAAACTTTTTGACCATTAATTTCACTTATCTTAATTAATTTTAAGATGACAACAGTGTATGAAATAATATGATCCAGTCATGATTGAAGGTTATCATGCAGTTCATTCCTACTCCAAGTAAATTTTAAGGAGAAGGGCTTATAAGCTAATTCTAGCATTGAGTTCACTAGCAAATAAATTTAAAGAATAAATTTGGATTTTTCTGATTTTTGTGATGATTGATTGGGAATTGTCATTATTTTTTCAATTGTGCCCCTCATCTATGTTGACACAATATAAATGACCCCAATCTTCTCTACAGTGTTGCTATCATTCTTCTATCCCATTTATGATCCAACAAACAAACAACTTACTTTTTCTAGCATCTTTCATTGTTACCCTTGTAAATGGAGATATCTCTACTTCTTTCATAACTTTGTCAATCCCTCTCTACCATTGCTTTCCAACTTGTCTCTTTCAAACCTTTCTCTATCACCCATTGGTTCTGAATGTATCTCTTTATTTCCCTAGTAATTAATGTTGATGTCGTTTTCACCGCAATCTTCCCGTCAATCAATGCCTTCCCCACTTCGTTCTCTTTTTTCTGCTCTTGTCTCTTTCAATTGTTATCACCATTGGAAAGGAATAAAAAATAGGAAATAATATTTTCAAGAACGGCACACATGATGGATAGAGAGGTTCATGGTGATTGCATCCAAGTTGCCAATTCACCTGCGGTGTAATTGTTAGTAAGATAAGAAGGGAAAGAAGATGAAATTAATTTAAAGGGATATTAATTTTATTCATCCATGTCCATAGCTTAAATAAAATTCAAAGTTAATTTAATTTGGATTCAATCTTCACATGATATATGCTATAGAAATTAAATGACCGAGAAGATATTCTCGTAAATCTAGCATAGTTTTTTTTTTTTTTAGCTTGGATATAATGAATATAATGTTTGTTAAAAAAAACATAATGACATTTATGCTCCCTAACAACTTTTTTTAAAAAAAAATATGTAATTAATAAATGCATAGCAAATATAAGCATTAGGCTGCCACCTTTTATCTTATAAATGTACACATTTTGGCTTAAACTTTTAAGCATTTATCGATAATGAAGAGAGTGTGAATGAAAAAATATAATTCGAATGCATACTCGATCATAGATATAATTACTAATCTAGCATTTTATTAGTAAATTTATTATTATTTGTGACACCTTGATCTTTGATCAAGTGACCTATCATAGTATGAACACTAAGAAGTAAGTTTTAATCTTAAAATTTGATAGCAAATTTAATTATTCTACTTAGGTAAACTTTGAATCAAGCCAGTATAGGTTAGTATAAAGTTGGCTATCACTTTGATTCTGTTTAAATTTAAAAAATTTATTAATTTGAACAAGTATTAACCAAAGCCTTTTAAGTTATATTTTAACATAAATTTTCTTAATATTTTGTTTTGTTGTTAGTCATAAGCTAAATTGATTTCCTGAAACATTTCCTAAAGTGAAAATATCTAATTAACTTGATACTACCTAAATATATATATTTTGAATTTATTCTTGAAAGAAAGAGTTCACTTTTTATTTTTGAAGAATAGTTTCTAATATTTATTTAAATAATTTTGAATGTAAATAAGCTATGCAGCTAATCTCTCACTTGAGTTAACCCTCTATCAAACTATGCAATTCAAGCTACATCTTTATCAAATCATGCAATTTGAACTACCTCTCTATTAGATTATACGTCTAAGCTCACCTCTGAGCTTATTTCTATTATGTTGTGTCTTTGAGCTTGCACATCTCAACTCATCCCATCTAAATGTAAAACACCTATCATAACTTCAATAACTTCAAGATTTCATCATAAATACTCGAACCTCTTTTTTACTTCTAAAATACTGACTTTCTCCCTCACCCTCTCCTCTTAGCTTTTAGTTCCAAATCTACATGGCCCATACCCTTTGATTCTTCTCACCTTTTCCCCATTTTTACCCTTCTTCTGTCTATATTTGTATGATGCTTCGGAACGTAAGCTCTTGTACCTTTGATTTACACCTTAAAATCATTATTCATTGAATTTTTTCAAACGATTAGCTCTCAAGGTAAGATTTGAAGGTTTCATCTCTATTTTTTGCTAAATCTACCTACTTTTAGAACTCGATCTTATATTTTAATATAGCAATACATAATCCTTACCTTCCGTATAGCTAATTCTTACTTTAGATACCCTTCATATAGTATTGTCATCTCTTTTTCTTTATATAGCTAATTCTTACTTTAGGTACTTTGTAGGATCTACCATTCATCTTTACTTTAACTCAGGATAAATTAATGTGATTTTGGTTCTTTTGAAGCTTCAATTAATTTAATTGTGAATGGATAATAATTATTATAACATGTTTAACTAATTTACATAATAAAGCTCTTATGAAATAGTGTATAAAAATGATTACCTATTAATATACATGCATCCATAAAACTATGATTATATCCATATGAAGGGATTTGAATATATGCCTATAACTAGCCTTTGAGTAAGAATCATATTTACAATTTCATTTAAAATTGGTTGATGATATGGATTTTTATATGGATGATACTTGTGTTACATGAAATATTTTATATGTTAAGGGATGAGGATAAGTGGAATAAGATCAATTTTCTGCTATATTATACATGACCTTATGTCCTTATAAATCATTGAACAATTGCTTAATATAGATTAGTGACCATATGTTCTTATGAATAATTGATGTCATTTTGAATCTTGTTATATGCCTTATATTCTGGCAATTAGTAGATGATTATCTAAACTTTGATGTGTTATTTAAGCTTATATGAATTGATAAATACTTTTGAATAGTAATGTGATATGTGTTCATGCATCGACATTTGAATACCCTCCTCTAATAGGGTTAATATTAACCTCATGTGCTGATTACACATCTGATTTGCTTTTGATATCTCTACTACTAGTCTATTTCTTACCTTTCTAGCAATATGTTTCTTGACTTTTCAGCCATATATTTCTTAACTATTCCTACCAAAACAATATCTATAGATATGCATGAATAAATATTCTTATGCATATGTCATTCATTCTTTTTAATTTTTACTACCATTGAATTTTAAAATACTTATTATTGATAGTTATTGGCATATAATGCTTTAAATAATTTCATGTTTACTATTTTATAGATCTCTTATATATCAAACTGATTTATTGCATTGCTCTTGTCTATCCTTACCCGCTGTATATATTATTATCCATTCACTAAGTATGATCTCATCCCTTAAAATATTTTTTTCATGATTGGCGCTTGATCAGATAGACAGGTCATGTCTCATTGGGAGTGTTCCCTCTTGCTTTTGATAGACCTAGTTAACTAAGTTGGGGTGCTCCTTTGTACATCTTTATATTGTATCTTCTGTATATGTAGAGCTAGACATATATCATATTAAAGAATTCTCAAAACATCTTTTATCTGACTCTAATGTCAATTTGGATATGTATTTGGATATACTTTGGGGGAGCTCTGTTGTCACTATACTCCCATCATTAGATCTGCATGGATCTTAAAGCCAAAAAGCCACCTATTAGCCACTATATAAAGAAATTGATGGAATAAATAGAAACAGGAAAAAATAAATATAAATGATAAAAATAAATACTCTTTTTGGGATAATGGCAAACACTTATTTTACAAAATAAAAACCAATATGTTTAGAATAAATACCTAACCTAAATTGATAAACACTTAGTCTGCGATAGTAAACAAAAATACTATATAAATATTAAAAATTATTAGATACATGATGCATTTCGAAGAATGAGGCACATTTATAAAAATTTTAGAATAGCTACCAATGTCTACACTCCCAGTGTCTAGCCTTCACATGTTGTATTTCTGATCTAATAAATTTTTTTTTAAAGTCCTACAATATTTCTTTTTATAATCATAGGTTAGGTATTTATCAGTGCAGACTAACTATTTACTTTGTATATATTAGCATTTATTTTGTGAAATAAGTTCCTAGCATCACCTCCAAAAAAGTTAGTATTTACTTCCATCATGTGTTTATTTTATATGAATTTTTATTAATTCTATCAATTTTTTTAAAGCAACTAGTGATAGTTAATGAATAACTTTTTGGCTTTGAGATTTGTATGGATCTAACGATGGGGCAACAAATAAAGTGGCTTGGCTGCATGAACATATTGCCAAAAAGCTATCCGTTATGTTGCTTGCTTAAAAAAAATCCAACAAAATAAAAAAGGATATAAAAATGAATAGAATGAAAGTGAATATTAACTATTTTAAGATCGACAAAAAATACATAGCCCATACAATAAAAACAAACATATTCTGATATTTAGAATAAACAAAAACTAAATGATAAACACCTAGTCTATATGGTACAAAGAAATATTGCAAAAATAAATCGAAACTATGGAGCCGGAGATGTAATATTTTA
The DNA here is from genome assembly GCA_900491605.1 of Calamus simplicifolius. Lineage (NCBI taxonomy): Eukaryota > Viridiplantae > Streptophyta > Magnoliopsida > Arecales > Arecaceae > Calamus > Calamus simplicifolius. Next base: position 316,425 of record UESW01004021.1, read on the forward strand.
TGCATCTTAAGGGATGAGGCATTTGAAAGTTGGACATGTGGCATGCAAGCATTGGTTGCGCATCACATTTTTCTTTCTCATTTTTATAAAATAGTTTCTATTTATTCTTTGACGTTTTTGGTTACCATCCTGACAAGGTGTTCTTTTGCGTTTCTATTTACCATCCAGACTAGGTGTTTATTGGTTCAGTTTTTTATTTTTATTTATTTTATCAAGATTTTTTTAATATAAAAAATCATAGTTAACTGATGGCTTATTGACTTTGAGATCTTTGCGAATCTAATAATAAAGGAAAAGGTGAGATGGTTCCAAAATCTAATCACCTTCCCATTGTTGGATCTGCAAAACTCAAAGATCAAAGAAGGTGAACAAGGTGAGATGGTTTTAAAATCCATGATGATTCAAGTATGGAGAAGGTGAGCTAAGCCACATAGATCCTGAAGTCATTCAATCTTTTTTACTTTTATCATCTTTAGGATGCGTGAACCATATGAATCTAAGGATAAAAAGATGATTAAATTTATTTTTGACTACATTTGAATGTAGCTAAGTTTAATTACCTATATATATTACAAATTTTTGAATCTAGTGTAAGCTAAGATAGGTTTAACTCATCTTAGTTCCTATGTCAGCCATGGATCATAACATTATTCATCCTATATTGTGAAAGAGGACCCTTAAGAAATATATAAATATGGCATTATTCATCCTTTACTTCAAAGAGAACTCTTCATAAACTATAGGAATGTGATGGAAGAATAATAATTATAATAACATTTATCAGATATTATCTTATTGAACATCATAAGCCAATGTAGAAATGTACAAAGAAATTAAATTCATTTTCTTTTCCCAAAATCAAATCCATTTTCTGTTCCCTTCTTTCTCTTCTTCTCAAAATAATTACCTAGAGACAACACATGATCCAGCAATTATAACCCCACATAGATGACCCCCAAACAATACCCATTTATTTAAATTCAATGTTACCATGGAGTATTGTTATATATCTCATCAACGTGCAATAAGAAGCAAGCAATTAGGTTGGAGGTTTAATCTCATCCAGATAAGGAAGAAAGATAAAGGGTACAGCTGTTGGCTTCCTTTGAACCAATCTTCAAAACTAAGAAAGATTTTGAGAATAGTGTCTGAGTGAGAGTGCTTTAATATTCGTGTTTCCAAGGTCTCTGGCGCTGTTTTCTCTCGTGCTTTAAGATTCGGAATCCGTCGTCGTCTTCCTTGATTCTCCGGCGAACTGAGTCTTCTGGGCTTCTCCAGCTCTCTGTGAGCTCCATCCGGCGTCCTCTCTTCTCCTATGGCGTCTGATTCGGGCGTAGGTGGCCGGAGCTCGGGGAAGCGGCCTTCGGCGGAAGGGTTTCAGTGGGTCTCGTCTGCTCCCTCGCCGGCGGTTGTGGCGAGGCTCGAGGACGTTTTCCCTGAGGTCGTTTGCATCCCTGCGGCGGAGCTTGAAGCGGAGGTGGCTTGTTGGCAGAATACGGCCATTCTCGCTCGGACGTACAGCAAATGGGTTCCGCCTGATGCATTGATCAGAGAATTTAGAAGAGCCGGCATCCCTGGTGAGATAATTCCTCTTTGTCTGGCACATAGGTGCCATATTTTCCGGTTTGCCTCCCTGGAAGCCCGGAACTTGGCTCTGCATCGGCCCTGGGTGGTTAACGGGCAGTTGGTTGGAACAGAGGCATGGCGAGCGGAGTTCATCCCTGCTGAAGATTCGATTCCCTTTGCCATGGTATGGGTTCGTCTGCCTAATTTACCTCTTGAATTTTGGAAGGAGGCCTTCATCAAAGCTATTCTGGAACCTGCTGGCGAATTTGTATGTGTTGACGCTGCGACGAAGGCAATGAACAGAGGGGGCTTCGCGCGGGCTTGTCTGAGGATCGATCTCCGTCGCTCGCTTCGCCCAGGAGTTCGTGTTCAGGGGAGCCATCTTCCCTTCTGGCAGCAAATCATCTATGAAAGCTTGGAAGGAGTGTGCCACCGCTGTGGTTCTCTTCATCTGGGGGTCCCCTGCTTGCATCCGGAGACTACTAATGAAGGCGACTCCGATGCGGCTCAGGCTTTTGGGCCTTGGTTGGTTGCAGTTCGTCAGCGGAAGGCAACTCCTGGTCCTCAGATGGTTGACAAAGGCAAGCCTCAGGTGAGACCTTCTTCGGCTCCCTTAGCCTCTTCCCCTGCTTCTCTCAAGAGAATCGATGGCTTCCGTGACGCTTCGTTTTCTCCGGGGAAGTCGGCTCGCCGGAGGCCTTCACCGGCGTTGAAGATTGCTTCTGGATTGGCTAAGGGAAAGGCTGTGTTGGTGATGGAATCGGGGGCCCTTGCTACTGAGAAGGATGGCGTGCCGGTGCTTGATGGGTGTGCCGGCACTGTTCATTCTGAACATTTTGTAATGGAGGCTGAAATGGGTGATAAATCGGGTGGTGGAGAGGCTATTACTAAAATTTCAGCTAATCCATTCGCTGCACTGGCATTGGCTGCTGAGGGAGAGGTCCAGTTGGGTAGCAAGGATGCCTACCCAGCTCCTCTCAAGCGACCAAGATCGGAGGTATCGATGCCACCAAAATCTAATTCTAAGTTGGATAAGCATAAAGGTAAAGGGAAGGTTCATTTTGCCAGGAGTGTGGGGGGTCCAGGAGCTCTCCTTCCCAGGCGAATCAGCCTCCTTGTAGTCAGGATGGTCCCCAGGTTCAGGCGGTGTCACATTCTGAAGGGAGAGATGGATCTACTGTGATTGATGATGTCTGCACTCAGGGTCCCCAGGTTGATGAGGAAGGCATTGCTGGGGTGGGCCAATCGGCCTCTTCTTCTTTACTATCTCCAGTAGTCACTTCATCGGATGGGGATATTGTAGATTGTGTTATGAAGGAGGACCAGGGAAGGGTCCCAGTCTCCTCCACCTTGTAAATGAAGATTCTAGTATGGAATGTTCGAGGAGCCCGAAAGCCTTCGTTTCGCTCCTCGTTTAGTAGATTATTGTTGTTACATAAATTTGATATTTGTATTCTCTTAGAAACCAGGTTGTCGGGTGATAGTCTTGCTCGATTCCGTAGACAGATCGCCCGATCCTGGTCTTCTTATGCTGTGGAGGCTGAAGGTTTGGCGGGAGGCATGCTGGCTATCTGGCGTGATGCTGCTGTTACGATTGATGCCTCTCATCAATGTAACCAGCTTATTAGCCTTGTTGTTACTGAGGGGACTTCTGATCCTTGGCTTCTATTAGCAGCTTATGCTAGTACGGACTATCGGGTGAGAAGGGTTCTCTGGTCTGAGCTGCTCTCGCTCCTTGCTCAGGGGCTTCCGACTATTGTGGCGGGGGATTTCAACTGTATCACTGAGGCTAAAGAGAAACGTGGTGGTCGTCGTGTTACTGGCTCAGCTGATATATTGGAATTCAGAACTTTTATTGCTTCTTCTGGATTGATGGACTTGGGATTTGGGGGGCCACAATTCACTTGGTGTAACAATCGTCAGGGGTCGGCCCGGGTCTGGGAAAGACTTGACAGAGCTATGGCTAATCCTCAGTGGCTCCAGAGGTTCTCGAGGGTATCTGTCTCTCATCTGCCTCGGATTGCTTCTGATCACTGCCCAATTATGATTTCCACTGAGGTGGATCAGCTTATGCGGAAACAGTTTAGGTTTGAGAAATTCTGGACAGGCTATCCTGCTGCTCGTTCCATTATTTCTCAGATCTGGCATACTCCTGTTAGGGGTAATGCTGTTTATCGGCTTTCTCGCCGTCTAAGGATGGCAAGACAACGGCTGTCCAGATGGAACAGAATGGAGGTGGGGGATCTGGTCAGACAAGTTGAAAGTGTTGAAGATAATATCACTATCTTACAGACTAAGGAGGATCAGGATGGCTTTCTGGTTGATTCAGATATGTCGGTGCTGAGGGAGCTGCTTGCTCGTCATCACTCCCTTCTCCGTCAGCAGGAGATGTACTGGTGGCAGCGGTCTAGGGTCCAATGGATTTGTGATGGGGATCGCAACACCAGATTCTTTCATCAGGCCACCCTAAAGAGGCGGGCTGGCAATAGGGTTCGGAGATTAGTTGATGATGAGGGGAACGTTCGGGAGGATTTCCATTCTATCCGGGATCTTCTTCTTCATTTCTTCCAGTCTAGATGGACGGAGTCTTCAGGTGTTGGCGGTCCGGTTGTCCAAGTTCCGGAGGCCAGGAAGGTCTCCTCTGTGGATAATGACATGCTTATTCGGACGATTTCTGCTGATGAGGTTAGGGAGGCCCTTTGGGAGCTCAGTCCGGATAAGGCCCCTGGTCCTGATGGGTTCCCGCCTTTCTTCTTTCGTCACTATTGGGACATTATTGGACAGGAGGTTGTTCAGGCCATCTTGGATGTTTTCCATGCTAGACATATTCCTTTGGATTGGAATCAGACTTATATCTCCTTGGTGCCAAAGCGTGTGGATGCTTCCCTCCCGCAGCACTTTCGGCCGATTAGTCTTTGCACTACTCTGTACAAGGTCTGTGCTCGTCTTTTAGCTAGCCGCCTTGCTGTGGTGATCCCTCGCCTCATCTCTGTGGAGCAGGGGGCTTTTATCAGAGGACGGTCTATTTCTGATAACGTCCTTATAGCCCAGGAGTTTATGCATGACCTTCAGCGTGCCCCGCTCAGCCGATGTCTTATGGCAGTTAAGCTTGATATGGAGCGTGCTTATGATCGTATGTGCTGGGGCTTCTTGTATCGCACTCTTGCGGAGTTTGGGTTTGATGGTCTGTTTATTGAATGGATTATGACCTGTATTGAAAGGCCCTCCTTTTCTTTGATCGTCAACGGTAGCCCGACTGAGTTCTTCCGATCCTCAGTGGGTCTTAGACAAGGCTGCCCTTTATCTCCATTGCTGTTTATCTTGGCTGCGGATGATCTTTCTCGTGCTTTATGTCAGGCTCAGATTGATCATCGGATTACTCCCTTTATGGCTGAGCCGGAGGGGCCCTCCGTCTCTCACCTCCTTTTTGCAGATGACTGCATTCTGTTGGGCAGGGCCTCTATTGATGATGCTACGTCATTTCATACTATTATCCAGAGCTATTGTCAGGCCTCGGGACAAAAGGTCAATTTTCTCAAATCCTCTATATGTTTCAGTCCGAAGACCCCCAGGACCACCAGAGAAGTTATTATTCAGCTGTCTGGGATTACTGCTCAGGTGGATAAGCTTATGTATTTGGGGATTCCCATAACTGGGAGACGTCCCCGATGTTCTGATTATGCAGCGATTGAGAGGCAGGTTCGTCAGCGCATAGAGGGATGGCAGGTCTCTAATCTCTCGATGATGGCCAGGGTCATTATTATTCGCTCGGTTCTGTCCTCTCTTCCCTTGTATCTTATGTCGAGTGCTGCTATTCCTATTACCTGCCTGAAGAGGATTGAAAAATGCTTTCGTGACTTTTTGTGGGCTTCTATGCAAGGAGGTCACGGGATGCATCTTTTATCTTGGGATATGGTCTGTATGCCTATCCAAGAGGGTGGTCTTGGTATTCAGTCTCTTATTACTCGCCGAGAGGCCCTTCTTGCTAGACATGCTTCGAGATTCCTTATGGAGCCGCATTGCCTCTGGAGTTCGCTGATGCGCTCGAGGTATGGTGATTGGTCGTCTGACTCGTCTATTTCTCCGCCTCGTGGTTGTTCCTCCTTCTGGAAGGCGGTTTGTCATTATGGCCAGACTATTTTGGAGCATACATCGTGGATGATTGGAGATGGCTCATTGGTCAATGTTGTCCAGGATTCATGGTTTGCTGAGCTTCCTCTTTCTAGGTGGCCAACCTTCATCAGCATTGATGTCCCATCTAACCTAAGGGTTAAGGATTTGATCTCCTCTGATCCCCCAGCTTGGCATATCCCTTTGGTGACCAGCTTCTTTGGATTGGATCTCTCTCGTCGGATTGTCTCGATGCCTCTTATCTCTGAACACTCTTCGGACACCAGGATCTGGCAGAGAACTTGTCTTTCTAAGGCTCCCTCTAGGGATCTGGTCAACTTGTTTAGGACTCAGTCCCAACGTTCGGCTAACGCAGCTTGGATTTGGAAGCTACCTATTATCCCCAGGGTTCAGCTGTTCATTTGGAAGCTTTTTTGGGACTGTCTCCCTACTTGTGGTCTTCTTTCGCGTAGGGGCTTATCTATTCAGCCGACTTGTCCCTTATGCTTTCTAGAGGAGGAATCTACAGATCATGCTATCTTTGGCTGCCCCAGAGCTAGACAGGTTTGGATCATGATTGGCTACATTAGAAGACAGGATGACCTGGACTCTCATCATTCTTCCTTTCTCTCTGATCTCCGGGAGGGCTCCATTCAGAAGAAAGGTTTGTGGGCGACTACGGCGTACCAGATCTGGCTGTCCAGGAATCTGTTCATCTTCACTGGACAAAACCTTTCTACTCTTAGCATTGTGAGGAAGGTTAGACTCTTGATGGCGGACTATGCCCGTGTTGGCTTTGACACCTTTGGCCTCTGGGGTTCCCCTGCTGCTTCGGCAGCGAACCGGCAAACGGTTTTCATTTCTTGGGAACCCCCTCCTCCAGGGGTGGTTAAACTCAACTTTGACGGGAGTGTCCGTGGTAGAGCTGCTGGATCTGGTTTTGTTATCCGCGGTTCTCTTGGTGGTTTATTGGCGGCTGGAGGATTTGGCTCTCTTGACTCCTCTGTCCCCATGTCTGAGCTCCATGCGGCCTGGGTGGGTATTTCCTTTGCTGTTCGTTCTCTTCACGTCCAGAGGCTCTTCATCGAGGGTGATTCCATGACGGTCATCTCATGGTTGAAGAAGAAGACTTGCCCTTCTGGTCATACCAATCCCATCCTTAGGGATATTTGGTCTTTGCTGCGGGAGGTCGATGATGTCCAGATCCGCCATATCTTCCGGGAGGCCAATGCGGCGGCGGACTGGGTTGCATCCTTTGTGGCCCAGCATGCTGGGTCGTGGACGTGGAGGGTTGGCGATCCCTGCCCTATTCCTTTGAAGCAAATTTTGTACTTGGATCTTTCTGGGCTGACTCGCACTAGATGAGTGTGATCGCCCGCTTGTACCAAAAAAAAAAAAAAAAAAAAAAAAAAAGATTTTAAAAAGAAATAAAATATAACTCAGTAAAGTGGGAGAAGATCTTAATCTATATATATATATATATATATATATATATATATATATATATATATATATATATATATATATATATATATATATATATATATATATATATATATATAGAAAGCCCAGCGCAGAATCCGTCATGGTTCTGGAGCTAGCATGGTCACTACTGCTTATCCACAGGATAAACTCATACCTAATTATCATCCTAATTTATTTCGACAAATTTCATTAACGAACACTGATATGGCTGATCCAACGCCGTTAGAGAATCGTGAAGGAAGAAACTGACGGAGCCCCCCTCTGGCCTTAGCTCCCAACACCCATCCATGGCATTGCTCTCGTCATAACGAAGAAAGAGAAGAGGTCACGTCGTGTGTGTGGGTTTCCCAAAGGCCATCTTACTGTCAATCAATTAATGCTCTGACAAGTGATCACGCCCCAAGCCCACGGATTCCAAGCATCTATAAAAAGGTAAGAAGGACCTCGACCAGAGGGGTAACACACTCATAACACTCAAAATGAGAGAGTGGGCGAGCTGGGCTGCGTTTTTCCAGGGATCATTGGGCAAGCGCCCGCGACCCGCTCCTGTCCTTGCGCGCGAGAGAACGGTGGGAGAGGGGAAGGCCTTCTTTGGTTTGGACTTTGGACTGATTCGTTCGCTTCGAGCGCGTCTCTCTCTGTCCCCCTCTGCCCATCGCTCGCTGTATGCTTCCCTCCTCTGGTGACGCCGAATTCGGACGAGCGGGCGAGAGAAACCAAGAGCCCAAGACGCTCTCTTTTGTTGGCCCCGCCTTCCCCTCTGTTCCGTCTCTTCTTCTCCATTCTTCATCTTCGTGGAATCCGCCGCTCCTCTCCGCAATGACTGTCCGGGCCCAGTACCCATCCAACGTTCTCCTTCTGAACCGGTGAGGCCTTCTTCCTAGCTACTTCTCCGGTTGATGATGGGTTTCTTGGCTCTCGTTCCAAAAAGTTCGGTTTTTTATTGAATCATGGCTGTGGGGATGCACGCAGAAACGAGCAGGCGGGGAGGGAGAGCATGGAGTTTTCCCAAGCGCCCACTGGGTTCCTGGATCAATCCTCCTTGTTCTTATCCAACGGAGGTTCGTTTGAGCTTCTTGGTACGTCGTCTTTTCTTTCTCTTCGAGCTAGGATTTTCTTTTTGCATAAACAAGCAGGCTTTGATCGGTGGCAGTGGACGGGAATCCACGGAAGCGGGGAAGGGAAGCGGCGCTCATTCCGGTGGCCACCAGCGTTGGGCAGGGGAACTCCATCAATCTCCTCTCTCTGCAGCCGCCGCCCGCTGCGTTTCTCTCCCCCCCAACGATGATAAACCTCGCTCAGCTCCAGTCACGTCCTCCTGATCCCCTCGTCTCTGCTGGCCTCCGTCTCGCCTTCGAAGACCAGCAACAGGTCCAGAACTTCAACCTGCAAGCCAATCCGCTGCTTTTCTCCTCGTTCTTCTCCCCTGCTCTCTCCAGTGATTTCTCCGCCCAACTCAACCAACACATGCACGAATTCGACGGTTTTGTCCTTGCGCAGGTGCGCTAAATTTGGTGTCTCCCCTCTTTAATTGATTCTCCAACTGATCTTTGGTTTTTCTCTGTGGAAATTAGCTAAGGTTGGTTTCTTTCCTTGCCGGCAGGGAGAGCAGCTCCGCCGGAAACTGGCGGAGAAGCGGCATTTACACTGCAGGGATTTGCTTTGCGCGGCGGAGCAGGCGGCGGCGAGGAGACTGATGGAGAAGGAGGCGGAGGTGGAGCTGGCAGCGAGGCGGACGACCGAGCTCGAGGAGCGGCTCGCCCGCCTAAAGGCGGAGTCTTTGGCTTGGCAGGCCAAGGCGCGGGCCGACCAGGCAGCCGCCTCCGCCCTCCGCGCCCAGCTTCAGCAGGCCCAGGCCGCCGCCGCCGCGGCCGAGGAGAGGGGGAAAGAGCAGCGTGACTCGTCGGCCCTGGACGCAGAGTCGGCCCACGTCGACCCGGATCCGGCGCCCCCGGCGGCGTGCCGGTTGTGCCGGGAGGCGCGAGCATCGATTGTCGTTCTCCCCTGCTGCCACCTCTGCCTGTGCCCCGACTGCGACGGTGGCGCCACCCCGCTCTGCCCCGTCTGCCGCTGCGCCAGCACCGGAATCGTCCACGTCAACTTCTCCTAAAAAAAAAATTGCAGATAAAAAAATAGAAATTTAGAATAGACTAGACCTTTGTAATTTGTAAATGACTCTTTTCGCTTTTTTTATATATTTTTTAAATAACTTTTTTTTTTGATTGAGAGTTGAGAGTTGAGACTCGACCTCTTTAGTATTTTAATTTGGTCGTATATTTTAGTGTTTCTTTATTTATTTGGTGGTGAGATGGAATTAAGAGTGGGCACGCCGGCCGCGTGTCGGGAAAGAGCGAAGCCGTGCCGTTCGGTTGGTACGCCCGCGGCCTTTCGACTCTTTCCAGCCGTCCGCTTACGTCGGTTGGGTACAGCTAAGCTACCGCGCACCGCTCCCGGCCCCGCTGACGTACCGCGCGGCTCGCGCCCATCGTGCGGCCAATGGTACGTTTGGCTACGTGGGGAAAGAAAGCGGCCCGTCCGATCGCGATTGTACGGCCGGATCCATGTGCCGGACGGATGCGTAGTTTTGTTTTGTTTTTTTTTTTTTTATTTGACTATAATCTCGCCGCTTAAAGGCTGCTTAAAATTTCAGTAGAACAAGCTAAGCTAGCAAACAGTTATATTGCAAGGAAGTCTTCGTGTTGTGTCTTAAAAATCTGTCTAGATTTCATGGCTCCATGGATTTGTTATGGTTGGCATCCATCTCCCTTATGAAAAAAAAAAAAAAAAACTCCAACCATCCCTTTTCGTATCTAATCAATTATATGCAAGTTTTTTTTTAATATTTTTTTGTTTAGCAATCAAAATGATAATTTTAAATGAAACATATCCCATCCTACTTCATTCCAAATGAGATGAAGAATTTTTACCTTGTATGTAGCTAAAAACATATCTTCATTTCAATCCATTTATTTCTATCTTGTTGGCTTCATATTTGTGCTATAATAATTATATATTTTATATATACTAAAATTCTTTTATATATATATTAATATTTTTTTCAATCCATATTTTTTTCATCATCTTTCATTATTTTAGCTATATTATTAATTTTATAATTTTTATTAAATTATATATAGGATTTGATCATTTTGTTTATTCTTAATTCACCTTGCTCATAAATTTAACAAATAAAAATAGAAATAAAATAATTTTAAAATTTATATAAATCTTAAAAAAATGAAACAGAAATGAAGATTTACTATTGTCAGTGGAGATTGAAATTAAAAAAATATAATGAGACAAGATAGAGATAAATTATATATATATATATAAAAAATAGAAGCAAGGTTATAGTTCTTACCGTATCTAACCCCATTGCCATCTCTAAGAGGCAACCACCATGCCATTAGGTGAGTCAAGACAGCAGCAACTTTCAAAGGTGGTCCTTACGCCTTTGATTTCTACATCAGATTATTTTGACATTTTTCCGCAGGTGAGGAGGTTTTAAATGGATGTCTTTGATTTCAACATCAGCTGATTATTTTGACATTTTTTCATTGGTGAAGAGTTTTGAATGGCATGGTAGCGTCCATCTTGTTAGTTGAGTGCACATCTACGATTACATGTGGCTACAAAAATTAGCCCTACAAAAATTTCTCATGATCTTTCGTTTTCTCAGATTCATCGCGAAAATTATATGACTTAAAATTTTAAATAAAGTTAATTATAAATATATAACACTTTATTTTTCAACTAATATATAACTATTTTTAGATATAATAATCTTTTTAATAACATGATATTCTCCTTATATACTACAAGCTAGTTAAAACCTATCTCGAGCTAAGTTATTGCTGTTGCAAGAATGATTTTACCTCAGAACTAGGATAACCTTTTTCTTAGGTAGTGTTTGAAATAGAGGATAAGAGGGGATATCCAAGGGATATCCCGTCTTATCCTCAAAAGCCATAACTAGAAGGATAGCAGAGAATAAAGTTAACCAAAGGGATAATCCATGGTTAACCATGGGATATCCCCTCAATTTATTCCCTAGAGAATATAGGAATAACTGGCTATCCCTCCAAATAAGAGTAAAAAAGGTTATCCTATGGATTTACCTTTTTGCATTTGATATGATCAATGGGATAGCCAAGGGATATCCCTAGGGATAGCTAGGGGATAAACTTTATCCCGTACACTTATCCATGTATAATATTTTTCCTATCAAACACTACCTTAGGGAATAAGTTCAGGAGATAACCCATGGTTAACCATGGGTTATCCCCTCTGATTAATTTTTTAGACCTATCCCTCCTAGCTATAGCATTTGGGAATAAGGAGGGATATCAAGGGGATATCCTTCCTTATCCCCCCTATCAAACACTGCCTAAGGGATAGCTGGGAATAAAGTTAACCAAATGGATAATACATGGTTAACCATGGTTATCTCCTCAATTTTTTTCTTAGAAAATGCAGAAATAGCTGGTTATCCCTCTAAATAAGAGTAAAAAAAAGTTATCCTATGGATTTATCTTTTTGCATTTGATATGATCAATGGGATAGCCAAGGAATATCCCTAGGGATAGCTAAGGAACAAACTCTATCCCGTATACTTATCTATGGATAATATTTTTTTATCAAACACTACCTTAGGGCTCCATGGCATTGAGAAATTATCTTTGTTTGAAAACGAGATCCAAGCAAAAAAGCACTTGCCTAACTCTAGAGTAGGATTGAACTTGAGTAATTAGAGACGATAATCTTACAGTAGAGTTGAACTTCAGTAATTAGAAATGATAATTTTACTCCACCAAAGACTTGCTCCGGTAAGCGATAAGTGTTCATCAAGGTAAAGTCTTTAAATTTTCATTAGGTTTGGAGTGAAAATTTGAAATCTTTGAGCTACATGGTTGGCATCAAGGTAGAACTTACATATATACATACATGCATGCGCACGCATATATATATATATATAATAGATAATTTAAAAAAAAATTTAGGAATGAGAATTGGCCGAGCAAAAGCCTCCTCATGGCGGAGCATATGTCAACCACCTTATGATCCCTTTTTGGTACAATGCATCTTTATCATAAAGAAAAAAATAAATCTTAATACATCGTTTCGATGCAGTATGACCTGTATTGAGTACAATAATTTATTTGCATGTAAATTTGTACGTTAGTGATGCAAAATTTATGAGCACACTCTTTGATATGGATTTGTGCACGAACGAAGCATCGCAATGCAGCCACCGACGCAATGGTCCCTCTGGTGGACCGGACCAAACAACAATTCACCCCAACAAATGCCGGAAACGCGAGCGTTAGCTAGCGCATAATCTATGCAACGTATGAGTTAAGTCTTTTGGAGTACTGCCCAAGTTTTTAGGTGGGTGACCATGAGAGAAGGCAAAGAGAAGTAAAAACGTGCAAATTGGACCACAAATTTCTCGTCGTCTGAGTTGTCATGAGTCATGACCGCCTTTTGCATGCGTCCCTAGGAAATTGCCTGGCTAATAATGGTTACAAGATGGTGGCAAGACACCGCCCATTTCATTGAAGTCATCGAAGGCATGATTGAGATGATAACCACGCTTTAATATTAGCTCCAAGTGTTGTTTTAATTAATCACTAAGAAGCCCATTTAGTACGTTAGCTCCTTAGGCAGCGTTTGGATCCTGGAATAAGGCCTGGAATAGGGCTTTATTCCAGCTTATTCCCTTAAACACCTTGAAAAAAAGAGAGTGGATCCTATGAGACTAGCTATTTCAATCAACCCTCTTTATTCCTATTCCTTATTCCATGGTACCCTATGGAATAGCTCCTATTCCCACTGCAGCTATTTCAGGGGCACCGATGAAATTAAATTAAATTTATTTTATTTATTATGTCATTTAAATAAATTAAATAAAATTATTAATTGAAAATAATAAATTAAGTATGTTATTTTTTCTTTATTAATATAACAAAAATTTATTAAGTATGTTCTTATATTATTTATGAATAGTAATTAATTTATTACCTTATTTATTAATAAATAATAATTTATTCAAGTCATTTAAAAAAATAAAAATTGATAAACCATTTTTATTAGAAGGGGTATCTTTGAAATTTCAGAAAAATTCTTCATCTATTCTTACTGGAATACATGTTTATTCCCATGTCATCCAAACATCATTTGGAATAACACTGCATTAATTGCACTGGAATAACATGGAATACCAGATTTTGATCCAAACAAAAATCTGGAATAACAAAAGGAATAAGCTATTCTTATGGAATTCGTATCCTATTCATGTAATAACTTTTTAACATCCAAACGCAGCCTAAGGGTACAGAATTTTTTTTTAAATCTTTTTTTATATTATTATTCACTCTCATATTTATTATTCACAAGAACAAGGTGAAAATCTATAATGAGATTTTAATGTGGTTAGAAGGAAGTAACTAATTTGAAATCATAAGAACTATGGAATCGGAGCCATTAAAACTATAGAATTAAAATTTTAACTCCATAGCTTTTAATAGTTCCAGTTTTTAGAATGAAATACAACTACGAGAGTTTCAAATCCATAAAAATAAAAAAATTATAAATCTAACAAAAAAAAATGGCCGGATATGCGAGAGAGTAATTAAATTTCATGACACCTACAGTAAAAAATTTTGTATTCATCAAAATACCATTGAGAGCAAATTAAACAATACTCCCTCTAACCTGCAATCAAAATGTTTTGACTTCATTTGCTCCTCTTGTCTCACTCATGATGAAAAAACAAAAGCTAGATTTCACATAGGTCTTATTAATTCCTTTAAATTTTGTTTTGAACCATTTAAAATCTAAGTTTTTGTTTTATAATTTTCTTTTTTATCTTTTCAAGATATTCCTTATATTAAAAAAGTAATATTGTAAAATCATTTCATGAATTTTATTTCCACTGAGTTAATTAGAATTCAAACGACTATATGACCGGGCCTCTCTATACCCATTTCTGTATGCTATTCCAAATTAATGAACCGGTCCATCCTATGTTTTACGAGTTATTTTTCATCTGTTGATCTTTTAGTTGAGTTTCTCTAAATATTTTAAATAAATTAGAGATAGAGCTTATCCTTATGACATCATTATCCTAGCTATTCTAGAATGTTTTTTAGAATCACTATGCTATCAGAATCTAAATTTAATGATCATGTAAAAAGTAAGTTATCCTTAATATATTTTATAAATAATATGATAATTTATCATTATTTTAATTATTTACTATTATAGCATTTATACAAATTTAATATTATACCTATAATACTACATCATATTATTATATAATTCTAAATATTACATTACATTTTATTAATATAAAAATAAATATTAAGTTTTTTTTGAATGAAGGATATTTTGTTCTCAAAATCCTAGTCCAAATTAAATTATTGCATGGAGTGATCCTGTAGGCCAGGTGATCTTGAAACTTGAGTACTCATCTTTAAAGATGGATATGGGTCACTGGGTTAGGCTAGATCACTTGGATGGATTAGATGGTAATTGTAGGGATTTAAATGAACAATGGGAATCACTAGATTAAATTATTGCCATCTAAAATCATTAAGGCCTAGCAAGATCCCAATCCCTTGCCTGCAGGTGGATCATCTCCATTCCAAATGCCCTCTTATTGATCCTATTCTCTTCCTCTATTTCTTTCTATATAATTTATTTTCCTTCATATTTGCTCGTTGGAATGAATGCAATTTAAAATAAAAAAGGGACAACTAGTCTAAAGAAGAGGCCTCCTTTAATTTCAATGGAGGGAAACGATGCGGAAGATGATCACTCTCTCTTAATGGCTTTGTTGGCATTGAGGTCACCCAAAGCAAGGATGAAATTTTTATTTGTCAATGAAGGTATGCTGCAAATTTCGAATAAATTTAATCCTCTGCGGACTCAATTAATCTGAACTTGGTATCAAATTGTCTGAGAAAGTTGGCACAGGTTATACTTCAAAAGAATATTTAGTTGATTGAGTGTAAGTCTGTGTAGGACTGGATACTTCCTTGTGGGATTGGTTTGATGATCAGGTTCGTGGAAGCTCCATGGAAATCTCATCGATCGATCTCCAGGTAGCTAAGAAAATTCTGTGCTACATCAAGAGCACTTATGGTCATGGTTTATTTTATACTCTAGCCAAATGACTGCAATCTTGTTGACCATTCGAAAAAAAAAAAAAATTAAGGATATGCCTTTAATTTTGTCTCAACAGCAACTTTTGGTTTTCAAAGAAGCAATCCAAAAAAAAATAGCTCCTTTGTACATATAATCAAATTCATTTTCGAATCAAAGGCCCTACAAGGATTTTTGTTGATAATATCTTGGTAAATAATTTGGCAAAGCATCCAATTAAGGCAACAAGGGAGATATCAAGCACAACCACTGGAAGTTAGAAAATCCAAGTTGTGATTTTCCAACTAAGACTTTGATGTTTGTTGGGAGTGACAAGTTTGACGCAATCTGGATTATAAGGGGATGTTGATGTTAATCAAGATTAATGATGGTATCTGTCTTCTCTTTTAGCATGCTATTTTGTTTATCTTTTAGTTGGGTTTATCTATATTTTAGATAGATAAGAGATAAGAGGTTATGTTTAAATATTTTAAAAGGTTATCTGTTGCTGCCAAGTCACTTGTGATGAGCGCCGGGTGTACTAAGATCTTTGGGGGCCTCCAAGGAGGTGAAAAGGTCGTCTTCTTCCTCCAAGAACCTGTAAGAAGTCCCGGGCCGGTGGTTCCGGCGGGGACCCTCCGACGCTCAAGTTAGTGAACTTGTAGAACAGGAATGTGCTGTGTGAGTATATTTCAGAGAGAAGAAGATCCCCTGCCCTGAGCTCGGGGTCCTTCTTTTATACCTATCTGGGAGGTTTCTTTTATCTCGTTCCATTGAAACCGTCGAGTCTTTCTTGTTAGGATGAGCTCTGTGAACGGCAGGTAGGTGAGCTGTTGCTGAATGGACGTTGTGTATATCGGCAACTGTGGGGTGCGTTAGTAACCGCCTATGATCTCGGTAAAACAAGATATACAACGGTTAGTGCCTCAGATCTCGGGGTCCATTATTCGAGACCAGCTCCGTTATACTAGGAAAATGAGCAGTATTGAGGCCGAAGCTAGAGGCCAGGACCAAAGCCAAGGGCCGAAGCTAGAGGCCGGGACCGAAGCCAAGGGCCAAAGCTAGAGGCCGAGGCCGAAGCCAAGGGCCGAAGCTAGAGGCCGGGACTGAATCCAAGGGCCGAAGCTAGAGGCCGGGGCCAAAGCCAAGGGCCGAAGCTAGAGGCCGAGGCCGAAGCTAGAGGCCGAGGCCGAAGCCATGGTGAGGCCGAAGCTAGAGGTCGAGGCCAAAGCCAAGGGACAAAGCGAGGATGCCGATGCCAGAAATGAGCTATCAACTCATTCGGTTCCAGGAATCGCGCAAGGTGTTATGCTGCCGCCCAGAGAATGTGATCAGCCACATCAGATGCCCCCCCACCCCTAAGATGGGTGGGCGTATAGTTGCCAGCAAAAGGGGTGTTAATATCCTCCAGGTGGCTGATCTCTGTGCCATCATTTCGCCTGTTTAGACTGTTGGGATTGGGTAAGATTTTCCTTGAGCGGGAAGTTGTAAAAAGGTAGGCGTCATCATTGCGGTGAGGTCACTGCTACCTATTTATTGGTTGTGCTTCTCGTGTTTCTCGCGCCGAGTGGTTGCCGGAGCGGCTTCCAATAGAAAGCGAGCACATGGCCAAATCGGACATTGGTGGGATGATTTGAAACGGGGGTATAAAAGGGGGAAATCGTCCCTATCCTATGCTTTTCACCTTTTCTTGCATTACAACCTACTATCTTGAATCTGCAAGCGCCCGTTCATCTCCTATTTTCATTTTTCTCCTGAGATCTCTTCTTCAATCTCGGTTCAAGTTCCTCAGGTTAGTCCTCATGGCTTCTTCACCTTCCTGTTCTCTTTCCGACTTTGGGGATTGTTCACCTATTCCTTCACAGCATTCCCCTTTTTCGGAGCTTAGCTGGTCCTCTTCACCCCCCGACCGCGCTCCGTTGGAATGATGGCGAGCTACCGGATGACCCGCGGCTGGGATTCATCCAGCCGCCGGACGGGCCCTACCTCGGTGCCGTCCGGCCATCACCGGTCCGTCCACTACTGTCAAGAGTCCCCTGAATGGACTGCCTCTACCATGTCGGCCCAAGACATCATGAACCTTAGAACCAAGTATAGTTTTTCTCCTAACATTCGTCTGTCCTGTCCTACTCCTGACGACAGGGTAACTTCTTCCTGTTCCGGGAGGGTTGCCTTGTACGGAGCTTTCTTTAAGGCGGGGCTTCGGTTACCCATCCAACCTTTCATTCTCAACCTCTTAGACAGATACTCTTTGGCACCCGCTCAGTTAGTCCCAAATTCTATTTGAACCATCGTCGGCTTCATGGTACTTTGTCACTTTCAGGGTATAAAGGCTAGCATCTCTTTATTCTGTAACTTCTACGCTCTTCGCAAGCAAGCGGGGTGATGGTCCTTTACCCCTAGACCCACTAGGATCCTTAAACTATATCTTCCCACATCGATCAAAGGTTGGAAAGATAGGTTCTTTTTTGCCGACGTTAAGGGGGTGAGTGGAGTCTGGGGAACACCTAATACCGACGCCAATAGAGACTCTTCTGTACTCCCGAGGGATCGAATGACATTCGGGCAGCTTCTGACTGCCGACATCCTTCGGTGCAACCAACTTTTACTCGAAGAGAACCTCCGTCTTGTCGGCCTTATTCCATCTAGTGGTGAGTGGCCGATTACTCACCTTGCTTTTTCTGCCCTTCTCCTCTCTTCCCTTTCTTTTCTTTTCTTTTTTTTTTACACTTCTTTCCTCTTCCCTGATACAGGAATGACACCATCACTTCGCGAGATAAGACAGGCTGCCACAAGGAAAAGGAAGATCAAAGGCCGTCACCAAGACCACCAGGAGGGCCGTCACCAAGACTGCCAGGAGGGCCGAGGCTAGAGAGGCCTTTGGCAGGGGCGAGATTGAAGGAGAGGCAAAGGTCATAGAGGCCTCTAATGGGAGCGAGGTGGAAAGGGCCGAAGCCGGCAGAGCCCTGGGAAGCGAGGCGGTAAGGGCCGAGGCTGGAGAGGTATCAGGGAAGATCGAGGCCGGGGAAAGAGATCTACCTCATCCGCCTTTACCAGTGTCGCATCCATCTCCTATCGAGGTAATCGATACATCTCCGGAGAAGGGGACTAAAGAGCCGTCGCCATGCCCCGTGGCCACCGAAGCGGAACCGGCCAACTCAACTACAAGGCCGACTCCGGTAGCCGCCATATCTCCCGAAGGGGCAGCGGCTGAGGCATCTCCACCAGAAAAGGCACCAGAAGAGGCTGAGTCCTCGCCTGTAGCCATGAGGCCGGTGGTGGGGGATGGCATCGATCCCTCATTTCAATCCATTTTGACGCGCCATAGCTATTGGGCCGAGCGGACATTGGCCCAGGCTTCGGTGCCCGAGCTGCAAGGGTTCCTTCGACACCAAGGGAGATCTATTTTCTTCTGAGAGGCATCCGTGGCGCATCTTTGGGTAAGTATTGTCCCATTGTCAAAACTTTTATGAATGTTTCTTTATCTAACTTAAGCAATCCGATCAGGCATTGAATTCTATGACCGCCATGAGGGGCTTTTGGTCCCAAGCCGAGGCTGCTCTCGATCAATCTATGGAGGAAATTCAAGAGATTCAGGCTAGAGCGAAGAGGGCCGAGGTAGTCCTGGAGGAGGCCCGGGCGGAGACAGCCTGGGCGCAAAAAGCTAAAGCCGAAGCCGAAGCTGCCCGACTTCGTATCCTGGACCGGGCTAAGAAGGCAGAGGAGACACTTGAAGTGGCTCAGCGCCAGGCGGCCAATGAGCTTGACAATGCTCAAGTGGCAGAGGAAAAGCAAAGGGTGGCCGAAGAAAGTCAGAAAGCCGCTAAAGCGGAAGTTTACTTGTTACAGCACCGGCTGCACTCTGCCTGTTAGTAATAGTGCCCTAGGCCTATTATATGGACATGGTATTTTAAATATTTATGAGCATTTACTATTATCATAATTTACATGTTTATTATATAATAATATTGAATAATATTATGAATTATTCTAAATGTCCCTAATCGGTTATTGTTGTGGGAATAACAATAAATTAATATTAGTATGAAATTTGATTGATATTCATGGGATGAATATGTGTATGAGATATAAATCAAATTATATATATTTGTTGAGAACAAATATTGGACAAGACCCGCCTTGAGATTAATACATGGATCAAAGTCATAAGTTAATCTCTAGTAGTTGTGTCATTAAATCCTTAGACCTGAGATTGCTATAGTTCTCAACATGAGGAATATTATGTTTTGACATAATCAAATGTTGTCTTTAACTGGATGATTATAAAGATTATGCTTGAACACAATAAGAATCATGTAGTGAGATATGAGTGATTAAGATGGAATTTGTCTCTCTTATTATAAGAGAGATATCTCTGGGCCCCTCGATGATTGAACTAAGAAATGCATGGCCATGCTCAAATGAATTGATGGAGATCAATATCATTTGTCTAGTCAGTCTAATTGGGTTTCGAGAAATTAAAGATAGAGCGATATAAGGTTGACTTTATCCATGCCTTATATTCTATCAAGATATCATGTGACAAAAGGATTATGTCATTAGCTACTTTAAGGTTATCTCGGAACGTGAGCTTTTCATTTAACTTGGGTAGTCATAATGTCTTGCTAGAGGCCGCTTATGACTTGTAGGATCAAAATGTGATTTAGGCCTACTGCCAACGTTAATTGAACCTATAGGGTCGCACACTAAGAACGGATAATAATGGTTACGGTTTGTTACTCTCTATAGTAATTTAAAATGATGAGATTATTTTAAATTATAAATAATAATTAGTTGTCATTTAGATTCGAGTTTAATTTTGAGAAAATTTAAATTCGTAATTTAAATTATGACAAGTAATTAATTTGTTATATTTTCTTATTGGATAAGAAAATAATTCATAAAGATTTTGGTTAAAAATATAAATTCCTTATTTGGTAAGGAAAGGATTTAAATTGTCATTATTTAAAAGAAGTTTTAAATAAATATTGATTAAAATCCTAGTTAACCAGAAACCCCTAGCAGACTTGTATATATATATATATATATATACGTTTTAAAGTCCATTGGGCATTTGAAAGGTCATGTCCGATTGGGCATTTGAAAGGTCGCATCTATTGGGGCATTTGAAGGGTCGTGTCTTTTGCCTTAAAATAGATAAGCAGAGAGTTAAAAACTATGGTTCATTTTTGTGAAAAATGGACTTGTTGAACTAGCACTCAAAACTATTTTGGTGTCCGTTCATGTGTGGATACTTGTAGAGGATGGTCATCTTTCTGAAAGGCAGCACATTTGAAGATCCGAGCAAACCCAACACAAGAACAGACGGATTACATACTGATCAACAAAAAGTAATAATTTTGTTTATTTTCTTTCGATTTTATGAAATGCATGTGATTCTTGGTGGGGGTTATGGAATAAATTTATTTTGTTTTCGCTGCCATTTTATTCCAATTAGATTGTGATTTTCTATTCCGTAACCCTGCAGTGGTATCAGAGCCACTTGCGTTTTTATAAAAATCAAAACTGCCATGTTTGATTGTATGTATGAGATGTATATGATCTTGGCATGGTTTGCGTTCTTATATATATATATATGATATTAGTGTTTGCGCGAACGACATAGATAATAGGTTTTCTAAGGTGTTAATTGTTGAATATGTTTCCTGTAAGGATTCGTTAATATGATTAAGAATCCGAATGGGATATTGCAATTAAAGTGTTTAATATCATGATATATGATTTCGGTGTTGTCTTAATTAGATTAATACATAAACTGAATTCACATATCAATAAGGATTTATCAATTGCTATTTATGGTGGTGCGGATGTAAGCCTTAAATTTATTGATGAGATCAATAAAATCAAATTTTAGGATGAAACTTTATTGTATCTCCAAATTTTAGGAACCGCAGTACTACCTAATCAGAGCGCCTTATAAATTTAATTGGTTTTAAACAACATGCCTATTATTACATATTTTTTTTAATGCAATATGTATGTGCTATATGATAACATGATTGTTTTGCATGGTGTGTTGCTTTGTATGGTGCATGGTATGGCCTTGTGACCAATGTGATTGGCAGGTTTTTATTATTCTTTTACAAGGGTTGTAATTATTAAATATGGCCTGTGTGCCATTTTGTTTCATTGTAATTTTTCTTTTACTTTCAGTAGTATTTGTTTATTTATTGTAATAAAATAAAAGACAAAGCAGCCATTTGAAGTCCTGCAATCCAACCATGGTGATGGAGGAGCTAGGTGTCTATGCATAAGATGATGGCCAAGTAGACATTATGGTGTTGCTCATTATTACCTAGGATTGACCATTGATCTTCATATTGCTTATGAAGATCAATCTTGATAAGGCCATACTATGACACGTTTATTATATACATGTATGAGATGCTATGTATAATGTTTCATAAGTATGTGATGCCATGTATGATATCAATGAGTATGTGATACTAAATGCATGATGATATCTATTAATTAAAAATTAAGATCTATCTAGATCCTCACATAAAATTTTAAGTTGACATGCCATCCATATTTGAACACTTGTCAAGGCTTTTATCACCTTAATGTGGGTTTTACCAAAGTAGAAGTACATTAGGTTACATTAGTGAGACAAGATGGGTAATGGTGCTACCCATATGTTTAAAATGGTTTAACTTAATTAGGTTATCAAAACGGTTTTGGGCCTAATGGCATGAGATGGGATTTAAACATGCCGGGACATATGATGTCAAAATCCCATAAATTTCTAAGAGTTGCATGAGTTGCAATTGGTAAGAGTTACCTACCTAAAAAACTTAATTTTAAGTGTCATGCCAAAGCTGACTTAAAGTTGAGTATAAATATGGATCTTAGCTCACTAAATTAATATGATTATATTATTGAGGGTTGTTAATTTAGTGGGAGTTTTTTATAATCAAAATACTTAACGACTTTGCATTTATTGTAGATGGCCAACAATGATAACAATTCTACTATGTCACTGCGATCAATCCTTGCGAAGGACAAACTTACTGGACTAACTTCCTTGACTGGTTTCGAAATTTGAGAATTGTTCTCAAACAAGAAAGGAAGCTTTATGTCCTGGATTAACCTCACCCTGAAGAACTAGCCGATAATGCTTCTAGAGCTGAAAAGAATGCTTATGAGAAGCATCATAATGACTCTATTGATGTTGCATGCTTGATGCTAGCTACCATGAGTTCTGAACTTCAGAAAGATTTGGAAAACATGAAACTTATGATATGATTGTCAATCTAAAGGAAATGTTCCAGCAACAAGCAAGGCAAGAAAGGTATGATACTACCAAGGCATTGCACTCTTGCAAAATGGCTGAGGTGCTTCAGTTAGCGCTCATGTGTTGAAAATGAAAGGCTATATTGAGCACCTTGATAGGCTTGGATTTCATTGAGCCAAGAGTTGGCAACAGATTTGATCCTAAATTCACTTCTGATAGTTATGACCAGTTTATCATGAACTATAACATGAATGAAATGGACAAATCAATTTCTGAGCTGCATACGATGCTTAAAACTGCTGAACAGAATATTAAGTCCAAGCCTGGCCATGATTCTGATGGTTCAAAAGGGAAAGGGCCTTATGAAGAAAAGAAAAGGAAAGGATAAGGGAAGGGCTGGAAAGTCCAATGCTCAACCCAAACCCAAACCTAAACCCAAGGCTAAAGCCCCAAAGGAGGGTGTCTGTTTCTTTTGCAATGAACCTGGTCATTGGAAGAGAAACTGCAAGCTGTATTTGGAGGATCTAAAGAAGAAGAAGAAGACTGGTGAGACCGGTTCTTCAGGTATTTATGTTATAGAGATTAATTTCTCTCCTTCTAGTTCCTGGGTATTAGATACTGGATGTGGATCTCATATTTGCACAAATGTGCAGGGGCTTAAAAGGAGTAGACAACTAAAGAAGGGTGAAGTTGATCTTCGAGTAGGCAATGGAGCAAAAGTTACTACTTTAGTTGTAGGAAGTTATGAACTTTCTTTGCCCAGTGGGCTTTTGTTAGTTTTGAACAATTGCTTTATGTTCCTACAATGTGTAGGAGTATTATTTCAGTTTCTTGTTTGGATATGATGGTTTTTCTTTTATTATTAGGAATAATAATTGCTCCATTATCATAAAGACATGTTCTATGCAAATGCCGAATTACTAGATGGTCTTTATGTTTTGAATCTCCAAAAATCCAACAATTCTTCTGTCTATAACATAACTACCAAGAAATTTAAGTCCAATGACTTAAATTCAACCTAACTTTGGCATTGTTGCCTTGGCCATATAAATGAGAAACACATATCAAAACTCCATCAAGATGGACTTTTGAACTCATTTGATTTTGAATCATATGATACATGTGAATCTTGTCTATTGGGTAAGATGACAAAGGATCCCTTTACTGGACACAGTGAAAGGGCCAATGAATTATTGGGCCTAATACATACAGATGTATATGGACCATTAAGTTCAGATGCCAGAGGAGGTTACAAGTGCTTCATTACATTTACTGATGACTTCAGTAGATATGGTTATGTCTACTTGATGAGACACAAATCTGAATCATTTGAAATGTTCAAATCTTTTCAAAATGAAGTACAAAACCAACTTGGCAAGACAATCAAGGCACTTCGATCTGATCGAGGTGGAGAATATTTGAGCCGAGATTTTTATGACCATCTTAGAAGTTGTGGAATCATTCCACAACTAACTCCTCCTAGAACACCACAATGGAATGGTGTGTCTGAAAGAAGGAATCGAACCTTATTAGATATGGTTCGATCTATGATGAGTCTAACGGATCTTCACTTACCTTTTGGGGTTATGCACTTGCAACAGCTGCGTTCACACTAAATCGAGTTCCAACCAAAGCGGTTGAAAAGACGCCATATGAGATGTGGAATGGTAAAAAGCTCAGTTTGTCTTTTCTTAAGATTTGGGGTTATGAAGCTTATGTAAAACGTCAAGTTTCAAATAAGCTGGAACCCAAGTCTGACAAATATTTTTTTGTGGGGTATCCTAAAGCGACTAAAGGATACTACTTTTATAATCCCATTGAGAACAAAGTGTTTGTTGCTCGGAATTGTGTCTTTCTAGAAAGGGAATTTATTTCTAAAGGAACCAGTGGGAGCAAGGTACAACTCGAAGAAATTCGAGAACCATAAGATAACATTGAACCGCCTGTGGATGCTCAAAGTCAACAAACCATTGTTGACACACCACCTGTAGCACAAAATTTACGTAGATCTGATAGGATACGTCATGAGCCCGAGAGATATGGATTTCTTGTGACTGATAATCATGATGTATTGTTAGTGGATCAAAATGAACCTACTACCTATCAAGAGGCTATGTTAGATCCAGACTCTAAGAAATGGTTAGAGGCCATGAAGTCCGAAATCCAATCCATGCATGATAATCAGGTATGGACCTTGATTGAGCCACCTGAAGGTACAAAGACCATTGGGTGCAAATGGGTTTCAAAAAGAAAACTGACATGGATGGTAAAGTGCATACTTACAAAGCAAGGCTAGTTGCAAAAGGTTTCAAACAAACTCATGGCATAGACTATGATGAAACTTTTTCACCTGTAGCCATGCTTAAGTCTATTAGAATTCTCATTGCCATTGCTGCATATTATGACTATGAGATTTGGCAAATGGATGTTAAAACTGCGTTTCTTAATGGAAACTTACTTGAGGATGTGTACATGACACAACCTGAGGGTTTTGTACAACCTGAGAATTCTAGTAAAGTATGCAAGCTTCAAAGATCCATTTATGGTTTGAAGCAGGCTTCTCGGAGTTGGAATCTTCGTTTTGATGAATCAGTCAAAGAGTTTGGATTTATCAAAAATGAAGATGAACCTTGTGTTTACAAGAAAGTTAGTGGGAGCGCCATTGTATTTCTGGTCTTATATGTTGATGACATTTTACTCATTCGGAATGATATCCCTACCTTGCAGAGTGTCAAGTCTTGTTAGGGAAATGTTTCTCAATGAAAGACTTAGGCGAAGCTGCCTATATCCTAGGGATAAAGATCTATAGAGATAGATCTAAGAGGCTGATTGGTCTAAGTCAAAGTACTTACATAGACAAAGTACTGAAAAGGTTCAGTATGCAAGATTCCAAGAGAGGATACTTGCCTATGTCTCATGGTATTACACTTAGCAAATCTCAGTGTCCTAACACAAAAGATGAGCGAGAGCGCATGAGTAAGATTCCTTATGCTTCAGCAATAGGATCTATCATGTATGCTATGTTGTGCACTAGACCAGATGTCTCTTATGCTTTAAGCATAACGAGTAGATACCAGTCAGATCCCGGTGAGAGTCACTGGACGGCTGTCAAGAACATTCTTAAGTATCTGAGAAGATCTAAAGATGTGTTCTTGGTGTATGGCGGATTGGAAGATGATCTGGTTGTAAGTGGTTACACAGATGCAAGCTTTCAATCTGACAAAGATGATTTTCGATCGCAGTCAGGATATGTGTTTTGTTTAAATGGTGGTGCTGTTAGCTGAAAAAGTTCAAAGCAAAGCACTGTTGCTGATTCTACAACTGAAGCTGAATACATAGCAGCATCTGATGCAGCAAAGGAAGCAGTTTGGATCAAGAAGTTCATTACTGACCTTGGAGTGGTTCCTAGCATCACAAATCCTGTTGATGTTCATTGTGACAATAATGGTGCTATCGCACAAGCAAAGGAACCTAGGTCACATCAGCGATCCAAACACATTCTTAGGCGTTATCATCTCATTCGAGAAATCATTGAGAGAGGTAACGTAAAAATATACAGAGTTCCAACAGATGACAATGTTGCTGATCCATTGACTAAGCCTCTACCACAAGCAAAGCATGATCGTCATGCTAGGTTCATAGGTATTAGATACATTGATGAGTGGGCCTAGTGCAAGTGGGAGATTGTTAGTAATAGTGCCCTAGGCCTATTGTATGGACATGGTATTTTGAATATTTATGAGCATTTACTATTATCATAATTTGCATGTTTATTATATAAATGTCCTTGAATAATATTATGAATTATTCTAAATGTCCCTAATCGGTTATTGTTGTGGGAATAACAATAAATTAAGATTAGTATGAAATTTGATTGATATTCATGGGATGAATATGTGTATGAGATACAAATCAAATTTATATGTATTTGTTGAGAACAAATATTGGACAAGACCCGCCTTGAGATTAATACATGGATCAAAGTCATAAGTTAATCTCTAGTAGTTGTGTCATTAAATCCTTAGACCTGAGATTGCTATAGTTCTCAACATGAGGAATATTATGTTTTGACATAATCAAACGTTGTCTTTAACCGGATGATTATAAAGATTATGCTTGAACATAATAAGAATCATGTAGTGAGATATGAGTGATTAAGATGGAATTTGTCCCTCTTATTATAAGAGAGATATCTCTGGGCCCCTCGATGATTGAGACTGAGAATGCATGGCCATGCTCAAATGAATTGATGGAGATCAATATCATTTGTTTAGTCAGTCTAATTGGGTTTCGAAAAATTAAAGATAGAGCGATATAAGGTTGACTTTATCCATGCCTTATATTCTATCAAGATATCATGTGACAAAAGGATTATGTTATTAGCTACTTTAAGGTTGTCTCGGAACATGAGCTTTTCATTTAACTTGGGTAGTCATAATGTCTTGCTAGAGGCCGCTTATGACTTGTAAGATCAAAATATGATTTAGGCCTACTGCCAACGTTAATTGAACCTATAGGGTCGCACACTAAGAACGGACAATAATGGTTACGGTTTGTTACTCTCTATAGTAATTTAAAATGATGAGATTATTTAAAATTATAAATAATAATTAGTTGTCATTTAGATTCGAGTTTAATTTTAAGAAAATTTAAATTCGTAATTTAAATTATGACAAGTAATTAATTTGTTATATTTTCTTATTGGATAAGGAAATAATCCATAAAGATTTTTGGTTAAAAATATAAATTCCTTATTTGGTAAGGAAAGGATTTAAATTGTCATTATTTAAAAGAAGTTTTAAATAAATAATTAAAATCTAGTTAACCAAAACCCCTAGCAGACTTGTATATATATGATATACATTTTAAAGTCCATTGGGCATTTGAAAGGTCATGTCCGATTGGGCATTTGAAAGGTCGGGTCTATTGGGGCATTTGAAGGGTCGTGTCTTTTGCCTTAAAATAGATAAGCAGAGAGTTGGAAACTATGGTTCATTTTATGAAAAATGGACTTGTTGAACTAACATTCAAAACTATTTTGGTGTCCGTTCGTGTGTGGATACTTGTAGAGGGTGGTCGTCTTTCTGAAAGGCAGCACCTTTGAAGATCCGAGCAAACCCAACACAAGAACAGACGGATTACATACTGATCAACAAAAGGTAATAATTTGTTTATCCTTCTTTCGGTTTTATGAAACACATGTGATTCTTGGTGGGGGTTATGGAATAAATTTATTTTATTTTCGTTACCATTTTATTCCAATTAGATTGGGATTTTCTATTCTGTAACCCTACACTGCCACCATTGAGATCAAAGTGGCCGAGGAGAGGGCCGAGAATGCTGAGGAAATTGCTCGCCAATGAGACGCCGAGGCAGCAAATCTGAAGGCGGCGGTGACCGAGGCCGAAAGGAAGGCTACGAGGCTGAGAAGAAGGCCACTAAGGCTGAGGAGAAGGCCGCCAAGGCCGAGAAGAAAGTCATCGAGGCCGTAGAGGATTTTAGGAAGTCCAAAGCTTTCAGTAGGGAGCTGGTCGAGACAACTGCATTCGCATATAATGGCGGCTTCCAAGACTGCAAGGAGAAAATACGCAGACTCTACGGCCTCGAAGGAATTGAAGAGCTGGAGCCGGACGAAGTTCCTGAGGATGACGACTTAGCTCCGGCCCAACCTTAGTTTCTTTTATTTTCTTTATATTGTATTAAGTCCGATTTGATCGGCAATTTTGTAACTTTCATTAGCAATAAAAATTTCTTGCTCAATTCTCATTTTGATTTGAATCGTAAGTAATTATCAATGAGTGGATATGAATAAGCCGTAGTGGCTGCTATCAAGGCCATAGGTAGTCATAGCTAATAACCGCACTCGTGTGACCTGGTGATCTTGACAAATGACCTCGCGCTGCAGGTTATCAACACCGGAGGGTAGCACCGTCGCGAAGTCGATTAAGGGACTATCATCAAGAGGTCGGGTGGTGCCAAGGCACAGGTAGGCCAACACAGACGAGGGGTAGGGCCTTTTGAAGAGTTAAACTTCCAATACCGACGCAGAGTTGAGCTAAGACGCCGATGCGGAATCACGTTAAGGTACCTACACGGAGTCGATTTAGGACGCCGACGCGGAGTCGAGCTAAGGTGCCGACGCAGAGTCAGGCTTGGAGGCTTAGAGTGCCGAGGGGAGACTCGGGCTTAGAGTGCCGACGCGGAGCTAGGCTTGGAGGCTTAGAGTACCGAGGAGAGACTCGGGCTTAGAGTGCCGAGGGGAGACCCAGGCTTAGAGTGCCGATGCAGAGCCGAGCTTAGAGTGCCGAGGGGAGACTCAGGCTTAGAGTGCTGAGGGGAGACCCGGGCTTAGAGTGCCAACGTGGAGCCGGGCTTAGAGTGCCGATGCGGAGCCGGGCTTGGAGGCTTAGAGTGCCGAGGGGAGACTCGACCTTAGAGTGCCGACACGGAGCTGGGCTTGGAGGCTTAGAGGGAGAAGCATGATTACTCAAAAACATGTCACTAAGAATATTTTGAATGGTACTCCAGCAGGCAAGCTCAAGCTAAGAAATTAACAAACTACTGATAGTACTGTCATAGGTTGTCTGCGTTCCACGTGCGGGGGAGAGGCTTCCCGCCTAGCTCCTCAACTCTGTATGCTCTGTGATGAAGCCCCTTTGTGAGTCGATAGGGTCCTTTCCATCTTGGCGCTAGCTTGCCTCCTTCCGTCGGCTTTGATATTTTGGCTCGTCGAAGGACTAGGTCTCTGGGACGAAATGTCTTAGGTCGTACTCGGGCATTGTAGTATCTGGCCGCCCGCTGATGGAAGGCCGCCATTCAGAGCCGCGCTCGGTCCCGTAGCTATTCTACTAGGTCGAGGTTGGCCCGCAACTGATTTGGGTTGTCCCCCTCGCTGTACAACTCCGTACGGGGGCTTGGGACACCTATCTTCACGGGAATGACAGCTTCAGATCCGAAGACCAAGCTGAAAGGAGTCTCTCCGGTGGGGGTCCGCGGCGTTGTGTGGTAGGCCCACAGCACACTGGGGAGTTCTTCCACCCATCGTCCTTTGCAGTCATCTAGCCGGGCCCTAAGTCCTTGAAGGATAATGCGGTTGGTCACCTCGACCGCACCGTTAGTCTGGGGATGCCCCACAGATGTGAACTGCTGATGAATGCCTAGCTCGGTGCAGTACTCCCGGAAGGCCGTGTTATCAAACTGCCGGCTGTTGTTAGTGACGAGAGTATGCGGCAGCCCAAACCGACATATTATAGATTTCCACAAGAAGGATCTCACCTTACCCTCGGTAATCTTGGTGAGTGCCTCGGCCTCGATCCACTTGGTGAAATGGTCGACGGCTAACAGTAGGAATTTACGCTGATCGAAAGCTAGAGGGAATGGTCCCAGGATGTCCATACCCCACAGGACGAAGGGCCAAGGTGCAGCCAGGGGGTCAGCTGAGACGTCGGTTGGTGTTGGATGTTGGCATGGTGTTGGCAACTATCACACCTCTTGACAAGCTCGGACGCGTCCTTCCTCATTGTTAGCCAGTAGTATCCTTGTCGCAAGGCTTTGTACGCCAGAGCTCTGCCCCCCAGATGACTTCCACATATGCCTTCATGTATTTCCCGCAGGATGTAGTCTGCTTCCGTGGGGCCGACGCATTTGAGGACCGGATATGAGAATGATCTTCGGTAGAGTTTTTCGTCCATCATCAAAAACTTCAGGGCCCACCTCTTGAGCAGCCTAGCGTCAATCGAGTCCTCGGGAAGGGCGTCGTCAGTTAGGTACCGAATATAAGCGTCCATCCACGAAGGCTCTTGCTCGACCGGTAGGATCTCCTCCGTGGCTTCAATGCTTAGGACTTTCAGATGCTTCACGTAGGTTCTTCCCAACATCCCGTCGACTGAGGTAGCCAGTCGGGATAGGGCGTCAGCTCTGACATTCTCCCCCCGATGAATATAACTGACGTTGAAGTAAGCTAAGAGAGAGGCTTGTGACTGCACCATACTCAAGTAACGGGACATAGTAGGATCCTGCGCCTCGTATTCTCTAGTGATTTGGCTAGTGACTAGCTGGGAGTCAGTGAATGCTCTAAGGCGCTTCACCCCGAGCTCCCGGGCCAATCTTATTCCCGACAGTATGGCCTCATACTCCGCCTGATTGTTGGTGGCTGGAAAGAGAAAGTGGAGAGTGTACTCGGTTACAACTCCGTCCGTGTTGGCCAGGATGAGGCCCGCTCCACTCCCTTGGGAATTTGACGCTCCGTCCACATGAAGGATCCACTCATCCTTTTCCGTCCCAGGAGTTGAGGGGTTTGCATGGGAGTCTTCTGGTTGCTCCTCGCTCCAGGTGCATTCGACCAAGAAATCTGCCAGGACCTAAGATTTCATAGCCAACCGGGGGTAGAAAGATAGGTCGAATTCTTCCAACTTAAGCATCCACTTCGCTAGTCGGCATGAAGTGTCTGGACGAGCGAGAATCGCCTTGAGTGGTTGGTCCGTGACTACCACGATCGGATGAGCTTGAAAATAGGGCTGGAGGCACTGGGCGGATACTATCAATGCAAAGATGATCTTCTCAATCCTCGAATACCTGGTCTCCGCGTCGTGAAGCACTTTACTGGTGTAATACACTGGCTTTTATGTTTTGCTGGTGTCCATGCAAACCAGCACGGAACTGACAGCTTCGAGAGAAGCCGCGAAGTACAGAAGAAGTTCTTCTCCACCCTTTGGCTTGGACAGCAGCGGCGGGGTGGATAAAAATGCTTTCAGTGCCTCGAAGGCCTTCTGGCATTCCCTTGTCCATTTGAATCCGTTGACTCTGCGGAGTGCCTTGAAGAAAGGCAAGCACCTCTCAGCGGACCTGGACAGAAAGCGGCTCAAGGCTGCCACCCTTTCCGTCAGGCGTTGCACTTCCTTCTTGTTGGCAGGAGGCCTCATGTCCAGGATGGCCCGGACTTTATCAGGATTCGCCTCGATTCCTTGTTGGGTCACCATGAAACCCAAGAATTTGCCGGCCGTCATCCCAAAGGCACATTTGCGTGGGTTCAGCCTCATCTGATATCGGCGGAGGTTACCAAAGGTCTCCGTTAGGTCAGCGATATGGCTGGTGGCGTGGACACTTTTTGTCAACATGTCGTCCATGTATACCTCCATGTTGCGTCCGATCTGATCCTCAAAGACTTTGTTCATTAGCCTTTGATAAGTGGCCCCCGCATTCTTCAATCCGAACGGCATCACCTTGTAGCAGTATAGCCCCTTCTCGATTATGAAAGAGGTAGCTTCCTCGTCTGCCGGGTTCATCCTGATTTGGTTGTACCCAGAGAAAGCGTCCATGAAGCTAAGGGTCTCATGGCCGGACGTAGCGTCCACCAATTGGTCGATCCGAGGCAACGGAAAACTATCCTTGGGGCTTGCTTTGTTGAGATCGGTGAAGTCTACGCACATCCTCTAGCTCCCATTGGCCTTGCGGACCATCACAATGTTAGCCAACCAGTCGGGGTAGCGAACTTCCTGGATATGACCCGCAGCTCTCAGCTTGCGGATCTCCTCATCGATGGCTTTCTGCCTTTCAGGGGCGAAGCTCCTCTTCTTCTATCGGATAGGTCGGCATTCTGGCTTAAGGTTGAGCTGATGAGTGATTATCTTCTCAGGGATGCCTGACATATATGATGATGACCATGCGAAGATGTCGGAGTTGGCACGCAGGAAGGCAAGAAGCCAATTGCGTGCCTCTTCCGGAAGTAGTGCTCTGACCTGGATGGTCCTCGTTGGGTCCTCCCCCAAGGGAAGGCTAGAAGGTGCTCGGCTGGCTCCCCCCTCCTCTCCAAGTCTCGGGGTCGAGTGGTTCAGGCGCTGCTGCCGACACCGTCTCCTGCGGGCTGGGGGCTAAGTGGCAGCAGAGCAGTGGTGGGCTCTATTCTCCCTTCATTTCTTCGACCCCTTCGTCAGTGGGGAATCTCACCAGCAATATTTTGGTGGAGATAACAGTATCCAGCAGATTCAAGCCGGGTCTCCCCAAAATTGCATTGTAAGCCAGTGGGACCCGAACCACTAGGAAGTTCATGAGAACTGTGCTTTGACGCGGTGAGGTCCCGGCGGTAACGGGGAAGGTGACTTCACCCTCCACCCTGACGGAGTCTCATGTGAAACCCATCAAGGGGGTGGTGATAGGTAGAAGAGAACTTGTATGTAAATTCATTCTAACAAAAGTGTCATAACTCAAGACATTCACTAAACTTCCACTATCAATCAGAATCCGCTTTACAGGGTGTTTAGCGATCATCATGGAGACGACAACGCTGTCATCATTCTTATTCACTACTCATTCTAGATCCCTTTTGGAAAAAGAGATTACAGAGTCTTCTTCCTCCTCTCGCTGTCTTTTTGCACTGCTGCCTGCCCCCAGGAGATCATGGCCACGGTCTTTTCCATTGGGGCGTTGTCTATGCTAATCCGCGGCGCAGGAAGTGCCGATGGACCCGCGGCAGTAGGGTTCCCCTTCGGACAAACTTGCTTAGATGACCTTGCTGAACAAGTTCCTCGATAGCTTTCTTCAAGAGGCGACAGTCTTCAGTATCGTGGCATAGTCTCTGTGATATTGGCAATAGAGCTCATTGCTGCGGGGGATCCCAAACTTCATGGGGGGCGGATGTCGAAAGTAGGGCTCCTCCTTAATCTCCAACAGGATGTGAGATATCGGAGCAAGGAGGAGTGAACTGCTCCTTGGGAACAAGTGTCTGAGGCCGGTTGTCTGAGCGACGGGGAGACTCAGACTTCTTGGGTTGTCCTCCAGCAGGCTTCGTGGGCGTCGGTTTCTTGGTAGAACCTTTGTCGACCTCCCTTTTGGAAGAGTCCGCCTCGTTGGTACGAATGTACTTCTGTGCCCGGCTTAGTAGCTCGGCATAGGAGCCAGGAGGCTTCTTATACAGGGAATATGCAAATCTAGAAGGACGAAGCCCTCACTTCAGGGCTAGGGTGGCTACAGAATCCTCCAAGTTATAAACTTCGAGCGCGGCCTCCTTGAACCGAGTGACGAAGTCTTTCAGGGTTTCGCCACTCCTTTGTTGGATGGCAAACAGGCTATCAGCCATTCGAGGAATCTTCCGGCATGCATCAAAGTGGGCCGGGAAAGATCGCTCGAGCTGTCTGAAGGAATTGATGCTGCGGTGGTAAACGTGAGAACCATGCACGCGCCACCCTCCGCAGTGTGGCCGGAAAGGCCACACACAGGAGAGAGTCCATCGCTCCTTGGACTTGCACGAGAACTTTGTAGCTCTCCAAGTGTCCAGTGGATCCATCGTGCCGTCGTACGGGTTCAACTGGGGAAGACAGAACCGAGGTGGGACCGGCTCCTCCATGATGCGGCGAGAAAGCGGGGGACGATGGTCGTAGTCCGTCCCGTGAGGGCTAGCGATCCGGCGACTAAGCTCCTCCAATCGCTGGGATATTCATCAAGCCGCCGTTCGGCCCGGCGGGCGACCTTCCTGCCGGTGTCCTCCTTAGAAGAGTCCGAAGACAAGGAAGGGGAAGACTGCCGGTGCAGGGAGTGCGCATGTATTGGTTCCTTCTCACCATGCCGTCGGTGGGAGTGATCAGAATGGCGAGAGAGAGATCGTCGCCGCTTTAAGGCTTCCCGATGGAAAGGTTGGAGCAAGTGATGGGAGGCCTCAGGAGGAGTCCTGCCCTGATGAGGGTGACTGGCTCCATGACCCTCCCTATAAGGTGGGGGGGGGGGGGGGGGGGGTTGAGGTGGCAAAGGCATGGTGGCGAAGCAGTGTTCCTGTAGTCCTCGCACTACCGTCATCAGATCTTATACCTGACTAGTCAGGACGTCAAGCTGATCGGACTGGCTAGCCTGTGGTGGTGCAAGAGGCGGAGCATGGGTGTTGGCCTCTGATTGTTCAGCCCGCGGGAGGCATTCCGTGGCGTGGCTGGTGGAAGCTTCCTGAGCTCGTGTCGTCACCATCCTCTTCCTCGCAGAAGTTGAGGGGTTGCAGATACGTAAAGGTAAATGTCTGTCTGCCAGCGCCCCCTACCTGGCGCGCCAATCTGTTGCTACCAAGTCACTTGTGATGAGCACCGGGTGTGCTGAGATCTTCGGGGGCCTCCGAGGAGGTGAAAAGGTCGCCTTCTTCCTCCAAGAACCTATAAGAAGTCCCGGGCCGGTGGTTCCGGCGGGGACCCTCCGACGCTCAAGTTAGTGAACTTGTAGAATAGGAATGTGATGTGTGAATATATTTCAGAGAGAAGAAGAAGATCCCTTGCCCTGAGCTCGGGGTCCTTCTTTTATACCTGTCTGAGAGGTTTCTTTTACCTCGTTCAGTTGAAACCATCGAGTCTTTCTTGTTCGGATGAGCTCTGTGAATGGTAGGTGGGTGAGCTGTTGCTGAATGGACGCCATGTATATCGACAACTGTGGGATGCGTTAGTAACCGCCCGTGATCTCAGTAAAACAAGATATGCGGTGGTTAGTGCCTCAGATCTCGGGGTCCGTTATTCGAGACCAGCTCCGTTATACTAGAAAAATTGTGCAGTATTGAGGCCGAAGCTAGAGGCCGGGACTGAAGTCAAGGGCCGAAGCTAGAGGCCGGGGTCGAAACCAAGGGCCGAAGCTAGAGGCCGAGGCCGAAGCCAAGGGCCGAAGCTAGAGGCCGAGGCCGAAGCCAGGGGCTGAAGCGAGGATGCCGACGCCAGAAACGAGCTATCAACTCATTCGGTTCTAAAAATCGCGCAGGGTGTTATGCTGCTGCCCAGAAGATGTGATCAGCCACATCATTATCCTTTAAACGATGACTTTGACTTTCTCTCATTGTTCATGTTCCCTTCTCTTCTATCTTTTATTTTTTTATTTTTTATTTTGTTTGTAATATTTGCCCTTGCAACTCTCTCCATCTATGTAGAGCTTAAAAAAGGGTTAAATCGTTCTGAGACACAACTCAACTTAGTCCAGGTATATACTTATAAACTCATGGATAGAACTGAATTCAAAAGTTAAACTAATGCAAACAAACTTGTACAACCACACTTACAAGAAGAAAAACTTACATATGAGATTGAAGGGACTCAAGGACAGCAGGCACATGATCCATTAAGCTTACTAAGTGGGCCAGTCATAAAACTTAGAGCCAAGTATTTGGAAGAAGCATTAAATGGGTCAAGACTCAATAAACTTGCATCTTGAAGATCTTCATATTCAGTTTCACATTTAGTGTTGGGTTTCGTCACATTGGTGGCGAGGTTATCAGACGCTTCAGCAAGAGTCTCAGAACCACTAAGTCTCAAGAACTACTCGAAAACTTAAATGATAAGTGTTAAGTTTGATTGTTTGAACACCACAAGAATAAACTTGATAAGTTTAAGAATCCTTCCAAGAGTGAGAGAAGAATACAAATTTTCCTGGTAGAATCCTTGGTTTGTTATATAGAGTTCACAAATTCTCTAGAATATTCTCCTATAATATATCTAAAGAAAGTTTTCTAAAATTAAGGGATTGATATAATCTAAATTAAAATTTTAAAATTAAGGGATTGACATCTAAAAGATTCTTTTGTTTCAAATCCGAATTAAATCTATAAAGATTAATTTTCATATTCGTCTAAATAAATATCCCTGAGATTTAGGGATTGATATCTTGATCCTTTTAAGACTGAAAATATATAAGTCCTTAGGTAAAACCTCTAGAACTTTAATCATAGTGACTAGATTTCCTTGAAAATGATTTGAACTTGGGCTAGCTCCATATTTTTACTATTTCACCAACTTGTTGAATTAGCCTATTTAACGCTTATTGAAAACGCTTGCTCTAAGTTTTATGNCTCCTAATGCCAGAACTGGAACTAATCTTCCATCGCCGACATTGAGGAATCTTTCATTGTCCTCAAATCTTCTAGTGACCTGTAGTCCCTGCAATGAATTGCAAATGTTAAAAGGACTCCCGGTATCCAATACCCAGGTCTAATTATCATATACAAAAAAATTACAAGGTGTTATCATATAAATACTTTGTTGAGCAACATATTGCCCCTTTTTCTTCTTTGGCATGTTTAGATCAGTGTGGCAATGTAAAGATGACAGTTCCTCTTCCAGTGCCCTTGCATCTTGCAATGAAAGCATTCAGCTTGACTTTTATCAACTTTCTTTTTTGCATCTGACCACTTATAGATGTCCTAGCATGTTGCACCTTTTTTATTTTTTTTTCTTTCTTTCCCAAAGGGTTGACGCCCTACCTTAGATCCTTCAATCACATTAACCAAAACCTTAGAGAGAGCTGGTTATCCTTCTCAAACTTCTGTAACAACCCCAACAAACTATGGTAGTTGACTGCAAGCTTTGTCATTCGAAAATGAGTAAGAAAGGTCGGAAGGATGGAGGCAAGGAATTCAGGATCGCATCTTTTCTCAACTGCTCATGTAGGGGAAAGCCGAGCTTGCTTAGCAGTTCTATCTTTTCGATATGTACAATACATGATCAGTGACCGAGATCCATCCCTCATTCGAGCATTAAAAATAGCACAACTAGTCTTGTGCCTTTCAACGTCGTCAGGTGTGCCGAAAGATTCATTCAACGCTTGAATGATTTCTTCTGGCTGAGCATTCTCAAACCGACGACCGAATTCATCGTTCATTGCTAGTATGATGCAACGTACGCTAGTTCTATCACTGAGCCACTTCTGATAAGTGTCTTTCTCAGAACTTTGTGTGTTTGCATCAGTATCTTTGTTGCAGGATTATTCAGAATATATAGAATCCTCTCATGCTCAAGGACGATCTTAAGTTTTCTAAACCAACTATTGAAATTTGAACCATTCAACTTGTCACTATCCAATAGGGACCTTAATGATAAATTAGTGACCATTTTCTGCATAAGGAAAAACTAAAGTTTATTAGTATATAAATTGAGTCAGTCTAAAGACTTGGACTTTAGTCTAAAGATTCTTCCACTATTTTGTTCAAATTGGCAGCCTCTACACCCCAATTCGAAGAATTATTCTCAATTCTTTAGTGGGCACTAAGATCTACATAGACTACATACAGGCCCAAGTGAAGCTTGGCCAACCCATATGCATCTAAGAGTATGTTCAAAACCAATTGTTTCCCCAAACAATTCTTATGTTCAGTTTTGCCCCATGTTCCTCTTCAGCAGGCATGGAGTGCCTCCACTGAAAGTTTTAGTTAGGTCCAACCATTAAATGATATAATCAGCGTAACCTATCAATAGACAACCAAGCCCGAGTGAAGCTGGCCCACCTAACTGTTATTTAATAGTTACGCTGACTTATCATATAATGAATGATAATTCTGATGGTTGACAAGCACCAGGCATGGAGTGCCTCCAATGATTATCAAGACATCGGACTCATTATCACCCACCTTAATGGGAGGCTATGATCTAGTTATATATAACTATTTCATTTTAAGGACCTATAATTTTAGAGGATTTAATAATCTGAAGACAAATTGACTAATCAAGTTCTCCTACTGAACCTATGAAATGGTAGAATGAAACAAGATTAAGTATGGTTAAGTGGCACCTAAATCAGTTAGGCTAATTTCCTTACAGGCATGGGTCAACCGAATCAGGTAAATGATCAGAATCATAAATGGTTCACCATATTGACCAGGTAAGTGAGATCGATGGGAGGGATATGCCATTAACTCATTAAAGACGCATCAATACGAGTAGCTCCCAATTAAAAACCATTCGATCGTTGATCCTAGAGCAACTTGCCAACTCACCTTGACATCATATGGTTAACCAATTTGATTTGACTATCTAAGAGATTCATGCTCAACTACCTAGCCTAATCTACTTCATTTGGTTTAATCAAAGACATGGACATGATCAACTATAACTATTGTTTGATTTAGAGCATCCTTAACCTAAGCTAATCAATTTAGATTGATCAAATACTCTTATAGTCCATTTGATTTAAACCTTAGGGTCTAACCCTTTATGGACCTGATTTAGCTAACCCAAAAGATTAAATATATTTCATGTCTTATATTTTGAATCATGCATCAGTTGCATTATTTAACTACTCATAATTCCTATATTTAGATCGTATATAAAAATTATGAATAAATATTTGACATTCAATAAGACTCTCATAAATATTTGTATGTTTCATAACATAGGCATCATGCCATCATATCTTATATCTATGTTTTTATACTAAACATGCAAATATAATACTTTTATACAACATCAATATGTATCAAATATAAAACATATTTTGAGAGTGTGTGCAATCTGTGTTTTGAAGCCAAAGATCAATTTAAATTATCTTTTGACTAAACATCAAGAACCATAACATCACAGCAATTGTTACATAATACATCGTTGAATGGGTAATTTAGATTTTTAATCCATCTATGACCGAATAGACCTATGATCCATTTTAGCTTTGATTACACAATTAATGATTACACAATTAATGAGAGCATTAATCTTACATGCAATAAATTAGATCAATGATGAAACCATGGCTCTGATAGGAGAAATAAACTTCGAGACATGCATATTTTAAAATTTGATAACTATTATCAATGCAGAAACTAAAAGATTACATATTAATCTATCTAATATGCATCAAGATCATATCTTTGCCTTATATATAGGATCGCTTGATCTAAAATATGCATATAAATAAAATCATCAAGATCATATCTTGATCCTCAAGATAAGAAGTCATACTTCTTGTCTTGAAGCATGCCTTAAGATCTAGGGATCATATCACTTACCTTAAGGGCAGTTGAAAAATCCTTTTATGCTTTGTAGCCGTTCAATCTCCTGGCCTCTAGTATCGTCCATGCGAAGCCCCGAATGATCGGACTTTTGGAAGTGCTAGCTCGCGAAAAAATAACTTTGCTGATCTAGAATCCTTCCACTTGAATCTTCCTCCAAGATCCACCACGCTTCTGCTAACACCAGAATCACCAGGATTTTTATTCTAACCTTTTAGAATTTCAATCCACGACATATCGTGTATTGTTGTTCTGTGTAATCTGGTGAGGGATGTCCTCTATTTATAGTCTCATTTTAGTCGGCCCATTGAATTCTAACATTTAGAATTCCATCGTTCAATAAAAAGCA
This sequence comes from Calamus simplicifolius, assembly GCA_900491605.1. Taxonomy (NCBI): domain Eukaryota; kingdom Viridiplantae; phylum Streptophyta; class Magnoliopsida; order Arecales; family Arecaceae; genus Calamus; species Calamus simplicifolius. Next base: position 356,061 of record UESW01004021.1, read on the forward strand.
AAGAGATGCAGAACCAAAGACGCGCGGCGTTTGGTTAATTCCGACGTTCGGTGAAAACCAAAGAGTCACAATGTTTGGCTAATTCCGACGTTCGGTGAAAACCAAAGAGTTGCAGTGTTTGGCTAATTCAAAGAGGTACATGAATTCTAACACTTAGAATTCCAACGGGAGAAGATTAATGTCAGGCATTAAATTCTATATGAGAATTTAATCTCTCATGAGATGAGATTTTAGCCATCTCATCATGAGATGCGAGAGGTTTGGGTTCAAGTGATGGTTTAATCTGATCTGAATTATTGGACTGAACCAATATAAATCATGGTCCTAGCCCAAATCAAATTTGGCTAGTCCTGAATCTATTTAAATCCAAATCAAGTCTAATTTCAAATCAATATTTGAAATTGACTAGTCCTTCTAATAGACTTAAACCAAATTGAATCTTATTCACTTGTACTTAACCCAATTGAGATAATTCAATCAATCAAATTGATTAATTAAATCATATACGATTCTCAATCGTTGATCAGCAAATAGATCATTCTAGGAAACTTTTATACGTGTAACTCTCTAGGTTCGAACCTAAGCCGGTAGCATAGAAACAACTTTCTATACTAATCGATGTGCCCATCTAGCAATGGAACCCGACGTCCGGATAGGTCGAAGAGTTGCCAAACAAACTCCAAGAACCCTAAGAAACAGTTACCGTATAATTCATCCTCTTGACCACAAATGCTAAGGATGGCTTAAGAGCCTGTCAACTCTAAACAACAAATCCATAAAGTGATTTCAATTTTAGTGATCATGTGACTTTTACATGAAGTGCCTTGGCCAAGGTCTTGCTAAATTGAAACACAAGCATTTCTCCTTTTAACGGGATAGGTCAAATTCCATCTTGATCCACAACTGACTACCACAAGTACTTGACTGCACCCAGTAACCTTTCATAGCTGGATTAGGAATCCAGGTGGTCCGGCACCTAAGTACAATGAGTTGCTTGTAAGCCACTGGTTGTGATCTTCAGGTCTGAAGGATACTTATACCTATATCTTCTCGGATTAACTCTTGACAGTAGAGTATCCGAAAATGAGTCACATTCGGTGAAATGTACTCCTACACTTTCACCTGTATGTCATACAAGTGTCTCTACACTCCTTGGTTAAGAGGACAACCAACAAATATGATATACAACGTCCTATAATTGATAGTACTATGGCCCTGTCATAGTATATCATTTGGTTGCGAATTCTTTTAAGGACCTTCAAAGATAATCCTCCTTTATCGTGAAGGAAGATCATGAGGGCTTCATTACCATTATGAGTTTTAAGAAGATGTTCTTGTAATGAATAAACTGCCAAATAACTTTTATTAATATATCAATTTATATACAATTTACATTAGCACAATCATCAAATGATTGGCTTTAGGATACAATTCCCAACACGTAGATGAACAAAAAAAAAAGAAAACAAAAACCAAAGGCAGTTTGTGTAGAGTGCTGAGGCGAATAAGTTGTGTCAGAGCAGCAAACTAGCATATTTGCAATTGAAATTTGGAATTACTGAAGGGGGCACGGGACTTGATGGACAGAGGGTGTGATGTCCAGTAAGTTTGGTAAAACAATTTGCTTCTTAAGCCCATCAAACTACTTGCAACAAAACAGCAGTTCAAGTTAGACCACCATGTAACATCCAAAATGAAGTAGAAAGGTGAACGCAATCATGATCCTGGATTACTAATTTAACATATACAACTAGACAGATGTTGCAGATCCCTTAAGAGCAACATGACATTGATTTCTAAATAATTATATAAATCAGTATACTCCATAGACCCCAAAAACAAACAGAATCCTCCACTCCGGTGGCTCAAAAGAACAACTATGCAATAGCAAGTTCATTCAACATAAGAAAGTGAAGTCTTACATTAGATGCAGTAATTTTATGAATATTTCCTCCATGAAAGCATGCAGTAAATAAATTACTCACCTCTTTGTAAGTATGTGCCAATAAATCGATCAACTCAGCTGACAGTTCACATACGCAAGGATCAACCAATGTATTGTACTCAAAATCCTTAATTTCACTATATAAAATCATGAACTCAGAACATTAGATTTACATTTCATCAACTGCCTATTACAAATGGCTATGCTTCCATAAAACACCATCCATAAGAGGCAGCTTTCAAAACAAAGGAATCTCAAGCCTTAAATAAAATTAAACAATCAAAGTAGACTCACAGCACAAGGCAGCCCACCCTATCACCAACTAACACTCAAATAGGTCAACTCTTATGAAAAAGTAGGAATGAGTACAACGAGAAAGCAGCTCCCTGGATACATATTGAGAAAATAGTAGAAGAAAAGAGCACCCCACCCCAAGGTCACATCTTTGAATATAAATCCCAACCAAGAGCTGATAAGAGAAACAAAAAAAAACCAACTTCTGCTGCCTATACAAGACCCCCAGACAATTCAAAAATGCCATGAAAATACCCCAGACAATTCAAAACTAGAATCAAGCATACCACCTCACAACCTATATGTCACAGCCAGTAACAAAGTTCAAAAATGCCATGAAAATGTCAAAAAACAAAGTTCAAAAATGCCATAAAATACCCCCTTACTAGACAAGACAGTGTTCTTTTACCTAGCAGCTCCCCTGGTGAAGAACCGGCACATTCTGCTTATAATGTGTCATGCAAAGCATCATACTCCAAGTCCTCATGTAACAGCATACTCCAGACAAACTTTCAAAACAAGTGTATCTCATGTCTAAAATTTTAAAAAACAATCAAAATAAAGTAATAGCACAAGGCAGTTCACTGTAATGACATACTGACACTCAAATTGATCAACGCTGATGGAAAAGTTTGGAAGAGTACAATGAGAAACCAGCTCCTTAATGCATGTGAAGTAAATAGTTGAAAGAGTTAACCAAATCTATAGAGTTGAAACCATTATTTGATAAATTAGTATAATTAATATGACATAACTGCCTACTAGAATGACATAGATGCCTACAATTTGATAGTTGATTGATTCTAAATCCAATTTCATCATTGTTCAAGGCAACTTACCGACATAATCCATTTGCGAAATATGGATTCTATATTCAGTGGGCTTAGGAAGGCAGTATTAGCAGTTATTTCCTGACGGTCACATTTTGCATGCATCCAATTCAGAAATGTTATGCATCTGCCAAACATCATGGCCCTCATCGTTAATAGAGCACCTGACTATGATGCTTCACAACGGTTGCATTTATAAATGCCCTCCAAGTCATGAGTTCATAGCCGATGCTTCGATATCAATTAGGTCAAGCAAATATTTGTAAGAAAGTTTAATGGCACTGGAATCATTAAAAATAAACACAGGTTAGTTTTCCAATTCATCAAAATATAATCAAAACTTTAATATAAGAAAATGTTGCTTCAAACAAGTGAAAGTCTGCCTAATATTATCTCAGCATAACAAATTAAACAACAAGATGAGTGCTGGCATAACATATAAATGTAGGAACGTAGTCTACCCATCTCAAAGCATCTCAAAACATCAGTATCAACAGTCATTGTGATATTACAAGATATAGTGTTGTTAACAATATCAAAGCATTAACGTATCCTGCCCAAACTGAAACCCAAGAGAAAGACTACAAGAAAGGATACGAAAAGTAATATAAATATTTTTAAAGGTGCACCCACAGTCCTGGTCATGTATTCATCCTTTTTTCCTCGTTGATATTCCATTTCAGTAAATTTTCCAATATATTGATGTTTAGAAGGTTTACGATAATTATGAAATGCATCAATTGCCTCTTGTCTACATTTAAACTTCTTGTACAAGGCATGCTTGAACCCACTAACCTCACGCTGACACTCAGGCCATGATTCATAAATCCCTCGTCTACGGCCCACGAAAACTACATAATAACTTTGGGCAGACATTTCTAAACCTCAGGATCAAGCAGCTTGATTTCCTGCATTACGGGGATACAATATGAAACTTAGATGGCATAATTCATTGCACTATTAATAAAGTCAATCATGATCAAAATACAAACTTAAACAATTGAAGAACATAGTATGATCGTAGTCAAAGGATGCATCGTACACTTACTTCGCGTGTGATGAGCAACCCATAGCCTATTAGCTATGGAATTGCGTAGTTCATCACCTCTTCGGGATTCATCATCCCCTATAATGAGATAAGGATCGACATCCTCATCACGATCAGCTGGCAAGGGTTCTATAGACATGTTGAAGTATTTGTCATTTCCTTGGGTGTGTTGAATGAAGTTGTGAATGATGCAGCAAGCCATTACAATACGTTTCTGAACCTTGAAGGGAAATGGAATGGGACTTCTAAGAATCTTATATCGCTTCTTAAGAATTTGAAGGCCTTCTCTACGCAATTTCTGAGTTGAGCATGTCGATGGTTGTATAAGTCTCGACAATTATTATATCGTTGAGCCCTACGATTGTTGAAGGTACTTAGATGGTACCTATTACCCCGATATGGGGCAAGAAACTTATCCGTATTACCATATCCTGAGTCAACAAGATAAAATTTCCCTGTACATGACAACAATGCCTTGACATATACCCTCTGAATCACAAAAAAATATTATCATTCAACTATGAGAAATGAAATACCTTTGGTACAACGAGACCTCCTGACTCGACACACCAACGTAAGACTCTCATATCGGCTGCAGATCCCTCACATCCAGTACAAACAAAAAGGAAGGAGTGATCAAATGATACTGCAGCCATGACATTTTGGAAGATGGTGCCCTTTCGATTATGGAAGCGCGGTTGTTTGCTTTTCTTGATTAATGCAGTATATGGGTACCATCGATCGCTCCTACAGCATTCTGCAATGCAAGCAAATATATCAAGGACCAGGTAATGATAATATTGCAAATTATATAATTGCATTAATATCGTTCCATACGTACCATGAAGTAAGGATAGAAATGGTTGTTGTCACGGATCCGTGGGTGCACGGCGGCATGCTATAGAGGTTGAACGATAAATTCTTGCTTAAGCAAATAAATTGCTTTCAGTATGTTGTTAAAGTGTTGGGATATTGTCTCCTCTGAGTGCTGGAAGGTTTCAGCCAACACTCTATTAGTGACACCATGACCTATGCCGTAAAGAAAAATTGCTAGTTGCTCCTGTATCGATACGTTGCATGTGATACTTACGAAGCCTTGCGAGACAAGCAATTCTTCCAGCTTGAAAAAATAGTATTTGTCATCCTAAAGTGATCATAACCTCTATCTGGATGTCCACTCAAAATATCTGCAACGAGTTTGTGACCCGAGAATGGACGAGTACAGCATGGCACCTTGGAAATAACATTACAATTTGGTAAATCAATGAACCCATTACTTATCAACATAGTTAGGACGTCGTCCCAAAAGTTATCCTCATCTATTAAAAACCATGACATCATGGAATATGTCCATCTATTAGAAAAAGATAGTAGTTAATGACACAACCATATGCATGAGGAAATGTTGATAGCAATGCGTAGATACAAAGTACAGTAACTTACAATGTTATTAAACAACAACCTATGTAGACATGTACACCAAAATAGCTACTTAAAGCTAAGATAACATCTGATGTAATCTTTGGTTACATATATATGAACAACGAAAACAAGAAATATCACTCCTTAAGTACTTTAATACGCCTATATGTCATGGCCAATGATCACCAGCAAAATCAAAATCATGTGTCGAAGATGCAGGTGTTGTACAAACAAATTCTTGCGCACTGACAGCAGGAGAAGGGGTCTAACTCTGGGATATACTACTGTCACTGCTTGGCCTGAATACTGGCTGCATGAATGGAATATGTCCACCTCGAGTCGAAACATGCATCGAGGAGGCACAAATACAGATGGGCCATCTTGATGGACACCATGCATTTGATGCATAAAGAGATTAGGCACCGAACCCACTGAAGGTGGTACACGGTAGAACTAGACATTTGTCTTTTAAGCCAAGCTTCAAGTAGGGACCCTTCATAATGCATCAGAAACCACCTATTGCTCTCAATTTTTAAACTGCCCCCCACAGCAAGAATACATTCAGGTGTAATCCCAGGGAGACTCTCTAATTTTGCATGCATTCATCAATAAGTACACAGTAGGACAGCCAGCTGCTCTCCTCAGGATCTCATTAGCAATTTCCAACCTCTTTTTACCTTGAACCACCAGTTCGAAAAAGGCATCAGCAGCATCATTAGTGAACCTAATGTTACGTGCTGTAGGAGTAATGGTGGATGACCTTTTCCTCTTTCTACTACTAGTTGACGAACCTGGATCTAAAGAACAATATGTGGGTTGGGTCAAGGCACAAGTACTAGGGCTGGTTAGGGGTACATCATCAAATAGATGATCAAAATGACTGGATGATGAGTAGAGAGTCCAGCACTTTTTCGTGGCTGGTGGCAACAGTCTGTGTCGTCCAGGTTCATCCGATCGACCTCCTTGTCCGAGGTATCATTGTCGGATACCCCCTCTGGAATAGCATATGTATCCCCCCATCTACCAGTGGCTGTATTCTTTAAAAAAAGAATGTCTATATCATCGTATACAGGAAAGGACTTACCCTTTATCCGAGCATAGTCCTTGTTAACCTGTTAAGAGATTTGTTGATTACAAATATTGTTATGTTATCAAAATCATTGAAACTAAGATTCGTTAACATCAATGAACCACTTACCGAGATGACTTCGTCCCACATTTGTTCATCACCACACGTGGGGACTTTAAGTGCAGGATCCCATTCCCAACCTGAGCGATTAGCTAGGTTATAGTACAAATTGAAGGTCTTCTTCAAAACCTTTAAGCGATTCTTCAGGTTTCTATATGTGAAGGACATTGTTGTCCTTTGTTGAACAAATTTATAATCTTCTTCCATGTTTCTTATGAGAAAGTACTGTTGTGACAGTTACCATCATCATTCTCTTGCCTCATCAGGGTAACCAATATCGTATCGAGAGCATCAGTCCAATTGGGTGCTCTAGTACGACCTGATCCTTCTCTGGCAGTTGACGGTTCACTGTCTTTTTTTATTTCGGCATATTATCTACAGGGGCACAATCGTTCATAATTTGTCGCATTGGATGAAAAAGGAAGTAGGACTCATATGACATAATGATATGATACGAAACAATATGCAGTAAATTGAAGGACCTTCCATTAATAGACTAAATTGGATACTATGAAATATGCACTACATTGCAGGTTGTTTTTCACGGTAATACAGTAGTTTTTGAGATATAGTAACACTCTATTGCAATGTCAGAACTTCTGATAAGATTAAAAACTGAACGGTCACATTTTCTAATACTATTACCAGTATAATTAGCCGACAAGTTATTACAATGACTTACCTACCTTGATTGGCCCAAGCATATGTACTTTACAAATTATCGCAATCCAATTTGTTAACATCTCATGATGCAGCAAACACATCCCCTGTTAAAACACTTGTCTGCATGACTTTATTATTAGGTGAAGCATATAAATAGTTCATCTTATTTTAGTTTGGTCCAACACATTATGATTTATAAGTCCACTATCAGCCTTAGACCTTGCATGACCGAACGAGCATATCAGCCAAGCTTGGTTCTATGCAGTTAATCATTATGACTCTTGTAGAATTGAACACTTATACTTGCATAAGCAATATGGCTAAGTTAAACCGAAAATCTATGCCTCCCTGCAGTCTAACCCAGTCAGACATGATCATGGGTTAACAATTAGTCATCCAAATTTTATTTTAAATTGACTTGAGTATGTTTTCTGTAGCACCTGCCAGCTATTGAAATGGTAATTTCCCATAGTTTACATTCTATGCAAATGTAGAGGTGTTAAAGAGCAAAAATAATTTAAATGTCATGCTTCCATGCACTAGAGAACAGTCGCAATCGGAAAACCCTTAGGGGCAAAAATAAAGGAAACGACAGGGAGCAAAATAGCTGCATAACAATGAAATTAAGAACTACGACCTTGCATATATAGCATATTCCATGTTATTGTTTAGGAAATCATGTGGACGAAGAAATTCCTCAACATTAATAATCGAGCACGAAATCGGTTCCCTCCGAAGAGCAAGAACTAAGAAACCCTAGCAAAAATAGCTAGGAAAGGAAAAATTAGGGAGCACGTACCTCTTTCGGTGGCTTTCTCGAGGAGCTCCTCAGGAAGGAGAAGTTTATAGGAAGAGGATGAAGACCCACAGGATACTTTCCAAGGAAGAGGAGGAAGACCAAACCGAGAAGCAGTTTAGATCGGCTTGATCCTTGTGTCCACACGGAGTGAAGAGTTGGGAGAACTCTCGAGAGCATCCACAGAAAGAAGGCCGGAGTGGAAGAGCAAGGCTCAGAAGTCGGCCTCCAGATTTTAGGAAACCCTAGTCGCAAGAGGAGGAGGATGAAGACGAGACTGAAGAAAAGATCGATCTTATAACTTCCCCCGGGTCACTCAATCGCTACAGTGCATCCATAGGAAGAAGGTCGGAGTGGAAGAGCAATGCTCAGAAGTTGGCCATCGTCTTTTGAGAAACCCTAGTCGCGAGAGGAGGATGAAGATCGAGACGGAAGCAAAGATCGGGATTTTAACTTCCCTCGGGTGCCCCTGGAATAGCTACAGTGACGGAACAAGCTATTCCATGGGGTCGGTGGAATACAAAGCAGGGATTAGGGGCGTTGACGAGAATAAGAAAATCAGTGGGGCCCACGATCGATTTAAGCTGTCGTTTAGGGGAATAAGTTGGAATAGAGCCCTATTCCATGCAAGAATAGGGCATCCAAACAGCCTTAGGTAGTGTTTGGATGTCAAAAAGTTACGAGAATAGGAATACGAATTCCTCAAGAATAGCTTATTCCCCTTGTTATTCCAGATTTCTGTTTGGTTTAAAATCTAGTATTCCACATTATTCCAGTGTAATTAATGCAGTGTTATTTCAAATGGTGTTTGGATAACATGGGAATAAGTATGTATTCCACTAAGAATAGATGAAGAATTTTTAGAAATTCTAAAAATATCCCTTGACCAAATGAGAAGAAAAAATGATTTTTCAATTAATTTTTAATGTAATTACTTAAATAAATTATTATTTATTAATAAATATAATATTATTTAGGACTCTGTGGACTTGATTGCATTGACTCTGCAGACATCGAATATAAAAAAAGCTGAGCTAGAGCAAAGCCTCGGGTTTTTTTTTTGGCCCTAAAAACAAAAGATTTTAACAATCAGATCGGCAGGATCGGATAAGGATCAATCGAAGCACATATATGCAGGCGGACAGAAGGAAGGTGTGGCGGGCGAAGGAAGACGGATGCATTCACTGTTCACACTTGGCTTCCTCCAGCAGAATCATGTCGCGTTCACGGCTCTCTTGACCCGCCAAATCAGCGGCCGAGGCTGCCGGGATCAACGGCTATTAACGCCACCGTAGCCTCTAGCTCGGTGGTGGTGGTGAGGATGGGGACCGCTGGAGGAGACCATGGGGATCCAATGACCAAGCTTCGGGAGCTGATGACCAGCGATGTCGCAAGTTCCGTAATCATTCCCTTATTTTCTCTTCTTTCTTTTTTCTTTCTTTAGCTGTCGATTAGGATCAGTGGAAGAATCAACACCGGATGGCCACTGAGATCGATGGAAGCTCGTCTTCCCTTTTTTTTATTCACTGATATCCTAGGAATAAGGTGAAGCACGAATACGCCTATTCCATGGGATCTCCAGGAAAGGAAAATGGGAATACCATGTGTTAACCGGAATACAAATTTTAGCAGAGCCCATATGCCTTTTTACGACTGTTTGGAGGAATAATGTGGAATAAGGCCCTATTCCAAGTGGGAATAGGGCATCCAAACACAGCCTTAGCGATTAAGGAGCAGTAGACTTGGATCTTAGCAACTAAATGATTGAAATTAAGAATATATATATATGAGAGAAAAGGAGATAGATTTGGTTAGATTCATGTGTAATTAAATCCAAATCCGATCACTATCCCCACTATTAGATTCGCACAGATATCAAAGTCAAATACTATTTTTTAACTATATTAGTTTTTTTAAAAAATTTGATGATGGAAACAAATAAAAATAAATACAAAATGAAGAAAGTAGATACTTACACTTTTAGGAAGGCAGTAAATATTTATTCTATGAAGTAAACACTACTATGTATAAAATAAATAGATGGCTTAGTCTATAGTAGTGAAAAGAAATATTATAGGAATGAGGAATGTGGAAGCCAGATATGTAACGCATAAGAATTGGCTACCCATCTTGTCTATTTAATCTTATAAATATGCTTTGTGTTTTTGGAGCACATTAAGTGTCAATATTTCTATTTATAGTATAGATTAGATTTCTACCACTTGGTCCCTACGGATCCTGAAGACACCTTGGTTTTTTACCTTTTTATCTTTGAGATCCATAAATTGTATGAATCCAAAGGTAGAAAAATGATCAGATTAGCGTGGTTACATTCGAATATATGAATCCATGCATATTTTGAAGCCATCTTACATTTTTAAAATGTAGTCAAGCTTAGATCTAATCATCTTTCTCGCCTTTAAATCCATATAGTTCACGAATGTCACATATCAAAAAATAAAATATACGAAATAACTAAGAAATTCGTGTTGATCCAAGCATCCCCCTCTCTCTCTCTCTCTCTCTCTCTATATATATATATATAATCAAAAGAGATTCTAGTTGCTAATAGTGCCTACGTATGGATTTCTAGGATTAGACGCTAATCCTTCGGTTCAATTATTAGCTTGAGACACTGCATACCTGAAGAACTTCATGGGATCAAAGGACTCACCTTGTAATATAACTTCATTTCTTCCTTTTTCAACGTAACATAAATCAGCAGTCGCGAGAGTGTTTGTGAGGTATGTTCTTAATTCGTAAAAAAATTTCATTGTAAAAAAAATTGCCAGAATTGGACTCGTATACATTTTAACAACTGATAATAAGGACATTGTGAAAAAAATGAATAGATTGTACTAATTTTATGTACCGAATGGTGGTAATTTCTAAAATAACAGTTCCCTTCTGGCTCAGAACTAAAAGCAGAAATTGCTGCAATGCAAATTTTGAAGCCTGTCACCATCATGTAGAAGGGAGACTCCATTTAAATTGATATGTCTATCTTGTTAGTATGCTCGGAATTTACAAGTACTTTCAAGATCAATGAATTCCATTTTTCCTCTCTTGTTTTATTGCTTCATCAGACCTCATTACTTCTTTAAATTTTTCCTCAGCAGCCTCTGAAAAAACAGAAAGAAAGTATTCATCTCGGTCATCAATGACATAAAAGTAAGGTTACCTACCAAATGAATACTTCAAAAATGTGAATTCGAAGAGAATTGAGTTAAACTTCACATTAGAAGAAAAGGACAAGACTTTATATACCTTTGTTATCTTGGTTTAGATCAGGGTGATGCTCCATTGCTTTTGCTCTGAAAGAATTCTGCAATACAAACGGCAACACGTGTACGGTCAGAAATTACAGCATTAATACTATCAGAAGTAGTCTTGGCATTCTTCGCTAACTTTCCCATGTCTTCATTCAAACAGAAAAGGAACTCTTTCCATGTCACTTAACTACAGCAGAATATCCAATGAGGAGGAATTGGTTGGGGTTGAAATTATATCATCACTAGGAACCAACAACAGCAAAGTGGTCAAAGACTCAATGACAATCTGACAAGCATATAATCAAACGGATGTAAATACACTTCATACTGGTTGTTCACTTGCTGTTCGGCCCATAGAAAAGTTAATTGGGTGTGTTATTAGCAACAAAGGAGAACACAGTGTCCATTTTACATTATAAACCTTAAAGCAGTTTATTTTTCTATACAACTATGCAAATGTAGAAAAAAATAAAAGATCACAAAATAGAATCTGGACTATCACAGTGAGGTACTGTAGTGCAATACCTTAATCTCAGCATCTGAATAGGGTTTTGCCCTTGACCTGAAGGAACAAACACAAAACTGATGGATTAGACAACTCAAATCCCAAAACTCTAGCTACCATATCAACATATATTACTCTATTCAATCTAAACTATAGCTTGCTATCTTTTTGATAAGTAACATGGAAATACAAAAATTCATATCCAGCACCATGCCAAAATCATAAACCACTGCAACAGAATGTTCAGAAGATCATATGAATTCACATATCTAACAGAAAAAGAACCTACAGACGATTCAGAAAAGGCCTACAGAGGAAAAACCACATCATATTTTTATACACCAGATGAACATATTCAATTGTTAAAGAGAATTTCCAATGCTTCTGGTGTATCCACTTGAAAAAAAATTATCTAAAAGGTATGAGGCAGAAAGACTCGTCTATAAAACACACATATCAGACAAGCAAATTCATGCTGACATTATTTGCTACCTGAGGAGAAAAAAAGAGAGGAAAATCTTTCAGGCAGAAATGGTGGAAATCAATACCTGTCAAGACCCAATAATGAGTAATGATGTGACATTGAATAGCTTCCCCTGGCCTGAGGGGCAGATCTATAATTAGTTCTTTGATCTCTGTAAGATGTATCTGCCTGCCAGTACCAATCATCACGATGAGTATGATGATATGAGCCAGGGCCATTCTCCCTCCAACTCTCATAGCTCCTCTTATATTTCTCTCTCTCTCTATTGAATACACTTTGCATGCGCCTTATACGCTCCTATACAAATAAAATGCATCTGGTCAACCCATGCATACACACGTGCACACACACACACACACAAAAAAAAACATAAAAGAACACAGGATTTAAAGGAGTAAAAGGAAATCAAGAAGATGCTATTTAAAACTTTTCTTGTTGCATCATCTTACTGAATGAAAAACAATTTACGTGCCAAATGACCAGCAAGATTTTAGCTGGATAAGAGGACATTTTGGGAAGCCGGACAACTTATTATAAATTCTAAAACCGAACAGGACAAACAAACCGAATGCCCTGATAACTGTTAACGGTAGTCTAGTGAAATAAAAGTGGAAGGAGTAGACTGTTTGGAATAAAGAACAGAAACTTCAGGTTAACATCAGAAAGCACCAGCCACCGCATCAATTAGTAATATCCAAAACTTAGGCATCTTATCTAATTTCTAACCGCTCAAGAGTTCTAGATTATTCCTAAATAAGCTACTTCAGAGGTTTGCCATACTCTGTATGATGTGTTTGTAGACCAAGAGACAGAGCAGAAGAATTTAAATAACAAAAATCCAGAGATGGCATGGAAAGCTGCAGAAGGAAGTACACCATATTTTGCAAGCTGATCCATCACAGCACTAGGACATGGTGAACTTCAGAGAGTGTACAAAGTAAAGCATCAGAGAGAAAGATGTCTTGAAATTGTGAAGTCATGTCCACAGCAGATATTGCACACTGATCCATCATGGCAATGAGATGTTATAGTCCCGAGTTCAGACATCAATTGTTGAAGAAATCCTTAAAATTAGCACAAAACACTAAATGGAAACTAGGGAACAAAGGTCTGCAGTATGGTAAATTTTCACTGAGAGCCTGGTTGAAATGCAAAATTGATAATGCATGTGATGCAGCGCATATAGAATTTAAATCAACAGACAAGAAATTTTAAATTTAGCCTTCCCATTGACCAATATATACATCATTGGCATACAATAGGCTCTGCCTAAGAGCGGCAGGTTAAGCAATGAGAGATACATATAATAATAACAATGAAAATCTACATTCATGACTGTTTGAAATTGCACTTAAGGCACCACCAACCTATCATGCATAAATTAAGACTGAGATTCCCTTCCACATCACTATAAAAGTTGAAGTTGATGCATTTTCCTTCTCCTATGCCTGTTCCTTGCATCATTAACTTACCAGGAATAAGTTAGGACTTGATCGACACAACCCTGTCTATTCTCTCATATCAATTAACCCCTAACCTTTCTTGCTAACGTGTAATGGATAACTTGAGACTGACTATTTTCTCCCCATCTCTCACCAAGACTCACCACAGGAACTTCCTACAGCTTATATGAGCCTGCAATCTGTTTCGCTGAGTAATTCTAACCACAGAAGAACTGCAATTGAAACCTCTAACAGGAAGTGACTGATGTTGGTTTTGAAGTCCATTTACTTTAAAAGCAGGCGAATCTACAAAAGAGAGACTTATTCAGAGGCAGTCCAAAATAAATATGAACCATGCATCAATATAGATTAAACTATCTTTACCTTCAAGAAAGCAGGCCAAAATGTTTTGGAACTCACATGCATTAAATAAAAACTCTTACATAGCCGTAAGTGAGGCAAACACAAATTTAAATCTCACACAATTGAAAAAAAAAAATTCATGACTTCAATCGAGTAATGCTGAAGACAATGCAATGTGAAGACAACACAACGTAAGTACAGAAAGATGGTCATTATGAATTAGACTGCATAATGTGAAGACAACAAAATGTACTGGCTGAGATGGGAAGAATTGAACAAGAAAACCCACAATCAGGAAATAACTCACCACTCTCTCCATTTCCTCCTCATACTCCTCTTGCATTCGATGGTTGTATCTCTTCCAAGCTTCCTCCTTGAAACCACCACCATTTGAACCATTGGCAGCATTTCTCCATGACGAAGTTGATTGTGATTTGCTCAACTGTTGGAACAGAAAAGAATACGATAAGATCTTTAACAACACCACCAACAAAAGCCATTTTTTCTGCATATACGAATGTTTGCTTATGTGACTAGAAAAAGTTACATATGGTCATCAGCAGATAATTGTGTTCCAAATAACTCTAGCAGAAATGCCTGTCCTTTTGCCATAATTTGTACCTATCATATTTCATTACAAATAGGGTCAGCCGAATGGTCCTGAACCAGGTGGTTCAGGGCGAACAGAGTTGAACCAGCTTGGAACTCGGACGGTTCAACCTTCCCCTTTGGTACAGGGGGCGAATGGCCTCAAACCACCCATACCATCCTCATACCGATATACAAAATCATACCCAACCATCTTATACCAAACTAAACCCTCCAATTTGGTTTGATACAATGGCAGACATGGGTGAGGGACTCCTAGTCTACCTGATCGGTACGCCACTGGTTCGGTATGGTACACACTGTACCAAACTGTATTATCCTTGTACCAGTATGATACGATGAACCTTGATTGCAACTTCTAAGGAGTGCATTTAGGAAAATATTGGACACATTAAATGATAATAAAGTTGAACAGCAGCAATAACAATTATAAATACTCTACCAAGAATATGATCAGGGAATCGAGTTCTGAACAATGCTGACAGCAAGAACTTTAAAACTTTATAAATGACCTAAGAACTTGTATGTTTTCCTAAGAAAACTGTTTATAAGTGTTTAAAATTGTTGTAAGTTGATGATAACATTAAAGAAGACTGTTTAGGGGTGCTCAAAATCATTGTAAGTTGATGATAACATTAAAGAAGACTGTTTAGGGGTGCTCAAAATCATTGTAAGTTGATGATAGCATTATGAGCCAGTAGCTGTTATTGCACAGGCTCTCTCTCTCTTACACCCACACCCACACATATTTTCATAAGAAAATTGTATATAGGTGTTCAAAACCATTGTAAGTTGAGGATAACATTATGGAAGACTGTTTATGGGTACTCAAAATCATTGTAAGTTGATGATAGCATTATGAGCCAGTAGCTAGTTATTGCAGAGTCTCTCTCTCTCTCTCTCTCTCTCTCTCTCTCTCTCTCGTGCGCACGCATATGCATTTCTTTGCACTTATTTTTAGCCATATACATAGGCTGCTTAGTTTTCTCTGGCAGCGAGAAATTCCTAGAATTTTGACAAAACTTTGAATCTTTCGTTCTTCATTAGTCAGTTAAAAATTCATCTTATCTCCTTTCACACCTCTTCAATGGCATTTAGGTTGGATTAACTTTCTTTCATGAACTATGATGGTTCAAGCGATGATCAAGTCCTCCAAGCATTTTGCAGTGACATTGGAAGGATACAGTGAAGAAGGCACAATGCCATGGTCCCTACGTAAGCTGAATACTGAGTGTGAGACGTAATATTTTCTTTGGTTGAGAAAGCTATTCCACATAATATCCATTTTGCAGAGAACCTTGAAACTTATATGGAGCTAATGATTTTATATCCTGTTCTTTTAAGCATCAGAATTCCATCTTCCCTATTAAGTTGTAGAAAATCCTAATCTAGAGAGTGGATACCAGCTTCCCCCACTTTAATCACTTTCTCTTCATCCATCTCCAACGTTTTTCAATACATCACTTACAACCACTGGTTATGCTTTACTTAGACTCCAAGATAATATAAGAATCTGTATACACCATGCCTCATTTAAAATATAATTCTAGGGCAATAAACTCCTAATCAGATATCTTTCACAAACCCAACTTAGCAGTCCTGGTCACCTCAACTGTTCTTATATGACCACTATAACAACCCCTACTTCTCTATGATANGTATAGTTTATCATTACTGGATAGAATACCTGTTGTGAGCTATATAATTAATCATGATCTCATGTGTAGTTTGTCATCTCAAAATGAAATACCTGGTATGAGCTATATTATGTTATTTTAAATTGCCTTTTATGAGCCAAAACGTGGCATGATTATTTCAATACATACTATTGGCTTCCCCCCTGAATGTGTGGTAAGTTATTCTGACATCTGGCTATGATAAGCTGTTGAAAAGCTCATCTTGTAGCACAAGTAGAACATCAACCACCATGAAACTCATATATGGAAGAACCCTGTTATATGAAAATGAACCGTATATGTGGAAAAAATAGCTGGCAATGGCATACTTATAGTGATGAATGTCTAAACTATAGTATCTGCTATGTGAGCTAGGGAAGCATCTCTTTGGACAATACCTTTTTTGCTACATATTAGAAAAAACATTCTTGCGCTGAGAAGCATCAATCTATAATGTTTACATACCCTTTTTATGTTATGAAGAACTGCTGTTATATAAAAATTTTACTGCAATTTAATAAAATAGCAGATCCAGTACCCTTACCGATTCCCCATGAAAGAATTTATAAATCAGTAGATTCCAGAACATTGAAATGAATTTCATAGATATTCTGGCATACATCATGGATTTCTTCTACAATCCATACAGCTCATGTCTAGAAAGAGACCTGCATGAGTTCCATTTATAAGTGTCAAATTATTTCGTATCTGTTGTTCATGCTCTTCGAACTATGTTGTGATCCTCTTTATACGGTAAATACCATCATCATCTATTGTACCTTGTGTTGAGAAGTAAGATCATCATTGTATTGATAACCGTGCGAAGGGACTAAGATCAGCCCCATCCCCCGCCCGCTACATTACGCCCGTAAAGAACGAGCCAACTAGTGCGGTCCAGCGGGTCGAGCAACCCATAGCTCGGTTCCTCCCGAGCAACCCATGGCTCGGTTCTTCCCGAGCAATCCATGGCTCGGTTTCCCTGAGCAACCTATAGCTCGGTCTTCCTCGAGCTACCCATAGCTTGGTTCCTCCCGAGCTACTCATAGCTCGGCTTCCCCGAGCAACCCATAGCTCGGTTTCTTCCGAGCAATTCATAGCTCGGTTCTCCCGAGCAACTCATAGTTCGGCTTCCCCCGAGCAACCCCCGAGCAATCCGTGGCTCGGCATACACCTCCGTGGAACCCAACGCGGGAGAGCCCAGGCCTAGCGTAACAGAATCCCAAACAAAGAATCATATCAAGGAGTGGTCTAGGATCTACAATAACGGCCTAGAACCTACGCGCTCATCAGATCTCAGGCCATCAGAGAGCCCTCCCAGTCGTCGATCCTTCAACGAACAAGATACGGATCCCACCGGCCTTACAACAGCTTGATTCGAATCATCTCCGTATCCCAACAACCTTCGAACCTTCCAGAAGGCGCTCAAGATCCAGGTGATTGCCTATAAATATGACACTCCCAGATTCTCTCAGGTACGAACGCAAAACCCACTCCCACTCTCTCTCTCTCCTTCACTGCTCATCGGCGCTCCCCTAGAGCCTCCGATTGGCCACCCCTGAAGGGACTCCCCAGAGAGATCCTTCTCCTTATTTCTGTTGATCGTCGATCCCCACTGACTTGAGCGTCGGAGGGTCTTCCGCGGAGGGCCACCCCCAACGCCTCTCGCGTGAGGACTTCTGTGCAGGTCCGCCCAGGAGGAAGCCCGATCAGGAGGCTGACCACGCCCGAGTCAGAGGACGGATCCCGGCGGCAACAGATTGGCGCTAGAGGAAGGGCCTCAAGTCCCGTTAAAACTTGAAGAAAGGAGATAAGGATCTCGATCCGGAAGAGAACCTCTCCAATGGCTAATCGGAGAAAAGCAACTTCTGAAGCCCAGGATCAGGTCATCTCCCAAAGACCTGATCCGATGAGCAATGCGGCACCGCAACCGCCGCCAGTTAAGACCCCGTCACCGCCAGCCATCCCGGTGACCCAGGATCAGTTCGCCATGCTGGTCCAGCAGGTCCAAGCCCTGACCCATCTGGTTCAGGAGCGCCTCGCAACTGCCCCTACTCCACGCCTTCCTGAGGAGGCCGCAGCCCCTTTTTCTCCGGCCACCTCTTCTTCTGGCCCGCATGGAGTCGCGGGCCCCCACACAGACCCAAGGAGTACAGACCAGTCCCGCGAGGGGGCTGCAACAGGGATCCCCCAGATCTCAGCGGGCCCAATCCCTCTCTCCGAAGTCCTCCCGCCATGATTCGACGCCCTCCCCGCGCTCTCCTCGCCCAGCTCCTCCTCTTACATCTGAAGAGGAGATCCGTCGACAACTCTGGGAGATGCGTCAGGAGCTGGACGCCGCCAAGTAGGCTCATCCGCCTCAGCCCAAGGCAAAGCAGGGCATCCCCTTCACCAAAGGGATCATGGAGGAAGTGATTCCCTCCCATGTCAAGCTACCCGCCATCGAGCCCTACCATGGCTCTTCTGATCCGGATGATCATCTCAGTAGCTTCTGGTCAATAATGATGTTCCATGGAGCGTCAGACGCGATCCTCTGCCCTCAGAGGATCTGCCCGAACCTGGTTTAACGCCTTGAAACCGGGTTCCGTTGATTCATTCGATGAGCTGAGCCGCCTTTTTATTGGCCAGTTCGTCAGTAGCCACCGTCACCGACGGAGATCCGACTCCCTCTCCGAAGTTAAGCAGAGAGAGGGGGAGTCCTTGAGAAATTACCTTGGCCGTTTCAACAAGGCCATGCTGGAGGTGGACCACCTTAATCATGAGGTGGCTATGTCCGCCCTAGTGGGGGAAGTTTTGAAGGAGAGCGACTTCTACCTGGCGATGAAGTCAGCTACCCCCCGAACCTCTCCGATATGATGGCCTTAGCAGACAAATACGCCAGGGTCGAAGAATCGCGGAGAGCTGCCTGCGCCGAGCTGTCGAAGAAGAAAGAACCTAAAGGTTTGGACAGGCACCGACCCGTCCGTCAGCCAAGCCCGCCTCGTCGCCAAAGAGATCCCCCCCGCCGCTAAGGAATCGCTCCCGGAGCCCGCCAGGCGATTCGACCGGTACACTCCACTCACTGTACCCAGGGCAAATCCTCATGGAGATAGAGCGCCAGCTCCCCCGACCAACTCCTCTCCGAGGAACCCAACTCGGAGGGACCCCACCAAATACTGCCGCTATCATCGGGAGCATGGCCACGACACCGAGGAATGCTGGCAGTTGAAGAATGAGATTGAGAGGCTGATCCAACGGGGCCGACTGAACCAGTTCAGGAGGGCGCCCGAGCCAGGACAAGGGGGCGACCGCCAGCCCGAGCTTCAGCAGCCTCCTCCTCCTCAAATCCGCCTGTAATCGGCCACATCAACATGATCAAGGAAGCTGGTAGCTCGAGCTCTAGAAATGATGAAGGAGGCTCGGCGCCAAAGAAAGCGCGAACGGGTTAGCTCTCCTTCTCCGACGACGACCTCCAGGGATACAATTCCCACATGACGACGCATTGGTTGTATCTCCCAATTTAAATAACTACGATGTAAGTTGGATCCTTGTTGATAGTGGAAGCTCCGTGAATGTTTTGTACCTTGATGTGTTTGCCAAGATGAGATTGCTCATGGAAAACCTCCGAGCCATGGACTCCACCCTAATGGGGTTCACAGGCGACGCATCATCCCAGAGGGAGTCGTAACTTAACGGTTCGGGCAGGAACCTGGCCCCTTGTGGCCACTATTCACACGGACTTCCTAGTGACTAAGCTCAGTCGCCCTACAATGCAATATTTGGAAGACCCAGCCTGATGTCTCTCAAAGCCGTTGTCTCCATCCCACACCTATCTATGAAATTCCCCGGGCAAGGAATTGGTGTTGTCCGGGGAGCCAAACTATGGCTCGGCAGTGTTTTGTCACCAGCCTTCAATCCAGAATGCCTGAAGTTGATGGGCTGGACGCTCGGAGGAATTCGCCGAGCAACGAGGGGAACCAGCCAAGGAACTGGAGGAAGTACCACTGGACGAGGCTCATCCCGACGAACCATAAAGATCAGGTCGCTGCTGAAAGGCGAATCCCGGCAGGAGCTGATCGACTTCCTCTGAAGCAATGCCGATGTTTTCGCCTGGTCCGCCTCCGACATGCCAGGAATCAGCCCCAAAGTTCTTGTCCACCGCCTTAACGCGGATGATATGTACCGGCCCATCAAGCAAAAGAAGAGGAGCTTTGCTCAGAGAGCGGCAGAGAGCTATTGAGGAGGAGGTTGATAAACTTCTCAAGGCGAACTTCATTCGGGAGGTGAATTACCCAAGCTGGTTGTCGAATGTCATCATGGTAAAGAAGTCGAGCGGCAAGTGCGGATCTGCATCGACTTCACCGACCTCAACAAGGCATGCCCGAAGGACAGCTTCCTCCCCCCCGAATCGATCAGCTTGTGGATGCCACCTTGGGTCACCAAATGCTGACGTTTATGGATGCCTACTCGGCTACAACCAGATCCGGATGGCCCCCGAAGATGAAGAAAAGACCGCCTTCATAACCGACCGAGGTACTTACTGTTACCGTGTTATGCCTTTCGGTCTTAAAAATGCAGGTGCCACCTACCAAAGGCTGGTCAACAAAGTCTTCAAAGAACAAATCGGCCGGAACATGGAGGTATACATCGACGACATGCTGGTCAAAAGCAAAGAAGCATCACACACGTCGAGGATCTCTTGGAGAGCTTCACGACACTCCGCAAATACCAGATGAAGCTCAATCCGACTAAGTTTGCCTTCGGCATTAACTCTGGGAAGTTCCTCGGCTTCATGGTTTTCCAACGGGGTATCGAAGCTAACCCCAGAAGATCCAAGCTCTCCAGCAGATGGCGTCCCCAGCGTCTATTAAAGAAATCCAGCGCCTAACCGGGAGGATAGCGGCCCTTAACCGTTTCGTGGCTTGTTCCGCCGAAAGGTGCCTCCCCTTCTTCAAAACTCTTCGGTCGGTCAAGAATTTCCAGTGGACCCCCGAGTGTCAAAAATCATTCGAAGATCTCAAGAAGTACCTCGGCTCTCCCCCTCTCCTTAGCAGTCCAAATCCCAGGGAGATATTGTGCCTGTATTTGGCTGTCTCGAAGGTGTCGTTTGCTCGGTGCTGGTCAGAGAAGAAAATAAGGCCCGGAAGCCAATTTATTATGTCAGCAAACTGCTCCGAGACGCGGAGATGAGGTATACCTGGATCGAGAAGATGGTGTTGGCCTTGATCACCTCAGTCCGAAAGTTGCGGCCATACTTCCAAGCACATTCTGTGATGGTCCTGACTGACCAACCCATCAAGGCAGTGGTCCACCGTCCGGAGACATCAGGGAGAATGACTAAATGGGCCGTCGAACTGAGCGAGCACGACATCCGATTTCAGCCTCGCCTGGCCATCAAAGCTCAGGTGCTAGCCGACTTCCTCCTCGAGTGTACCATCCCGAGGATGGCTCCACCCCCGACTCCTCTGAGAAACCAAAATCTGGCGCCGGTGGCTCCTCCATGTCAACGGTCATCCATCGCCCATCGCTCTGGTGCGGGCTTGGTCCTCACCATCCCGGAGGGGCGACTTTTGAATATGGCGTCCGCTTCTCCTTCCCGGCCTCCAACAACGAAGCTAATATGAAGCCCTGCTGCCGGTCTCCGGATCACCCACAGCCTTAAGGTGGAAAAACTGAATGCCTTCACCGACTCCCAGCTGGTGGCAGGTCACGTGCGAGGGGAGTTTGAGGCCGGGAACCGAACATGATCCGATATCTCCAAGAGGTTCAGAGCCTACTCTCCCATTTCCCTGAATTTGAGATCATTCAGATTCCTAGATCTGAAAATGCCCGTGCCGACCTGCTATCTCGGCTGGCGACCACGGAATCAATGGACGCCGAACGAAAATTCCACCTGGAGACCTTGGAGAGACCTAGTATCGCGGAAGCTACCGAGTGATGCAAGTTGAGGCCGAACCATCATGGTTCGACCCCATCCTAAAGTACCTCAAAGAAGGGTCACTCCCGGCCGATCGAAGGGAAGCTAGAAGACTAAAACTGCAAGCCACCCACTATGTACTAATTGATGACCAGCTCTACAAGCGGTCCTTCTCTATGCCACTGCTTAGATGCCTTCGCCCATCTGAAGCTGATTATGCCCTTCGGGAGGTGCATGAGGGGATTTGCGGCAACCATCTGGGGAGCCGGTCCCTGTGCCACAAGGTGCTGCGTCAAGGTTACTATTGGCCAACCATGCAAAAGGATGTGACGACCTTGTCCGAGCTTGCGACCCATGCCAAAGGCACTCAAGTATTCAGAGGCTCCCCTCCCAGCCTGGTCCCCATTTCCTCCGCTTGGCCCTTCGCCAAGTGGGGAATGGACATTCTCGGCCCATTTTCGCTCACCACGGGGCAACGGAAGTTTTTGTTCGTCGTCATCGATTACTTCACCAAATGGGTCGAGTTAGAAGCGGTCGCTTAAATAACTAAGGCTCGGGCCAGGGATTTTGTGTGGAGATCCATCATCTGCCGCTTCGGCCTCCTACACACCATCATTACCGACAACGGCAAACAATTCGACAATCCAAAGTTTTGTCAGTTCTGCGAGGAGCACGGGATCCACCACCGCCTTACCTCGGTCGGCATCCACAGGCCAACGGAGCAGCCGAAGTAACCAACTGGACCTTGCTTCAAGGGATCAAAGCTCGACTCTCCAAGCCCGAGGCAGGTGGGCAGACGAATTGCACCATGTCCTATGGGCCTACCGCACCACCCCGAGAGTACCCACAGGCAAACCCCATTCCGAATGGCCTTCGGCACAGAGGCATCATCCCCGTGGAGATAGGGCTCCCTTCTCTGTGGGTGGAAAGCTACTCGGAGGAAGCCAGCGATGAGCAGCTCCGCGCCAACCTTGACCTGGTAGAGGAGATCAGAGAAAAAGCTCGGATCAGAATGGCTGCCTACCAGCAAAGAGTGGCCCGCTACCACGCCTCCAGAGTCAAAGGGAAAGCTTTCTTGCCTGGCGACCTTGTTCTCCGGAAAGCATCTGTCTCCAAACCGCTGGAGCAAGGAAAGCTGGCCCAAACTGGGAAGGCCCCTACCAAGTAGCGGAGGTCGTCGGACCCGGGACCTACAAGCTGCAAGATCTAAGCGAAGATCCATCCCTCGGACGTGGAATTCGGACAACCTCAACAAGTATCATCAGTAGGGTACGCCCTCTATAGGCTCGCCTTCTTAAAATTTTTGTCGACATGTTGTTTCATGATTCATGACATAAATCACATAAATTATATCACCAAAAATCATGAAAAGAAACAGATGCTGCTTACCAATCCTCGGCACGACCGAGTTACCTGTTTAAGCAGGAAATCTCGAACCTCGGCTGGGCCAAGCAACTAATCTCCGAACCTCGGCTGGGCCGAGCAACTAATCTCCGAACCTCGACTGGGCCGAGCAACTATTCTCCGAACCTTGGCTGGGCCAAGCAACCAATCTCCGAACCTCGGCTCCTCCGAACCTCGGCTGGGCCGAGCAACTATCTCGAACCTCGGCTGGGCCGAGCAACTATTCTCGAACCTCGGTTGGGCCTAGTGATGAATTCTAAAGCCCCGGCTAAAACCGGAGTGCATAAAGCCCCGGCAAAAACGAAGCACGCAAACCTCGATTGAAGCCGAAGGACTTCCGAACAGTCCCCAGAACTTCGGCCAGTTTGAAAAATGCGCACCGTGCAAAACCGCCAACAGACACAAAGTCTGCGCCTTTAGCAAATCCCTAAAAGGCCTCGACAGGCCCTACACGGCCGCCCACGAACCCCAGACAAAGGGGAATCCCCCCTACTGCTAAATCCCCGAGCAATATCCCTGCACTTTATCGCCCAAGCGCCTATCTTGCTCCACAAACAAGACCACGACTTATCGCATAAGCCCACGGGACCACCCAGTCCCCCTTTGGCTCAAACCGAACAAGTGGTTTTTTCCTTTTTTATGAACTAAACAACGGTCTCATCAAAAAAAGAAATTTCCAAAAAAGGACTTTCTCTTTATTTATTATAAGGAAAAGTACATAAAGAAAGAAAAATGGCCTTCGCAGAGGCCTAATGTCTCCCCCCAGGAGCGGCCAGGTCTTCCACACGCCGGGACAGCTCGGCGACTCGCTGGCGAGGGATGCTATCTCCCCCTCCTGCCGGTCTATGACCCGGCGAAGGGCCCCGCCTCCCTTGTGGAAACGGCGAGATACTCTCGACCGCCTTCTCAAGCTGCTCGTGGCTTGCGAAAGCTGACGCCAAGGCCATACCATCAACCATCACGGTGGAACGGCTCCCCTGGGAGCCCCCACGACCGTTGCTGACAACGCCTGACTCTCCGTTCGACTGCCCTTCCCCCTGAGAAGCCATACTCGCTTTCAGGAGCTGTCGAGAGGCTAGCCGAGGGGATGACGAACACTGACATCCCCCTCACCCATATTTATACCGCCTGGTGAGTATCTCGAGTAGTCGGGTCATTAATCCCGACCCGTGAGAATCGGCCGCGTGTCGCCACTTTGACAGGCGCCCACAGGACGCGAGGGTCGTGCCCCTTCCCAAGGGAAATCGGTAAACATCGACGAATTACTCGGGAACCCCCCTCCTTCTCTAGAAACTGGGTTCCTCCCGATCTGTTGGGCCCTCGCGGAGTAAACACCCTCGAAACACCTCCAATTGCCTTAAATCGGCCGCCCCTTGGAAAGTGCGAAAAAGAAAGAGCGTCAGCACCTGACGCTGACTCGCTTCCCTCGGAAATAGCCAAATCATAAATGTTGGGCGTACCCATGCGCCGCCCATTCCGCTTTGGCGTTCCGTGCCAAATCTCAGGAACCAAATATCAGGAGTCTCGATGGCGACCAAGTCATCCCTCCGAGCAATAAATCTCCGAACCTCGGCAAGGCCGAGCCATAAATCTCCGAACATCGGCAGGGCCGAGCTATAAATCTCCGAACCTCGGCTGGGCCGAGCAACTATTCTTCGAACCTCGGCAGGGCCGAGCCATAAATCTCCAAACCTCGGCTGGGCCGAGAAACTACTCTCCGAAGCTCGGCAGGGCCGAGCCATAAATCTCTGAACATCGCTGCACGAGTCATGAGTCTCCGAGCCTCGGCAGGGCTGAGTAGTAAATCTCTGAGCTTCGGCTAAAGTTAAGGAATATGTTCTACTACCAAACAATCTCCAGAGTTCCATATGAACTCAGGCAACTTATGAGCCCCGACTAGGTCGGATAGCGCGGAATCCTCGGCCAAGAACGAGCGATATCCCTGCGCCTCGTTTCATTGCCAACAACAACTCTCGGCACAAAAGAAACAGAAACTAGGAGAAAGAACAAAACTTTCTTTATTTCATTACCATTGAAACGAATTACAACCGCCTGAGAGGCATTACAAGTGCATTGAAATGCATGAAATAAAAACGAGTACATAACCCGGGCAAACTGCTTCAAAGCAGCTTCGGGTGACTATGATGCTTCGGCATCCGGTCCAACAAATCAGGCAAGCCACGAACCAGTCAGCTCGAGCCGATAATGAGCGACGACTCGGCCCGACCATTGCGACCAGCTTCGGTTAATAATGATATCTCGGCGTCCCAACCGAGATATCAGAGAAATCAGAAAGGGTGGACGGATTTTTGCCCCAAACCACCCAACCGAAGGGCCCTCCGACGAGTAGGAAGGAAGCTCGCGGACCCTGATACCGGGGCACTCCCCCAAATCTAGTGTGTACCGCTAGCCATTGCCCAAATTAAAAGGCAATGTACCAATGGGCGACACACCATCACCCCCTCCTCATGTGGCAAAAGATTCCCGGGCGGACGAGCCCAGGAATCCGGACCAGGGGAGGAGGAGAAGTTCATGCAAGTCATGGGGCCCGCGTTACTTCCTACCCTACGTCCCCAGAGGTGAACCGCAAAGGTCACACAGGAAGCGTATATGTGCGCTCTCCATGCGATCTCTGCGAACCTCCTGTGCGCTCTCCATACGATCTCCGGAGCTCCTTTCTTGAGGGCAAGCCACCCCCCGACACTCCTTCGTCACCCCAACTGTCCGGAGGACGACGACGACTTGCAGGAGGAAAGCTCGGTCCTCCCGCTCTAAGCCCCAAAGAAACAGGCATTGTGTGCACCTTCACAGTTTACAGAAAAGAAAACTTTGGGATGGCCCAACACGGCCCTCTTCCCCCTTTTATAGGCGGAGACGAACCGGGAACAGCTATCAGAACAGAAAGCTCGAGATTCGAAACGCCAAACCCACGCCACCACGTGGCCTCCTGAAATGAAAACAGTGCCGCACAATGCGCGCCAAGCGCGTCGCCGAGCTGTGACATGCCAAAAGATTATCTCTGATCCCGGATCACAAGCTTTAAACATAGAAAATCGTCCATCGATCCTACAGATACGGGCGGATCCGAGGGATCTTCCCGTGAAAACGACATCCACCAATGGCAAGTAAGCACTTACACCGCACGCTAAAGCGACCTGCCTTGGAAAAGATAAAGCACTGACAGGGGTAATAAATAGATGTGAAGGCCAAACCCTCTCTTTACCAAAAAGAATAAAGGGACGACAGCGAAGGTTCAACAAACCCCCTGCTCGGGACAAACTCCCCTCTTTTGTCGAAGGCATGATCACAGTTTGGCCACTGGTAAGGTGGACTACCTCGGCCTTAGCCGAGCCACTCCGTCCCTCGGCCCTAGCCGAGCTACTTTTTCCCTCGGCCCTAGCCGAGCCACTCCGTTCCTCGGTCTTAGCCGAGCTACTCCGTCCCTTGGCCCTACCCGAGCTACTTTTTCCTCGGCCTTAACCGAGCTACTTCATCCCTCGGCCCTAGCCGAGCCATTTCATCCCTCGGCCTTAGCCGAGCTATTTCATTCTTCGGACCTAGCCGAACCACTGTGTCATTCGGCCTAAGCCGAATTGAATCGTCTCTCAATCTCCTTTTGTACCAAGCTATGTTGTCGCTCGACTCTTTCGTCGGGGCTATCCCTATGCCTTGGCCTCGACCAAGATGTCCCTTCAAAATTCGAGCTCGAAAACCAACCAAGCGGTGCTCATAGTTGGGACTAAAATTCAAGACAGGAAACCATCCAGGAAAGACAAACAAATGAAAAATGGCTGACTCGTTTACTGATTTTGGTCAAACTATAAAACAAAAGAAAGAGAAAACACATATAGCCCCCAAAGGGTCAAGACTTGGGATCAGACCCGGCGTCTCCTGCGGCATCACCAGCGGGAGCGTTGCTTGGCCCCCCCTCCTCGGCGGTATCCCGCCGGGGTACCTCGGCGGCAATGTCAACTCCCAGAATAGCTTCAAGATCGACGTCAGAAATCTCTCCATATTCATCTTCGTCGGCCCCCGGGGTGTGTGTCTCATAATACTCAGCTTCCAAACAAGACAGGTCCAGGTCAGGATAAGTCTGAGCAATTTAGCCCGCGCCTCTCTTCGCCGAGCTGGAATGCATCGGCGCAAGCCGCCCTGCGTTCGTCGGCAAACTCGGTAGAGTTCTTGTACTCCTCCACCGCCGAAGAGGCCCGCGCGTTTGCCTCGGCTAATTGCTTCTCCAATTCGGAGATCCTTCGGTGCCTCGAGGCCGCCTCCTCTCCGAATGCCGCCAACCGCTCCTGAAACTCCTAGCTCATCTTGTCCAACTACAGGCGAAGAACCAAGTAAGGCAGAAGTCGAAAAGCCAGAATGGATAAAACAGATAACGGCCTACCTGCTCGTTCCGCGGGCTAATTCACGTCCAGCACTTGGACCCTATTGAGAGCCCTAGAGTTAGCCGATTGATTTTGACAGAGGCTCTCTTTGAGTTCGTCCACCCAGGACTGAGTATCTCCAATTTCTTGACGGCGTAGTCGAGCTCGTCGGAAAGTCGAGCAGCTCGTTCGTCGACCACTTTAGCCGATCCTTTGTGTCGGCGAGCTCTTTATTCAGACGGGTGAGGTGGTCCTGCTGCCGCCGACACCTATGCTCTTCCTCCTCAGCCTTTTGCTCCAGTTACCCTTATCTTCTACATGGCTGGCTTTCAACTGGTCCCAC
Organism: Calamus simplicifolius; assembly: GCA_900491605.1. Classification (NCBI taxonomy): domain Eukaryota; kingdom Viridiplantae; phylum Streptophyta; class Magnoliopsida; order Arecales; family Arecaceae; genus Calamus; species Calamus simplicifolius. The sequence goes on from UESW01004021.1 coordinate 384,612, forward strand.
CTCTTATCAAAAAACTGTTGCATAGAATTGACCCTGCTCTCGTGCTCCACCTTGGCCTGAGATAGCTCCAGACTAACCTTCTTGGATCGCTCATGGAAGCCTTGAAGCTACTGACCTGTGTAGCAAGTTGAGAGGCTCTTTCCCTCTCAACTGCAAGAACCCTGCGAGCCTCCTCGAGCTCCCTCTGAAGGACCACCAGGGCTCGAGAAATTTTATCTGTAGAATCCACCCTCTCCTTGAGGTGATCGATCTCCTGGCGGGCCCGAGCCCAAGCTCCAACGACCAGATGCAAGCGCCATTTCAGCGCCCTCATGATCAGGGCATTCTGCAAAAAGGATCGCACACATAAAGAATACAGTCGAACTAGCTGACTAAAGATCCTACTTCAGTGTGACAACTTACCCGAGATGCGTAATCCATGGCAATCCTCGTAAGGGCAAGATCGTCGATCTCGGGGAGAAGAAAAGCCTCATTCGGCACCCCGGTGTACCTAAAGGCCATCTCGACAAGGTCCTCCGGATAGTTCCCTCCTGTCGAGGAACCCTCTCCCCCTTGGAACGTAGACCGCATCAAAGCGGAGAACATGGCACTCACCTCCGGATCGCGTGAGTGGAAGTCTGTGCTCAGGGAGCCAATCTGGGAACCCGCGGCCCATGAGGCCCTCGATTGGCCAACTTCCTCCACCAGAGCCCTCGTTTGAGAAGCCTCGGGCATTTTGACTCCGACGAGGGGAGCCCCGGCCCGAACATCCCCTTCGCTCGACGGCTCCCCTCCTTCTCCTTCTTCCTCCTCTTCTGCTTCTGCCTCCTTGGAAATCCCCCTACCCACAACAGACTCTTTAGGAACTTCGGCTTCCCCCGGAGCCTCCTGTGCCTCGGCGAAGGCACTTCACCAGAAAGCACCCTGCGAGTTTCGATCGCTGGTTCAGCAGGTTTGGCCATCCCCTCGTCGCCTGCTGGCTCTCCCACCAGCGGCCCAGGCCGAACCTCAGCAGCGTAATCACTTCTCCCGCCTCGATTGAAGCGAGGTCGCTCCCACCTCCGCCTGTAACCTCTCCGAGCCACCGGCCTCCAATGAGGGAGACCGAGCCGCCCCGCCCACGGGGGCCCCCAAGTGAACCGGCGTTGCCCCCTTGCCATTGTCAGACAAAACGACGACAGGTGGGAGGAAATTCCAGCAGCCTCCTCCGAAACCCCTGCGGCATCCCGACCTTCGCCTCCGGACAGACCCTCCTCCGGTGCGAAAGATCATGCGCTGCCGGAACTTCGATACTTCTGGCCCGCAGCGACGAGAAGCGCCGATCATCACCGTCTCTCCTGATCCCCCTAGGGTGGGAGCCGGAAGGGCGAGACCTCTTCTCGGCCCGATGCTTGCTGCTGGAGCTGGATCTCCTGCGGCTCTTTCCCAGCTCCTCCCTCATCTGGTCTGCGAGCGCCGACCTTTCGCTATAGGGGCAATGTGATTCGCCTGTTAGTTCGCACAAAAATCGAAGATGGAGCCACATTAAGCTATTGGCTACGAAGTGATACTCACCGCGAGGATCGACGGGACAGTCCGGCCGCGAAGAGAGCGTCCTCCGATAGAAGGGACACTGGCTGGAATTGCTCGACCGCTGCGCAACACGATCAGATCCCTTTTCTCCAACTCGGTTAACTCCGGGTGCGCTTCTGGATCCTTTACGTATTGCCCCCATACCCGAGGGAAATCCGAGCCGATATTCCCTCGACTATAAAGAATCATGACTTCCATTCCTTTATCGACGATGGGTTATCCGAATTCATCTTGAAGGACCTCTGGGGGCCGATGTAAGGCCACTCTGAGGCCTCCCGGAGACCAGATTGAAGCACACCCTGAACATCGGAAGGGTCGCGGTCACTCCGACATGGTTGCACAATGAGATGAACCCGATGAGGTTGCGCCAGCTGTTGGGAGCCACCATGGTGAAGCATATGTTGTAGAACTTCATCACCTCCCGCACCAGCGATGAAGAGGAAACCTGAGACCTGCCCTCAAACTTTCCTTGTAGCAGAACGCTCCGTCTCCCAATCCGGATGTTACCCTGTCCTCAGCCGTCGGGAGCAACAAGGTAACATCCTGGGGGATCTTGTACAGGTCAAGTATCCGTTCCAGATCCGCCAAGGTCACCTCCGAAGCCTGATCACTCGGACTCACCATATCTCGATCACAAGAGACGTTGAGCAAGATCGCTGTGAAAACGGAAAGACGGAGTTCTCTAAGGGAAAGCGAGAGAGCGCTACAAATAGGGAGGGCGCCTCCACGACTCCATTTTTCCCAAGAAAAACCGCCTCAGGGTGAAGATGAGGCGTCTCAACCAAGACATCCGGAACCGCCACTACGGGCCGTGAAAATCGAGATATCCTACGTGGCGCTTTCCCAGCTATTGCCTTCACTCCTAAGGAATGACGGATCCACCTCGAAAAGGCAAAACGGCCACGCAGCATTAATTAGGACATCATTGCATGGGCTGTCAAATACATGTCCCCTCGTCCGGATTGCGCCACCTAAGTCTATACTCCCTACACCCGAACCTACGCTTCGAACTAGAGTGGGGGGCATGTGTTGAGGGGTAAAATTAATCGCCATTGCATTGATAACCGTGCGAAGGGGCTAAGATCAGCCCCATCCCCCCCCGCTTCACTGCACCCGTAAAGAACGAGCCAACTAGTGTGGTCCAGCGGGTCGAGCAACCCATAGCTCGGTTCCTCCCGAGCTACCCATAGCTCGGTTTTCCCAAGCAACCCATAGCTCGGTTCCTCCCGAGCTACCCATAACTCGTCTTCCCCGAGCTACCCATAGCTCGTTCCTCTCGAGCTACCCATGGCTCGGTCTTCCCGAGCTACCCATAGCTCGGTTCTTCCCGAGCTACCCATGGCTCGTTTCCCTGAGCAACCCATAGCTCGGTCTTCCCCGAGCTACCATAGCTCGGTTCCTCCCGAGCTACTCATAGCTCGGCTTCCCCGAGCAACCCATAGCTCGGTTCCTCCCGAGCTACTCATAGCTCGGCTTTCGAGCAACCCATAGCTCGGTTCTCCCAAGCAACACATAGCTCGCTTCCCCGAGCCATTCATAACTCGGTTCCCCCCGAGCAACCCATAGCTCGGCTCCCCCGAGCCATTCATAGCTCGATTCTCCCGAGCAACCCATAGCTCGGTTCTCCCGAGCAACCCATAGCTCGGTTTTCCCGAACAATCCATGGCTCGACATGCACCTCCATGGAACTCGACGCGGAAGAGCCCAGGTCTAGCGTAACGGAATCCAAATGAAGGATCATATCAAGGAGTGGTCTAGGATCTACAATAACGGCCTAGAACCTACACGCTCATCGAATCTCAGGCCATCAAAGAGCTCTCCCAGCCGTCGATCCTTCAACAAACAAGATACGGATCCCACCGGCCTCACAACAACGTGATTCGAATCATCTTCGTATCCCAACAACCTTCGAACCTTCCAGAAGGCGCTCAAGATCCAGGTGATTGCCTATAAATATGACTCTCCCATATTCTCTCAGGTAGCACGCAAAGCCCACTCTCACTGTCTCTCCCTCTCTCTTCACTGCTCATCGGCGCTCCCCTAGAGCCCCCGATTGGCCACCCCTGGAGGGACTCCCCAGAGAGATCCTTCTCCCCACTGACTTGAGCGTTGGAGGGTCTTCCGCGGAGGGCCACCCCCAATGCCTCTCGCGTGAGGACTTCTGTGCAGGTCCGCCCAGGAGGAAGCCTAATCAGGAGGCCGACCGCGCCCGAGTCGAAGGACGGATCCCGGCGGCAACACCTTGTAAATTTTGAAGAGTGCGGCTGGAAAACTAATCATGCTTAATAGGCTTCTTAATTCGTTTCTATAGATTAATAAAGTTAATTTCTGCTGAAAATTTAGTGGATAATTGTCTCTCATGTCAGTGTGATCTATGCTTCATAGAGGTTATACTAATTTTTCATGCGTTCTTTGCATCATTAATTCCTTATCTAATATTATTATTCCTGTAATAGATGGATCCATCAGAAGAAATTTACCCTCCAAGGTGATTTGGAATAAAATGAAACATTTATTAGATGTCCCGGCTTTGTTGTTAATTTTTTCAGGATTGCAGCTCAATTAGGTTTGCTTGGTGTTTAACATCGCACTCCTCTAACCTTCCACAGGAAAGTGACTTGACTCCAGTAAATCACAAGTCATTAGGCTATGTATTGAGCCATCGATTTTTTCATCCACATCGACTTATAAAGCAGAACATTCATCTTTGGAGGCAATCTAAGTATCAAATATGAACTCAAGGCTAGTACTTGGTAAGGGGTTCCAATTCTCCAATCTCCAAATGAAGAGTTCTCTCTTGAAACAAGGCAGTCTTTGTTCTTCCAATGCAGCAATGTCTTCTCTAAAGATGAGCGTAACGACCTGGGCCCACAAACCCATGAATCCATTTCATGACATGAAAGCAAGACGTCAAGTCCATACCAACTTGGGCCATCACAATCCAAAAAGGATCCAATTGGTACTTATATATCTTACTTTACTAGCTATAAACCATTCAACCCTTCCTTAATTACTCGATGTGGGACTAATTAGAGGGGCATCACAATCTACCCCTTTAATTATCCGATGTGGGACTAATTGGAAAGGGCATCATAATCTACCCCCTTAAAGAGGGGATGTTTTCATCGCCAGAGGCACATGACAGGCTCAAAAGATAGCTCCCATCAATGTATTCACTGGGTAGGACTCTAGAGGTGCTCTCCCTACTAGCTCAAGAGGTGGCTTCCATCAATGTACACTCAAGAGGTAGCATGTACACTCAAGAGATGGCTTATTATTGATGTAACACTTTACCAGATGGCTCCCATCAATGTACACTCAAGAGGTGGCTCCTTATTGATGTAACACTTTGCCCTGTGTGGCACTTAGCTCCTGCACTTTCGGCTAATACGTGGCTCTGATACCATAATGTAACGATTTGGGCCCGCAAACCCATGAACCTATTTTGTGATATGAAAGCAAGACGGATAAGATCCACACCAACTTGAACCACCATAGCTCAAAAAGGATCTAACTGATATTTATTCATCTTACTTAATTGTTATAAACATTTCATCCTTCCTTAATTACCGATGTGGGATTAATTGGGAGGGGCATCACAGTGGGTCTCAAGTTGGGCCTCTTGATGTTTGGCCTTCAGCTGCGATCCCTAAATTTGTGTCTGATGGAGCCAGTTGACCCCATGGAGAATAAAAATTTTTTGGACGGCCCCAAAGGCCGACGGCTCCAAGACCGACGGCCCCAAAGGCCGATGGCTCCAAGACCGACGGCCCCAAAGGCCGACACCTCCAACCTCCAAGGCCGACATATCCAAGACTGACAGCCCCAAAGGCTGACAGCTCCAAGACTGACGGCCCCAAAGGCCGACACCTCCAAGGCCGACACCTCCAAGACCGACGGCCCCAAAGGCCGACACCTCCAAGACCGATGGCCCCAAAGGTCGACGGCTCCAAGACCGGCGGCCCCAAGACCGACGGCCCAAAGGTCGACACCTCCAAGACCGACGGCCCCAAAGGCCAACACCTCAAGGCCGACGGCCCCAAAGGCCGGCACCTCCAAGGCCGACACCCCAAAGGCCGACGGCTCCATAATCGATGGCTCCAAGACCGATGGCCCCAAAGGCCGACACCCCAAAGGCCGACGGCTCCAAAGACCGACGGCCCCAAAACCGACAGCCCCAAAGGCCGATGGCTCCAAAGACCGATGGCCCCAAGACCGATGGCCCCAAAGGCCGACACCTCCAAGACCGACGGCCCCAAAGGCCGACGGCTCCAAGACCGACGGCCCCAAAGGCCAGCACCTCCAATACCGATGGCTCCAAGACCAATGGCCCCAAAGGCCGACACCTCCAAGACCGATGGCCCCAAAGGCCGACGGCTCCAAGACCGACGGCCCCAAAGGCCGACACCTCCAAGGCCGACACCTCCAAGACCGGCGTCTCCAAGCTGTCCTGCCCCAGCACTTCCCAGCCGGCCCCGACGTGTCCAAGCTAAGTGGCCCGGCACCACCTAGGCGGCCCCGGCATCTTCCTAGCCGGCCCCCTGCATCTCCAAGAGTTGGCCCCGGCACTTCCCAGCCGGCCCCGCAGTTCCTAGCCGCCCCCGGCACCTTCCAAGCGCTCGGCACATCCAGGCAGCCCCGGCATCTTCCTAGCCAGCCCCCTTGTGTCTCCAAGCGAGTCGGCCCGGCACTTCCCAGGCGGCCCCGGCATCTTCCTAGCCGGCCCCCTGCGTCTCCAAGCGAGTCGGCCCCGGCACTTCCCAGGCGGCCCCGGCATCTTCCTAGCCGGCCCCCTGCGTCTCCAAGCGAGTCGGCCCCGGCACTTCCCAGGCGGCCCCAGCATCTTCCTAGCCGGCCCCTACTTCTCCAAGCAAGTCGGCCCCGACACTCGACCCCGGCGTCTCCAGTCCGCCGAGTTGGCCAAGGCCATCCCCGGCCAGCCCGACTCGGCCCCGGCGTCTCCAGTCCCGCCGAGTCGGCCAAGGCCATCCCCGGCCGCCCGACTCAGCCCGGCTCCAGTCCGCCAAGTCGGCCAAGGCCATCCCCCCCCTTGCCCCGGCACTCCAAGTCCATTACCAGCGGGATTGGCCCCAGCCATCTCGGGTCGACCCGGCTCGGCCATGATAAGATGAGATTTCCCAGTTCCCCCAGATCAGCCCAGCGGTTCAAGAAACCGTCTTTCTCTGACGCCGCCTGACAGCGCCAGACGCGCGCCGCCTGACAGCGCCAGATCCAGCAACCCACTGGCAACACTGGTGATGGGACAGGACCCACCTACCCAACAACTGATGGGACGTAGCCCACCAACCAGCCCGATTCACGCAGGGCTTAGCAGACATTCTGAAAACCCACATGATCGTACCAGCATCAACCCCTATAAAAGGGTAAATCACCTCGAGAACAGGTAACGCAAGTTTACACACTTGATACCCTAATACTCAGAGGAAAATCCCAGTCCTTCTGGGATCTCTCCTTTTTCCAAGAGCTCTCTCGAGCTCCTTCTCTGCTGTGACCTCGATTGCTGACTTGGGCGTCGAGGGTCTCACCAGGACCCCCTCCGGTCTTGGGACTTCTTTGCAGGCAACCCGGCGAAGCGAGGATTCAGAAGCACCTTCGTCCCGACGTCCAGGAGAGGTGATTGAGCATCATCAGATTGGCGTGCCAGGAAGGGGGGATAAGAAAAAGTAGCGAACATTCTCCCTGAGCTACATCTTTCGTCCCCTCTCTTCTTCCAGAAGCCATGGTGGTGACACGAGCTCAGGACGCCTCCATCAGCTGCCCAGCGGGGTTTCCCCCGCCAACTAGACGGCAGGAGGCCAATCCTCCTGCTACGACCTTCGGTCACCTGCCTGCCATCAAACGCCGCTGTCCAAACAACGAGTAGCTGGCAACCCTCTCCCAGCAAGTCTAGAATCTCACTGCCATGGTCCACGGGCTCCAGCAGCAGCAGTCCATGGCCACCCAGCACCAGACCGCTCCCCCGCCAGTCAGCAGTCGGCGAGGGAAGGTTCCCCTCGGTGGGAGGCCGGTCGCGAGGGACCGGCCGACTCAGGTTTCCTAGGAAGCCTCGACACGAGTCTCCAAGCGGCCACGGTTCCCTGACCACGGCCCAACAACTTTCCTCCAAGCCACATCATCACGAGGAACCCAGGCGGAGGTCCCGACTTCCGTCCCGTCTCCTTCTGCTTCTTCTTCTTCCTCCTCCTCTGAGCCATCTCGGAGGGCCCCGACAATCTGCCGCCAGATGGAGGAACGCCTGGAGGAGTGCAACCGACGGCTAGATGAGCTCGCCATGAAAATAAATCATCAGCCGGGGGAAGAGTTCGACCATTGTCCCCGCTCTCCCGCCGCATCACGGAGGAGCCGGTTCGCCTCGGTTTCGTCTTCCCCAGCTGGCCATCCTCAATCGGCAAGATCAAGCTTTGAAAGTAGCAGTTCATGAACTGCAGAAGCAACGCTCGGGGCCACTCAGCAGCACCCCAAGCCTCTCACGTCGCACATGATAGCTGCACCAGTGGGCTAGTGATCCGCTCGCTACAAGAGCTAAGTACACTGCACTTAAGGGTTTTCTTTCATTAATACTTAAAAATGTCATGCAGGGAAGACCTACCTTGCATCAACATCCAAGGCCAACCTCTTTGGCATCAAAAAGCCCTGGGCCAGCCAGGCACAAAGACCGACTCTGCGTCGGCACCAAAGACCGACTCTGCATCGGCAACAAAGACCGACTCCACGTCGGCACCAAAGACGACTCCGCGTCGGCACCAAAGACCGACTCCGTATCGGCACCAAAGACCGACTCCACTCCTCATCGGCACTAAAGACCGACTCCGCATCGGCAACAAAGACCAACTCCGCGTCGGCACCAAAGACCCGCGAAGGCAAACAGCTACGAAAAAGCTAAGTATACTACGTTGAGAAAAAGTTTCTTTTCATTAGTATCTCGATGTGTTACAGGAAAACCAACAAAGACCGACTCCGCGTCGGCACCAAAGACCGACTCCGCGTCGGCAACAAAGACCGACTCCGCGTCGGCACCTCAAGACCGGCTCCGTATCGGCACCCTCAAGCTCAAGACCTGCGATTCCGATCAACAGAGTTTTCTGGGGGGCATATCAACCCTGTAGAAGGAGACCAATTTCTTTAAAGAAAATGGAACCTGAGCCTGGCCCAAGCACCCTCTGGTCACCCTCCGGGGTTCAAAAGGTTCTCGACGGCCTCAACTTTGCCTCAGGCTTCATCTTTGCCTCAACAGCTAACTGACGAGCATCCCCCAAAAAAAAGTTAGCGTACGCTGCTTTCAATGGCGGGCGTGAGGTAATCAATTTGCCTCCAAAAAATTTTTTGAAGTTCTACACTCCTTTCACTTAGCTATGCAGGGCACGCAAGCTCAAGGAGTGTGGGGGGCATTTGATGGAGCCAGTTGACCCCATGGAGAATAAAAAAATGTTTGACGGCCCCAAAGGCCACGCTCCAAGACCGACGGCCCCAAAGGCCGACTCCAAGACCGACGGCCCCAAAGGCCGACACCTCCAAGGCCGACACCTCCAAGGCCGACATGTCTAAGACCGATGGCCCCAAAGGCCGACACCTCCAAGACCGACGGCCCAAAGGCCGACGGCTCCAAGACCGGCGGCCCCAAAGACCGACGGCCCCAAAGGCCGACACCTCAAAGGCCGACGGCCCCAAAGGCCGGTACCTCTAAGGCCGACACCCCAAAGGCCGACGGCTCCATGACCACGGCTCCAAGACCGATAGCCCCAAAGGCCGACACCTCCAAGACCGACGGCCCCAAAGGCCGACGACTCCAAGACCGATGGCCCCAAAGACCGAC
>UESW01004021.1:407320-550907 GCA_900491605.1 Calamus simplicifolius
GCATGGTCAGGCAATGATGTTTTCTTCGCATGCTTATGATAACTGTGATTGAGACAGTTTTCCTACTATCAAGGGTGTTGTGTTGTCTTGTTGTTGGTTTCTCTTCTCTGTTTTTCTTTCTTCACTTCTCTTGACAAATAGTTGTGACTTTTAGTTTTCCTTATCAACCTGTGCAAATAGTGATTGGTCCTCGCGCCATCCATCTTTCTTCCTTAATTATCTCTTTGCCAGGAAAGACAGGAGAAGGATCCGGACTGGTTTTCAATTTTTGCATCTTCTCTATCTTTGCCTCTTTTTTCCCTTTGCAGCAGTTATGACCACTATGTTCCTTATTACTTTGTCTAATCGGAGGGACAGTGTTCTTGCCAACTTTCTCATACTTCCTCCAACTTTCACTAAATTTAATAATAAGTAGGTTTCTCTATTTTTTTTATCTGATAAGGGTAAATTACGAGTATTATTAATCAACTTGCCATTTGTTGCGTTGGTCTCGTTACTCGCATACTAAATTTAATAAACACATCCAAATCAAGCAGCCCTAAAACTTCAAACTACAAATGCATTAGCTTTAATATTATAATCATATTCCTATCGCTGCGGTAAAACCATCCAAGCTAGAAAAAGCTGGAATCACAATGGCATAGAACAAACGATCCGCAGAGAAAACCTTGGAAGTAACCCATGAGAATTTTCAGTATCAAACTTCTTACGCAAAAAAATAAAAGAAAAATTCAAAAGCCATCACAAGACATCGAAGCCCAGTTCAGATTCCCTTGATAGAACGAAAATTAGCAAAAAGAACCTAGAATTGTCACGAAAAACAGAAACTGGCACGAATTTAGAAGTGGAGATCGGAGGAGAAGGGGATACCCATTTCTTGGGCGGAGGGCTCCAGTCCATGCCCAAGGGCAGCGGCGAAGTGCCATCATGGCGATGCTTCGGGGGGCTGTTCTGAGGCATCTCACGATCAGAAAGAACGAAGGGAATGGTAGAAGGATCGAGCTGCGGTGGAGAGAGAGAGGAGATTGGGATCCGATCCGGGGAGGATGATGGCTTGCAGGCGAAGCGAATCGACCGGCGTCTCCCCTCGGGAGAAGTCTCCAAAGCGAGCACCTAACCGTCCGTCCTCGCAGTCGCAGACTTCCGGAGAACCCCCACGCCAGCAAATTTGACTGAAGTCGGGCACGTGAAAGGCGTGAGGGAGGAGAACTCGAGGATGAATGAACGTTTTGTTATTACGAAAAAATATCATTAGGCTCTCTCCGGTCTCAAGTTTGCCTACTCAAATTTAGAGGAAAAAAAAAAAAAAGGTCTTGATCTCAATGGATCGTGTCGTTTGTCGCATGACGACTATAGGTCTAAAATATCTGATGTGTCTGATTAAGTTCCATCAAAATTAATAAAATAAGGAGTTAATCAGAAGTTTTTCTCGACCTTGGACCTTCGGACCTCCAGAGCCCCCTCGGCCTCGAACCTCCGCGGTCCCCTCGACCTCGAACCTTCACGGTCCCCTCAGCCTTGGATCTTCAGGGTCCCCTCGGCCTCGGACCTCTAAGGTCCTCTCAGCATCAAATCTCCAAGGTTCCCCTCCACGTAGCCCATCAGTTCTTGGCAACTGCCACGTGGCCCACTATCTTTCTGCAACTACCACATAACGCATTAGTCTTTGGCAACCACCACATAGCCCACTAACTCCCGATAATCGCGGATGATGGGACGTTACAAATGTGGCCAGACCCACTATCACCATACGGCCACAACTTCCTGAAATCATGCAAAAAGGGGGACTTCGGAATAGGTATAAAAAGGATGAGTTAGGTTTTTTCTGGGGACAACTTTTAAAAACACTGTTTTCTGATGCACTAACTTGACCGTCGGAGGGTCCTCGCTGGAACCCCCCAGTCTCTGAGGAGTTTCTTGCAGGCTTACTGTCGTGGAGGCGAGACCAGGAGCTCCTTCGTCACCCGACGTCAAGAAGACGTGCTTTGGCTACAACAGATTGGCACGCCAGGTAGGGAAAGAAAGAAAGGGCAGAGTTCGACGCTCCCAGGCTACAAGCCTTTGCTTCCCTTTACTACTCGATAAGATGGTGGTAACACGAGCGTAGGAGGTTTCGGACGACGGTCCTGGGGGGTGGTATCAAGAGCCAAGCAGCCAGAAGAGCCCCCCGGCCCCTCCGGTCCTTTTCCCCGTCCCGCCATCGTCACCAACCCAGGGCGACCGGGTCGACGCTCTTGCTATGCAAGTTCATTCCTTAGTGGTGGCGGTCCAGCACCTGCAGCAACAGGTGGCGGCTTCGCAGCAAGGCCCCCAGCCCCCTTCGCCGGGTGCGGGGATTGCCCCTCTTAGTCAATAGTCCACTTGCGGGAGAGCTTCCCACCAGGAAGTCCCCCGCCGATACGCCTCCCCCGGACGTCGCTACCGAGAGGCCTCCAAAAGACCACGGTCTCCTTCCCATCATTCTGACGACTCCCGCAGGCAGCGGCAGGGGAAGGAAGCCGAGCGAGGACATCGGTACCACCGCAATCCATCCCCGTCCCTGGGATCATCGCGAGAAGGGTCTTTCGATGGGCGTGTCGCCCGCCGAGCTGAGCGGCGCCTTGAGGAGTATAATCAGCGACTGGAGGAGTTCAACCGCAGGGTTACCAACCCCCGAAGGTAGATTATGATAGCCATCCTCCCCTGTCTCGCTGCATAATGGAGGAGCCAATCTCCATCCGGTTCCATTTACACCAATTGAACCCTTACGATGGCACTACTGACCCCCTTGGACCACTTGGAAAGCTATATGGTCCTTATGCAGGTCTAAGGAGCAACTGATTCTTTTATCTGCATCGCCTTTCCTGCCACCCTTCGGAAGGCAGTGTGGGCCTAGTATTCTCGGCTGCCTCCACGAAGCATTAATTCCTTTCGGCAGCTAGAGAGAGCTTTTCTAGCACATTTCAACGCCTACCGAAAAATTCCATGGGTGGCGACAGCCTGTTCGCCATCCAGCAGAAGAGTGGTGAGTCACTGAAAGATTTCATAGCTCGATTCAAGGAAGCCGCACTGGAGGTGCACAACCTTGATGACTCAGTTGCTACTCTAGCCTTGAAGCGAGGGCTTCGCCCCTCCCGCTTTGCGTACTCCCTCGACAAGAAGCCGCCAAGCTCCTACGCTGAGTTGCTGGGTCGAGCGCACAAATACATCCATGCCGATGAAGCCGACTCTTTCGGCGCGAGACAGATGGGGGCCCTAACAAGAAGCAAGCCCGACCTGCATCTGATAGGCCACAGCAGGAGAGGCCTGAGCCTCCCTGGCGACCCGACAACCGGCCGAGGGCACTCGCTCCCAAGGAAGGAGTCTGTATCCCCCTGCTCGCCCCGATATCACATATTATGATGGAGATTGAAGGTAAGCCATTCCTCCAGCGCCCTCCTCCCCTCAAGTCTGGAGTCTCCCGTGACAAAAATCTCTATTGTCGTTTTCATTGGGACCAAAGGCACAACACAGAAAGCTATCGCCAGCTCAAAAGGGCGATCGAGGCAAGTTCGTCCAAAGGGTGAATCCGGTTGCTCCAGGCTCGTCAGCACCCCCGCTTGCCTAGGTTGAAGTCAATAATGCCCCAACCGAGAAGACGGTAGCCATGATCTCCTGGGGGGCCGACGCCCGTCTAAGAGGTTCAGAGGGGAGGAGGGAATAGAACCTGTAATCCCTTTCTTTGAGAGGGACCTAAAGGGGGTGAGCAATCCAAATGACGATAGTGTTGTTGTTTTTATGATAGTTGCAAAACACCCTATAAAAAGGATACTGGTTGATAGTGGAAGCTCGGCTGACATTTTAAGTTACGACGTATTTGTTTGTATGAGCTTATCCCATGACTCCCTTCGACCCATCGCCACGCCCCTCATGGGTTTCACTGGGGATGTTGTGAAGGTAGAGGGGGAAATTATCCTTCCGGTCATGGCTGGGACGACACCCTTTCAGAAAACGGTCATGGTGAGGTTCCTTGTTGCGCGGGTCCCTTTGGCTTACAATGCCATCTTGGGTAGGCCCGGGTTAAACTTGTTGGACGCCGTCATCTCCACCAAGAGGTTGCTTGTGAGGTTCCCAACCAACAAAGGAGTAGGGGAGATGCGCGGGGAGATGGGCCTCTTGTCCCCCTCCTACCATATAACGCCTAGCCCTCGGAAAGTACCAACCTTGCCAACAACTGAGTTGGTGGACCCCAGAGATTCAGAATGGAGGGGGAAACCAGCCGAGCACTTATTGACTTTCCCCTTAGGGGGGGGACCCGGCAAAGACTGTCCGAGTTGGATCGCTGCTATCTGATGAAGCGAGGGCCTAGCTCCTCACCTTCCTTTGGGCTAACTCGGATGTGTTCGCCTGGTCAGCTTCGGACATGCCGGGCATTCCCCCGATGTAATTACCTACAAGCTCAGCCTCAATCCGCAGTGTCGGACAGTTCGACATAAGAAAAGAAGCTTCGCCCTCGAGCGGCAGAAGGCTGTCGACGACAAGGTTTGCAAGTTGTTGACTACCGAGCATATCTGGAAGTACATTACCTAGACTGGCTGGGCAACGTTGTGATGGTCCGTAAGGCCAATGGAAGCTAGAGAATGTGTGTTGATTTCACCAATCTCAACAATGTGTGCCCCAAGGATAGTTTCCCGCTGCCCTGGATTGACCAGTTGGTGGACGCTGCATCGGGCTATGAGATTCTCAGCTTCATGGATGCCTTTTTCGGATACAATCAGATTAAGATGGACCCGACGGACGAGGAGGCCACCTCTTTCGTGATCGAGAAGGGCATCTATTGCTACAGAGTGATGCCATTTGGGCTAAAGAATGCGGGGGCGACGTATCAAAGGCTGATGAACAGGGTCTTCGAAAACTAGATCGGACGCAATATGGTGGTGTACGTGGATGATATGATGACTAAAAGCATCCATGCCGACGACCACATTGCCAACCTGGTAGAGACTTTTGATAACCTCCGCTGCTGTCAGATGAAGTTGAATCCACAGAAGTGTACCTTCGGAGTCATGACTGGCAAATTCCTCGGCTTTATGGTGACTCAGCGGGGAATAGAGGCAAACCCATACAAGATTCAAGCCCTCCTTGACATGAAGCCCCGGCTAATAAAAGGAGACCTAGCGTCTGACACGGCGGGTAGCGGCTTTAAGCCGCTTCTTGTCAAAGTCCATGGAAAGGTGTCTACCCTTCTTCAAGGCCTTGCGCAAGGTCAATGATTTTGAATGGACCGAAGAGTGGCAGAGAGCATTTGAGGGGCTGAGAGAATTCTTATCTACCCCACCGTTGCTGTCCAAGCCAAGGAATGGAGAAGAGCTCTTCCTATACCTCGCGGCCTCGGCCTCGGCCGTGAGCTCAATGCTCATCCGCTCCGATGCCGATGGGACTCAGAGGCCTGTTTACTATATCAACAAGGTGCTTCATGATGTAGAGACTAGGTACTCCTGCACCGAAAAGATCATTTTTGCGCTAATCGTGTCTGCTCAGCACCTCATGCCCTATTTTCAAGCCCACTTGGTAGTGGTGCTCACAGACTAGCCGCTCAGAGCAATTCTATCTCGGCCCGACACCTCGGGCTGGCTGGCAAATGGGCGATCAAGTTGGAAGAATTTGATCTGTCCTTTCGGCCAAGGTCGACCATGAAATCCCAAGTCCTTGCAGACTTCTTGGTTGAGTGTACCTGTACCAAGGAATCGCCCGACGAGCTCCACTCGGCCCCTTCAAATGCAACGGCCAAGGGCGAGGGGCGAGACTGGGTCCTCCACATTGACAGCGCTTTGAATTCCTAGGAAGCGGAGCCGGCCTCATTCTAGCTAGCCCAGAGGGGGAAATGGTGGAATACGCCCTGCGGTTCCTTTTTCCCGCGACCAACAATCAGGCAGAGTACGAAGCCTTGCTGGTGGCATGTGACTGGCCAAGGAGCTTGGAGTGGAGCATCTTCGAGCTTTCACCGACTCCCCGCTCATTTCTGGGCAGGTCGCTGGGGAATACGAGGCTTGGGATCCAACTATGTCTCGTTATTTGGGTAAGGTCCAATCACAGTCCTCATCCTTTAATCACTTCAGCGTCAGCTATATCCCTAGGGGTGAGAACGCCAGAGCCAACACTGTGTCCCGATTGGCCACCTCAGCCAATGGGGCCCTAGGGAGAACGTACGTGGAGCATCTGGAAGCTCCGAGCATCGACGCTACCGAGGAGGCCCTATCGATCGACCAAGAACCTTCGTGGACGGAGGCGTACGTCCGATATCTCACCAACGGCACTCTCCCTGATAATCCCGCAGAAGCCAAGCTGCTTAAGAGGCAAGCCCCCAAGTTCCTGATGTTAGACGGGCGCCTGTACCGGAGGTCCTTCTCCTACCCACTCCTCCGATGCGCCACTTCAGCAGATGCCGACTACATCCTGCGCGAGATCGACGAGGGTATCTGCGGGAATCACTTGGGGGGCAGAACGCTGGCGTACAAGGCCCTGCGACAAGGGTATTATTGGCCCACTATGAGGGAGGATGTGACTGAGTTGGTGCAAAGATGTGACAGTTGCCAGTGGTACGCCCACATTCAATGACAGCTGACCACCCTGCTGAACCCTTATCGGCTCCGTGGCCCTTTGCTCAATGGGGGATGGACATATTAGGACCGTTTCCCCTAGCTTCCGCTCAGCGAAAATTCTTGCTTGTCACCATTGACCATTTCACCAAGTGGGTGAAGGCCGAGGCGCTAGCAAAGATCACTGAGCATAAGGTTAGGACCTTCTTTTGGAAGTCCATCATCTGCCGCTTCAGGTTACCACACACCCTCGTCATTGACAATGGCCGGTAGTTCGACAATGCCCCTTTCAAAGAGTTCTATGCTGAGCTGGGCATTCACCAGCGGTCACCTCAGTTGGCCATCCCTAAACTAACGAAGCGGCCGAGGTAACCAATCGAACCATCCTTCAAGGGCTAAGAACACGGTTGGATGACTTCAAAGGAAGATGGGTGGATGAGCTTCCCCAATATGCTATGGGCCTACCACACCACGCCGCGTGTCCCCACCGGGAGACCCCTTCAGCCTTGTGTTCGGCTCCGAGGCCGTTATCCCCATGGAGATTGGCCTTCCGAGCCCGCGGGTAGAGTGTATGATGAGGACGACAACTCGACTCGACTGTGAGCCAACTTAGACCTGTCGAAGAAGCGCGCGACCTAGCATGCCATAGAATAGCAGTTTATCGCCAGAGAGCCGCCAGTACTACAACACGCGCATTCGCCTTAAAGCCTTCTTGCCAGGGGATCTGGTCTTCAGGAAGGCCGAGGTATCAAAACCAATGGAGGGGGCAAGTTGACCCCAAATTGGGAAGGCCCCTACCGAGTCACCGAGGCCCTTCATCATGGAGCATACCGAATTGAAACTCTAGATGGGAAGCCTCTTTCCCGTACTTGGAATGCGGACAACCTCCGCCGATACTACCAATGATGTACACGATCGGACAATCTTAGGTTTAAATACTTCGTTCTCTCCTTATTAAAACGCAGAAGTTTGTATATCTCGTTTTTCTCTAATGAAACAAGTGTTCGAGTGACTTGTCTTCCTAGCTCAAACCCAACGTACCATCAGCACTCTAGCCCGAGCTCACCTCGGCACCATAAGCCCAAGCTCGTCTCGGCACCTCCAGCCTGATGTACCATCGACACTCAAGCCCGAGCTTGCCTCGACACTTAAGACTGAGCTTGCCTCGGCACCTCAAGCCGATGTACCATCGACACTTAAGCCCAAGCTTGCCTCGGCACCTCAAGCCCGATGTTCCATCGGCACTTAAGCCCGATGTACCATCGGCACTCAAGCCCGAGCTTGCCTCGGCACCCTAAGCCCGATGTACCATCGGCACTCAAGCACGAGCTTGGCTCGGCACATTAAAATTGATGTACCATCGGTCTTCAGGCTCGAGTTTGCCTCGGCGCGCCCAGCTCGATGGCGTGAAGGAGCCCCGACCACTGGGCCACCGCCCGAGCCCAGCTTGAAGTGCTATTAGTGTTCGAGGTTTGCGCCCGGTCGGGCCTTCGAAGCTCGGTTACCTGACCCCAATGTTCCGCCTCTACACTAGCCCTGAGTTGTTACTTCAACCCCAGGCCAACTTTATTTCCAGTTCGCTCGGACTTGCAAAGGCAACGTTTTAATGGAATTAAGCATGCACTAAATGACGCTAGGTCTACCACTTCATCAAAATCACCATTTTTCATTGCTCTTTCGAAAAGGGGTACAAAATGCCGACCTCGGTCGGACTTCAGTACAAAAAAAAAAGAAAAATGAAAGAGAAAGACAACATAGGATGAGGGAATATGCCTACTCAGGCCTCAGTCGGCCCGCCGCCGGTCGGCTCATCATCAGTTGGCCCTGGAGATGCTGCCGACTCCTTCGACACCTCATCTGGCTCAAGATCGTTGAGGCCTGAGAGGCCGTGGACTCGGCCGACCTTCTCCTTACCGTCCCTAAAGCCGAGGAGATAGGCGCCAGAGGAAGCTTCCACCAACTCTTCCGAAGGAAGTGCTCTTCCGGAATTTGTCCACTATCTTGGCTGCCTTCTCTTCACTGACGACAACCTTCCCTTCGGCCACGGTTGCTTTCTCCTTGGCTGCCGCAGCCCTATCCTCAGCAGCCCTGGCCTTCTCCTCCGCCCCGCAGATAGCTTCCTCCATTCTTGCCGCCTGGGCATTGGACTCCCGGGCGATCTCCTCGGCATTGGAGGCCCGCTTCCCCGCCGCCTCCACCTTGATGCCGAGGGACTGGATATGCAAGTCTTGAGCCTTGATGGTCGCCTCGGCGACCTTTAGGCATCTCCTCAGACACTCGAGCTCAGTTCGGCCCGACGTCTGACCCCGTCGAGCTCCTCGGCTCGCTCGACCAGGGCTACTGCCAGGGCCCCCTCGGCCCTATCTGCCTGGGCCGACTCTCGGTGGCTTCCTACGGGACTGGCGGAGCGCTTCCTCGGTCTGAGCAAGCAAGTCTCTCAATACTACGAGGGTGTTTGTCGTCTGCAGTGAAAGGCCGTTGTCAGCAAGCAGTTAGAAAGAAGCAAAAGCAATGCATAAAGAAATGACTACGACACTCACCCATATTTGGGCCGAGAAGGCGTCTTGGAGGAGCGACGCGGCCCCTTTGCAGTGAAGCTCCCTTTGATACTCGGGGTGGCAGATTTGAGCCACCAATCGCTCGGCCTCTCGCCCCTATCCCATCGGTGACGGTCTGGAGGGGAAGGCCTCAGCTCGCCTTCCCTGTTGACCCCATCCTGTTGGGATGCTTCCGGGCCGCATCAAAGGCCGACCTCTCCTCCTTGGCCTGCAGACCTGCTGACGCCCGGTCTTGCTTAGCCTGGGCCACAGGTGAAACTCTCTCTGGGGTCGTCTCAGCATCGGGGCAGGATGGCCTCGTATCCAAAAGGCTGGCTCCTCGGTCGGGGGTGTGGCATCAGTCCGAGGCCTTCGGGGGGCATGTCGGCAGTGAGATCGATGAGGAGGACCTACTCCTGGTTCCCCTGAGGTGGTTCCTGATGCCCTCGGGGTTGGTGGACCAATGGAGCCGGGGTCGGAGAGCGAGTCAAGATCGGGAAGGGCTTGAGATCGGGGCCTCTTCCTCGACGGCTCGGCAGCACTGATAGCTTTCTTCTTCTTCTTGACTGCGGCCCTCCGCACCATGCGATCTGGTAGCTTCATAGCTTCACAAATCAAAGTCGGTCAAAAAAAAAGGTGGGGGGGAAGAGGAAGAAGATAGAAAAGGGAAGAGAAATGGAAGGGGGGCAGCAAGAAGGGGAGTGTTTAAGGCCGCTCACTGCCGCTCGGGAGGAGGCCCGCGAACTGGAGGTTATCCTCCGTCAGAAGCTGATTACACCAGGGGATGTCGGCCGTAAGTAGCATACCGAAGGCCTCCTTGTCCCTCGGAGTTACCAGATGATTTGGTTCGGCCCTACATTTGGGTCCCCCCAACTCGGCCTCCCCCCTTTGAGGTCGGCGAAAAAGAATTGGGTCTTCCACACTTTGATGAGGTAGGAAGGCCAAACTTCAAAACTCGAGTGGGCCGAGGTTGAAATACCCACCAGCCTGATTGCTGGCGGAGGTTATAAAAACTACGAAAAAGGGACACCTTAGGCTCTAATCGTGGAGGCGGCATAGGACAAAGAAAAACAAAGGGTTCGAACGGAATTCGAAACCAATTGCGATAGTGTTAAGGAATAGAAGTCGAAGAGGTTAGCGATCAGAGGGTGAAGAGGCAGTCAAAGGTTGGCCTTGAGAAAGGCCTCGTACAGGGCAACCCTCCCAGGACGGGAGGAGATCACCCTGTCATCCGGGGTGGGGACATACAACCGGATGCTATCCGGGATCCTATAGATAGCTTTGATCCTAGCCAGCTCCTGGCCGGTCACGGTGGAGGTAACCCTATCGGGACTCTAAGGAGGCTCTACGGGTTCCAGCAGCGACCGGACGGTCCTAGTGGGGGCCCGACCGATAACCCGCCACTGGGATAGAGGAACCTGGTCCTTGGAGGAGGGAGAAGAGGACCAGGAGGGAGGGAGAGATGGAGAAGCCTGCATGTGCAGGGGAGGACAATAGCCCTCGGGAGGGCAGAAGAGGACCAAGAAGGCGAAGAAGACATGGGAGGAGGATTGACCTGGCTAGCAAAGGAAAAATGGCGGAGAAGATAGTAGGACTCGGACAGAGGGAGCTCAAGGAGAAGAAGACTCTGGGAGTAGTAAGGCAACATATTTGGAGCGTTCCCCCTATTATAGCTCCCCTCGAGTCATCCCACCTAAGCCAGCCTGCCACGCACGCCTCCTGCTAGAGGGATGCCTCGGCAGTCGCTCAGCACTGATAGCGGGATATCGATAATGTCATTCTAATGATGGCGATGGTGACGTTGCCTTTCAAGAAGGATCCTCCCACATCTAACGGTGCAAATCAACAGGAGCGGCGACACTACAACATCCCAGGCCACTGGCACTAATGAGTCCTCGTGCCCCGTGGACACGTGCCACTGTTGCCATTGGTGGCTAGGCTGGATCAGCCGCCGGTCGAGTTCACACCCCTTTCGATGGGTGGGAAGTGAACCCACACCACCTCAGGGGCGGGGGGCATCTAATGTGGCTAATCAAGCTCTGTCAAAGTTAACGAGATAAGGGGCTAACGAGGAGTTCCCCTCGGTCTCGGACCTCTACGGTCCCCTCGGCCTCGACCTCTAGGGTTCCCTCAGCCTCAGACCTCCGCGTCCCCTCAGCCTCAGATCTCTAGGGTCCCCTCGGCCTCGGACCTCCAAGATCCCAACGGCCTCGAGCTCTAGGGTTCCCTCGGCATCAAATCTCCAGGGTTCCCCTCCACGTGGCCCACCAGTCCTTGGCAACCGCCACGTGGCCCACTATCTTCCTGCAACTACTACATAGCGCATTAGTCTTTGGCAACCGCCACATGGCCCACTAACTCCCAACGATCGCAAAAGATGGGACGTTACAAACATGGCCAGACCCACTATCACCTATACGGCCACAACTTCCTGAAAGCATGCAAAAAGGGGGACTTCGAATAGGTATAAAAAGGACGAGTTAGGTTTTTTCTGGGGACAACATTTAAAAACTATTTTTGAAGCACTAACTTGACCGTCGGAGGGTCTCGTCGAAACCCCCCAGTCTCTGAGGACTTTCTTGCAGGCTTACTGTCATGGAGGCGAGACCAGGAGCTCCTTCGTCACCCAGCGTCAAGAAGATGTGCTTTGGCTACAACACCACTTTCCTTCTCTATTTGAAAATGAAAAGTGAGCGAATGAGCAAGAAAGAGATTTTTTCATTAAAAAAGATTCATCATTTGCGCTAAAAATAAGTAAAAATTAATTGATAGTAAATAAATTTAAGTTATAAGTATATAATTTTTTTTATTTGAAATGTGACTATTTTAAGACATGCAACTATTTGAGATATTAAATTTCTTCTTGTCATTAGACATTCTCGAGTCAAAAACTAACCAAAATGTACTCCAAATCGGATCATTGATTTTGCAATGGTAGCTCTATATTATAGAAGAGCTTTACTACCATCCTATGGATAGCCCTCTTCTCATGCCCATTAACATCTGCACACTTGGATAGGCTTCGATACCATTTATTAAAGATGAGATTTAAACTCACAACCTTTCAAACCCAAATCTTAACCTAAGGCTACAAACTAATTTAATCATCTTAATTTTTAAAAAAACTCAATCCAGTCAAATTGCATCTTATTTCCTAATATGCGATAAAAGCTTTAAGTTTATCTCATTTGGGGTGTTACAAATGTTATTAGACATGATACAAGTATTTGAAAGTTGAAGGGTATGAAAAAGAGCTACTCATGAAACGATGATAGAGTCCATCATGATATGGAGCCATCCTTACAGCATTAGCGATCCAACTCGGAATAGATTCTAGCTATCCTGCAGCGTATGATGAGAACATGGCATTATAAAAGAAATTATAATATTTTAAAAATAGTTGTACGTATGATGGAAAAGAAATGTATTACTTGATTACTCAAGATTACTCAAGTTATCTACTACTAATAATTTTTATTTTTTTTTTACCAAATGATTTTGTTTGCTAATAAGTTAATTAAAGTAGATGGATTTAGGCCTTACTCACTTCAAAAGGTCAAATCTAAACAATCCTAGCTTATTTCGACCCTCATCAAAAATTTGGTTAAACCCCACCTCTCTTGACCATCAGTCGGCCTTTATGGCCTACATCTAACAATATTGTTAACGTCCTAATATTGAAATTTCTCATTATCGTCGTTCCACACGCCAAATCTTTAATCCACTTTCATCACATTCAAAATGCCTAAACCTAAGAGGATCAAAGTTGAAATCAAGCCATAACTTTGAAATTTTGTTTCCAAATCTTTGTGTTGACGTCGAGTCAGCTTCTTGAATGCTGGAAAATGGAGGTCCTCCTTCCGGACTCCTGCAAGAAAAGTCCTCGGAGACCGAATGTTCCGGTGGAGACCCTCCACGCTCAAGTCAGTCACTCGGAACAGACGAGAGTTAGCTAGCAGAAGAAAGCTAGAGAGTTAGGGTTTTGGGCCCCTTTCCTCGTTGTAAATGTGAGCTTTTATACATGTTCAAAGATCTCCCTCCCTCCATGCTTCAGAAGGTTACCAATTTCATGATATCCCCATCCGATAACGGACAAAAAGAGGGACTGACAATGACAGGTCGTATCGTTACTATGCATCAGAGGTGTCCTGCTTGATTTGCCACCCGCCAATACGATATCATGCGTGTCGGGTGGCTATGGTTGCACCAGGCGCGCGTCGTTATGAGTTATGCCACATGCAGCCACAAACAAGTGGTGGATCGTACTCCGTAACGGGATATGGCCATATGTGGTTGCAGGCGAGTGATGGATCACATACCGTAACGGGGTATGGCCATGCACTGTTACGGGTGCATGGTGGGCCATACGTCTTAATGGGGCATGGCGACGCACTATAGTAGGCGAATAGCGGGCCACGTGGGCATGCCAGGTGGCCGTAGCTATAAGCTGGCCTCGAAGGTTGGCTTGGAGGTGGACCTCGGAGGTTGGCCTCGGAGGTTGGCCTCGGAGGTTGACCTCGGAGGTTGGCTTCGGATGTTGAAGTGGGACGCGTCAGTCTCCTTTACCGTTAACCCTGACGGTGCTGGATCAGCCATATCAGATGCCCCCGCCCCTGAGACGGAGCGGGTCTACCCTGGCGAAGCAAAGGGGTGTTACCTCCCTAGTGGCTGATCCCCATTTGTTGCCAACTGCCCTCGACCACGTGTCTCTGGATGCTACGATAGCTTAGCGTGGGCAACTTGGGGGATGTGAAGGGGCAACCGCTGTTGTCCGTCCGATCTGCCGATTGCCCTCGAGGCGGGGTTGTCCTTTTGAAATTCGTAAAAGCGGCCGCCATCATTGCCATCATGGCGCTGGCATCAGTGGTGTCCCATCATTGGCTGAGGCGGTTTGTTCCATGCACCGGACCCCTGCCGAGGTGGCCCAGCCTATAGCGGGAGTCTGGGTGGTTGAAAAATCGAGGCGGAACGATTTGAAACTTGACAAAACCCGGGCGAAGGCTGAATACTCATCATTTTACTTGAGTTATCTTTTCCTCTGGTCCTCTGCTCCTTCTGCAACCTAGAATCGCCCCCCATCATTTCTTTCTTCAGGTTAGCCCTCTCCTTCCTGATCCTTCCTTCCTCTTTCCCGAACTTTCGTCATGGCCTCCTCACCATCCTGGACTTCTTCTGCTCCCTCTGACAACCATTTCTCCCTCGAGGTTTCGTGCCTCTTCATCTCCTTCTTCTTCATGGTCCTCCGATCCGGAGGACCATCTTCCTTTGTCCCAACGATCGGTTGCTGCCAGGGCTCCTGCAAGGGGATGCTCGGCGGCACCAGCCGGCCCCAGCGAGGAGGCGCCAGGCGGCGGCCGGTGCATCTTTGAGGGCGGGGGTGGAATCCTCGAAGGGGACCGCCTCAACAGTAACGGGTCAAGACTTAGCCAAAATTAGGGCATGTTACCAGGTACCTGAGATGTCGGGCTCTTCCTTCCGACCCCCAATGACAGGGTGGTCTCCTCCTGGCCTGGCAAAATGGCCGTTTACGAGATTTCCTTTAGGTTAGGTCTTCGTCTACCCTGCATCCCTTTTTTATTAACCTTTTGGACTATTACTCTTTGACTCCTGCTTAACTGGTCCCAGACTCCCTTCGGACCGTTTGCACCTTTCTCATCCTTTGCCACCACCTCCAAATCACCCCTTGATCTCTTTCTTCCGCTGCTTTTACACCCTCAGGCAACAGAGGGGTTGGTGGCTATTCCAGCCTCGACTTGGTCGGGTCCTCAAGCTTCTTCTCCCTACCTCGGTCAAGGGATGGAAATCCCATTTCTTTTTTGTTGACCTTGATCAAGTCAAGTCCTGGGGGGGACCCCGACCTTCGACCCAACATGAACTCCACCGTCCTCCCAGGAGACCAAGAAGCGTTGGGGCAACTATTGACTGCCAACATCCCCAGATACAGCTTGCTTCTGTCAAGCACAACCTCCAGCTGGCGGGCCTCACCACACAGAGCGGTGAGTAATAGACGCCCTAGCACTTAGCCAAATTGCCCCCTTCCTCCTCCTTCTCCTCCCCTTTTCTTTTTCTTCTTTCTTTTTCTTCTTTTTTTTTGACTGACTCTGACTGATGCTGTGCAACAATGAAGCCTCGATGCCATGGTCAAGAAGGCTGCAATCAAGAGGATGAGGGCCCGTGGTGGCCCGAGAGAGGGGCAGCAGGCGCCGGCCCCCAAGCCTTACTGTGAGGGCATCCCTGCCGACCGAGCGGCGCGAGCTCCCCCAGCCCCGAAGGTGGACCTGACGGCTGACACCTCGCCAGAGGGGGCAACAACCGAGGGGGCACGATGGAGGAGCCG
The DNA here is from genome assembly GCA_900491605.1 of Calamus simplicifolius. Classification (NCBI taxonomy): domain Eukaryota; kingdom Viridiplantae; phylum Streptophyta; class Magnoliopsida; order Arecales; family Arecaceae; genus Calamus; species Calamus simplicifolius. The sequence goes on from UESW01004021.1 coordinate 422,752, forward strand.
GCGACAATGGAGGAGCCAACAGCGATGGAGGAACCCCAAGCTCCTAATGAACTGCCCCAGCCAAAGTAGACAAAAGTTGGGGGGAAGGGCCATCAGGGGCGGCGAGCCCGCCCCCCGAGCAGATGCCGGCTAGCCGCCCTCGCACGCCGAGCTGGAGTACTTCGGGACCACCGAGGGGAACAGGGCCGAGCCAATCCCTCGCGGTTTTTCTTTGATAAATGACGGGCGCCGGCTGAACAACTCATGTCCTACGTCGTTCAACCTGATATTCAAGAGGAGCTCCAAACCCTGGGGGCGAATAGGTTCTTTCAGGAGATCTTCTCAGCTCTCATTCGAGTAAGTATTTTTTCTTCCTGCCCTTAGTTTAGTGCACTTAAGCAATTTGCATAGCTGACACTCTGAGTGCAGGTGACCAACTCCATCATGCTCGCCCGGGAGGCCATCGGCGAGGGGGAAGCTGTTGCCCGCTAAGTCCAGCAGGATGCCGAGGACGCCCAGGCCCGGCCGAGGCTGCGAGAAGGCCTTGGAATTGGTAAGGGCCGAGTGCGCCGATAAAATAAAGGAGGCTGAGAGCAGAGCCAAGGCCGAGGCTGACCGACGATGGGTGGCGCTCAATCAGCTCACAGAGGCCGAGGGTGCAATTGAAGCCCAAAACCTCCACATAGCCGACCTAACTCGACCATTCAGGAGGCCGAGGATCGGGCGAAGCGGGCTGAGGGAGAGGTGAAGGCCATGGAGGCCGAGAGGGCGACAGTAGCCTCTCTGGTGGCGAAGAAGGAGGCCCGAGTCGCTGAGGTGGAGGCTGCCGCCGAGGCTAGAGTTGCCGCGGTCGTGGAGGAGTTCAAGGCATCGGAGCACTTCACCCATGAGCTGGTTGAAGCTAATGCCGATTTCTACGTCCAGGGGTTCGACGATGCCAAGAAGAAAGCTGCCCGAGTTTTGAACCTCCCCCAGGTCATGGACATTGAGCCGAACCCAGAGTCCGATGAGGCCTCAGATGGTGAGCCCGTGGCCGGACCTTGATTTTGTAGTTCTTCATTTTTGTTTTTTACTAAGTCCGACTTGGTCGGCATTTTGTATACACTAATGTTAATGAAGTATAATTTTCCATCAATGAAAATCTAAACTGTGATCTCTTCTCCGAGTCCCTGGGTTGCTAACGTAGGACCCCTGAGGGCTTCGTCAGCACCGAGGGGCTGCTTTTATTTTTCATGCAACTTTAACTTAGTCATATAGGGCTGGACCCCTTTGGGAAAGCCGAGGGAGACGGGTAGTGTTTACCCCCCGGGGACCCGGGCTTCCAAGCACTGATGAAACGTCGAGCTTGGGCTGATGAGGATGACTTGGACTTCAAAGCATCGATGGAATATCGGTCTTGGACTGCCAAGGATGACTTGGGCTTTTTTGTTAGAGTCGATGGTACATCGGTCTGTCAGTGGTACATGGGCTTTCCATGCCGAGTCTGGCTCGGGCTTTTTTGAATCCGATGGTACATCAGGTCTTCGATGCCAATGGTACATTGGGCTTTTTTATTGAGAGCCGATGGTACATCGGTCTGCCAGTGGTACACTGGGCTTTCCATGCCGAGGCTGGCCTCGGCTTTTTTGAATCCGATGGTACATCGGGTTTTCGATGCCAATGGTACATTGGGTTATTTTGTTGAGAGCCGATGGTACATCGGTCTACCAGTGGTACACTGGGCTTTCCATGCCAAGTCTGGCCTCGGGCTTTTTTGAATCCGATGGTACATCGGGTCTTCGATGCCAATGGTACATTGGGCTTTTTTGTTGAGAGCCGATGGTACATCGGTCTACCAGTGGTACACTGGGCTTTCCATGCCGAGTCTGGCCTCGGGCTTTTTTGAATCCGATGGTACATTGGGTCTTCGATGCCAATGGTACATTGGGTTTTTTTGTTGAGAGCCGATGGTACATCGGTCTGCCAGTGGTACACTGGGCTTTCCATGCCGAGTCTGGCCTCGGGCTTTTTTGAATCCGATGGTACATCGGGTCTTCGATGCCAATGGTACATTGGGCTTTTTGTTGAGAAGCTGAGATGCTTAAACCTCTGTTTATTAGTTTCAAATGCGGGGCGGAGCCCCAAGAGAATACAATCGTAAAATTTCATGTAAAGAAAGAGTATGCTACTGATAATATTGACGGAGGTTATCGGCGTTCCACGTCCACGGGAGCGGCTTTCCGTCCAGCTCTTCTATTTTGTACGCTCCATGGCGGAGTGCCTCGTGATCCGGTAGGGTCCTTCCCAGTTCGATGCTAGCTTGCCCCCTTCCATCGGTTTTGAGATTTCAGCTCGATGAAGGATGAGGTCCCCCGGCAAGAAGCCCTTGGGCGGACACGAGCGTTGTAATATCTAGCCGCTCGCTGTCGGTAGGCTGCCATTCGGAGTCGCGCTTGGTCCCGCACCTCTTCCACCAGGTCGAGGTTGGCCCAACTGGTTTGGGTTATCTTCCTCGCTGTAGGCTTCCACTCTGGGCTCAGGGCACCGATCTCTACATGAATGACTGCTTTGGATTCGAAGACGAGGCTGAAGGAGTTTCTCCGGTGGGGCCGAGGCATTGTGTGGTAGGCCCATAGCACATTGTGGAGCTCCTCCACCCATCATCCTTTGCAGTCATCTAGCCGGGCTCTCAGTCCTTGAAGAATGATGCAGTTGGTCACCTCGGCCACTCCGTTGGTCTGAGGATGCCTACAGAGGTGAACCGCTGATGGATGCCGAGCTCGGTGCAAAATCCTCGGAAGGGTGCGTTGTCGAACTGCTTGCCATTGTCAGTGACCAGAGTATGCAGCAGCCCGAACTGGCATATTATAGACTTCCAGAAGAAAGCCCTCACCTTGCCCTCGGTGATCTTGGCAAGCGCCTCAGTCTCGATCCATTTGGTGAAGTGGTCGACAGCCACCAGCAAGAACTTACGCTGGCCCAAGGCAGGAGAAATGGCCCCAAGATGTCCATCCCCCACTGGACGAAGGGCCAAGGTGCTGCCAGTGGGGTCAGCTGAGATGTTGGCTGCCGTTGGATGTTGGCATGGTGCTGGCAGCTATCACACTTCTTGGCAAGCTCGGCCGCATCCTCCCTCATGGTCAGCCAATAATACCCCTGCCGCAGGGCCTTGTACGCCAGGGCTCTGCCCCCCAGATGACTCCCGCATATGCCTTCATAAATTTCTCGCAAGATATAGTCAGCTTCAGTAGGCCCGATGCACTTGAGGACCGGGTATGAGAATGATCTTCGGTAAAGCTTCCATCCATCATCAGGAACTTTGGGGCCCGTTGCCTGAGCAGTCTGGCCTCGAACGGGTCTTCGGGGAGGGTGTCGTCAGTAAGATATCGACATAAGCGTCCATCTAGGAAGGCTCCTGCTCGACCAGCATTGCCCCCTCTACCGCTGCTTCGATGCTCGGGACTTGCAGATGCTCCAAGTACATCCTTCCCAAGGTCCCGTCGGCCGAAGTGGCCAAGTGGGACAACACATCAGTCCTGGCATTCTCCATACGGAGAATGTAGCTGATGCGGAAATATATAAACTAAGAGGCTTGAGATCGTACCTTATTCAGGTAGCAGGACATAGTTGGGTCTCTAGCCTCATACTCCCCAGCGACCTGCTCGGAGACAAGCTGGAGTCCGTGAAGGCCCTTAGACGTTCCGCACCAAGCTCCTTGGCTAGCTTCATCCCTGCCAGCAAGGCTTCATACTCTGCTTGGTTGTTGGTGGCCGGGAAGAGGAATCGGAGAGCGTACTCCACCACCTCTCCCTCGGGGCTCGCAAGGATAAGTCCGGCCCCGCTCCCCTGAGAGTTTACCGCTCCATCCACATAAAGAATCCAGCCTTCTTTCTCCACCCCCTCGGCCGTGGGGACTCCATGCATGCCTCGGGTGCAACTCCTCCGAATGCTCCTTGACCAAGTGCACTTGACCAAGAAGTCGGCTAACACTTGGGACTTCATTGCAGGCCTTGACCGGATGGATAAGTCAAACTCTCCCAACTTGATGACCCATTTGGCCAACTGACCGGAAGTGTCTAGATGGGACAAGATAGTCCGAAGTGGTTGGTCCGTGAGTACCACTATTGGGTGAGCTTGAAAGTAGGGTCGGAAGCGCTGGGCGGAGACCACCAGGACAAAGATGATCTTCTCGGTCTTGGAGTATCTGGTCTCAGCATTGTGAGTACCTTGCTAGTGTAGTAGACCGGCTTCTACACTCCGTCGGCGTCCATGCGAACGAGCAAGGAGCTGACAGCTTTAGGGGAGGCTGCAAGATACAAAAAGAGTTCCTCCCCGCTCCTCGGCTTAGACAACAGTGGAGGAGTAGATAGAAATTTCTTTAGCTCCTCGAAAGCTTCCTGACACTCCTTCGTCTATTCGAAGTTGTTGACCTTGCGCAACACCTTAAAGAAGGGTAGACATCGCTCTGCCGACCTTAACATGAAGCGGCTCAGGGCTGCCACCCTCTCGGTCAGACGCTGCACCTCCCTCTTGTTAGCTGGAGGCCTCATATCCAAGATGACTCGGATCTTGTTTGGGTTGGCTTCAATTCCTCACTGCATCACCATGAAGCCCAGAAACTTGCTTGCCGCAACTCTGAAGGTGCACTTGCGGGGGTTCAGCCTCATTCGGTACCGGCGTAGGTTGGCGAAGGTCTCCGCAAAGTCGGCAACATAGTCCGTGGCATGGGTGCTCTTGGTCAACATGTCGTCCACGTACACCTCCATGTTGCACCCGATTTGGTCCTCGAAAACCTTGTTCATCAACCTCTAGTAGGTGGCTCCCGCATTCTTCTATCCGAACGTTATCACTTTGTAGCAATATATCCCCTTCTCGGTGACAAAGGAGGTCGCCTCTTCATCAGCCGGGTTCATCCTGATCTGGTTGTACCCCAAGAATGCATCCATGAAGCTGAGGGTCTCATGGCTGGACGTAGCATCTACTAGTTGGTCGATCCGAGGCAGCGGAAAGCTGTCCTTGGGGCATACTTTATTGAGGTCGGTGAAGTCTACACACATCCTTCAACTCCCACTAGCCTTGTGGACCATCACAACATTCGCCAGCCAGTCGGGGTAGTGCACCTCGCGAATGTGTCCAGCCGCCGTCAGCTTGCACACCTCTTCATCTATGGCCTTCTATCTGTCTGAAGCAAAGCTCCTTTTCTTCTGCCGAACTGGTTGGCACTCCGGTTTAATGTTGAGCTGGTGTGTAATTACCTCCTCCAGAATGCCCGGCATGTCGGATGCTGACCAGACGAAGATATCAGCGTTGGCTCGCAGAAAGCAAGGAGCTGGCTGCGAGCCTCCTCCGGAAGCAGAGCCCCAACTTGGATAGTCTGCTCCGGGTCCTCTCCTAGGGGAAAGGCTAACAGGCGCTCGGCCGATTCTCCCCTCCTTGCCGAATCCCGAGGGTCCAGTGCTTCTGGTGCAGGTGCGTGCATCACCCCTTGAGGGCTAGGGGCCATGTGGTAGCACAGCGGTGGTGGGTTCTACTCCCCGCGCATCTCCCCGACCCCTTTACTGGTTGGGAATCTCACGAGGAGTCTCTTGGTGGAGATAACGGCGTCCAAAAGATTAAGCTCAGGCCTTACGAGGATAGCGTTATAGGCGAGGGGCACCCGGACCACCAGGAAGCTCATGAAGACTGTACTTTGGCGCGGGGTCGTGCCAGCCATGACAGGAAGAGTGATCTCCCCATCGACCTTCACGGAATCTCCGGTGAACCCCATCAGAGGAGTGGTAACAGGCCGAAGCAGGTCGGGTGACAGGTTCATGCAAACAAAGGCATCATAGTTCAACACATCCACCGAGCTCCCACTATCAACCAGAATTCTTTTTACAGGGTGTTTAGCTATCGTCATGGACATGACGACGCTATCATCATTTTTATTAACTACCCCTTCTAAGTCCCTTTTGAAAAAGGGATTACATAATCTAACTCTCTCTCCCCCTTGGCCTCTTGGGTGGGCCGCCTACCCCCCAGGAAATCATCATCACCGTCTTCTCGGTCGGAGCATTGTCAATCATCGGTGGTGGAGGCGCTGATGGGTCAGGAGCTCCCGGGTTGTTCCTTTGAATGAACTTCCCCAGATGGCCACGCTAGATAAGGTCCTCTATCGCCTTCTTTAGCTGGCGACAGTCGTCGGTGTTGTGGCCATGATCCCGGTGGTAGCGGCAGTAGAGGTTCTTGTTGCGGGGGATCTTTGGGTTCATTGGGAGAGGGCGCTGAAGATAGGGCTCGCCCTCGATCTCGAGTAGGATGTGCGATACTGGGGTGAGCAGAGGAGTGTAGGGCCCGTCTCTCGATGTAGGAGCTCGGGGACGATTGTTTGGTCGGCGAGGAGGCTCGGGCTTTTTAGGCCAAACTTCAATAGGCTCTGGACGAGCCAGCTTCTTGGTGGTGCTCCCGTTGGCCTCGCACCGGGAGGAGTCAGGTTCGTCGGCACGAATGTACTTTTGGGCCCGTTTCAAAAGCTCTGCGAAGGAGCCGGGCAGCTTCTTGTTGAGGGAGTATGCGAAGCTAGAGGGACGGAGCCCTCGCTTCAAGGCCAAGGTGGCCACCAAATCCTCGAGGTTGTAGACTTCCAAGGTGGCCTCCTTAAACCGAGCGACGTAGTCCCGCAGGGACTCGTCATTCTTTTGCTGGACTGAGAAGAGATTGTCTGCCACCCTTGGAATCTTTCGACATGCATCAAAATGGGCCAGGAAGACCCTCTCCAGCTGGCGGAAGGAGTCGATACTCCGTAGCGGTAGGCGGAAGTACCAAGCTCGAGCAGCTTTCTTCAAAGTGACGGGGAAGGCGATGCACAGGAGCGAATCGATTGCCCCCTGGACTTGCATGAGGACCTTGTAACTTTCCAAATGGCCCAGGGGGTCCGTGGTCCCATCATACGGGTCTAGCTGAGGAAGGCGGAACCGGGCTGAGATCGGTTCCTCCATAATTCGGCAGGACAGCGGTGGCCGGCTGTCGTAGTCCGCCTCTGGTGGGTTGGTGATCCGGTGGCTGAACTCCTCCAACCGCTGATTGTACTCGTCGAACCGACGCTTAGCTTGGTGGGCTATTCTGCCGTCAAAGGACCCCTCCCATGAGGAATCTGAGGAGGGGGAAGAGCGGCGGTGATGCTGACGAAGGCGCTCCGCTTTCTTCCCATGCCGCCGCCTGGGAGATGCATTAGCGCGGCGAGAGGGTGACCGGGGCCTCTTGGAGGCTTCACAACATTGAGGCTTGGGCGAAGCGCGGCGGTGGCAAGCTTCTCGGGCAGGGGACCTCTTCGAAAAGAGTGCTGGCTGGGTTGGATGACTCCTGGCACTGACGGGAGGGGCCCCGGTTGCTGCGCAGCCACCGCTTGGAACTGCAAGCCTTGGATCGCCGTTGCCAAAGATTGGACTTGCGCGGAGAGGGTGACAAGCCGGTCTTCTTGAAGCTGCGGCGGTGGTGGTGCAGGAACGTCGGCTAGGGGAGCTGAGGGGCCAACCACCAACGGATCAACCCCTTAACGCTGCCCCCAGCGTGACTGGTGGAGACCTCTTATGCAGGATCGTCACCATTGCTTGAGAGCTCGGGGAAAGAGAAGTTGTCGCTGACAGGTTCGAAGCTTTTCTCTTCTTCTCCCCTTCCTGGCGCGCCAATCTGTTGACGCCGAGTCAGCTTCCTTGAACGCCGGGAAAATGGAGGTCCTCTTCGTTGGACTCCTGCAAGAAAAGTCCCCAGAGACCGGATGTTCTGGTGGGGACCCTCCGACGCTCAAGCCAGTCACTCGGGAACAGACGAGAGTTAGCTAGCAGAAGAAAGCTAGAGAGTTAGGGTTTTGGGCTCCTTTCCTCATTGTAATTGTGAGCTTTTATACCTGTTCAAAGATCTCTCTCTCTCCATGCTTCTAGAAGGTTACCGATTTCATGATATCCCCGTCCGATAATGGACAAAAAGGAGGGGCTGACAATGACAGGCCGTATCATTACTGTGCGTCAGAGGTGTCCTGCTTGATTTGCCACCCGCCAATATGGTATCATGCGTGTCGGGTGGCTATGGTTGCACCAGGCGCGCGCCGTTATGAGGTACGCCACATGTAGCCACAAGTAAGTGGTGGATCGTACTCCGTAACGGGATATGGCCATACGTGGTTGCAGGCGAGTGATGGACCACATACCGTAATGGGGTATGGCCATGCACTGTTACGAGTGCGTGGTGGGCCGTACGTCTTAATGGGGCATGGCGATACATTATAGCAGCCGAGTAGCAGGCCATGTGGGCATGCCAGGTGGCTCGTAGTATAAGCTGGCCTCGGAGGTTGGCCTCGGGGGTTGGCCTCGGAGGTTAGCTTCGGAGGTGGGCCTCGAAGGTTGACCTCGGAGGTTGGCCTTGGAGGTTGAAGTGGAACGCTGTCAGTTTTCTTTACCGTTAACCCTGACGGTGCTGGATCAACCATATCACTTTGAGAGCTTAAATTTTTGCTTATCAGTCTCAATTAAGTAGCCTTTGAACCACCTTCATTTATCCATTGCCTTCACATCACTCTCTCAACCTTTTTTCTATAGCTAAATAGAGGAGCTTCTTCCTAGCAAAGAAATGAGCCGTGCGGCGACCAGGAAAAGGGCATGATAAATATCCTTCTTGCATGAAAAAACATCATTTTTTTTTTCATGTCAATTAATTCATCAACAATAGGTATTGTATATATTAAATATCATCACACCCACTATTACATTTAATATTTATAGGTTAATTGGTTAATCAACATTGACCAAAGGATATAACCATAATTATGGGCCATTCCCGAGCTATCTACAACATGCTTAGGATGGGCATGAGCAGCTTTAAGCATTCATTTTAAAAAATGCTTCCTTGAATTTTGAAACTGCACTCCAAGTTCCTTCCTAGTTGACATGGGCCGAATGTTACGCCATACTTTGCTAATTTTATATACTTAAATATATACCTTCAGTCTTAGAATATATTATCCATGATGATGGCTAACGTTTGGATGCAGCAGTAAGTCTTATTGCTCTTTCTATTTCTTTTGGTTCAATACCATCCTTCAACAATGATAGAGCAATTGCATCCTCTTATCTCTTTATTAGCATAAGCACTTATATAAGGATGTCAATAATATAAAACGAGACAAAGAAATCGTAATCCTTTTGTCAGTTACCATAAAAATAATAATCTTTGTTTCTGTTTCATTTGTACAGATAAAAATTTTTATTTATAGCCTGCCGCTCTATTTATAAATATAAATTTTTAGTAAATCTTATAAATTTAATAATATAAGACCTGCCAATCCTAGTTTCTTAACCTTCTATTCATGCCTCCGCTCAACACAATAAAGAAAATACAAAGGCATAACAAATATAAAATATTTTGAAGACATGCTAAGATCTTATACAATAAATAATTTTTTATGACAAATTATCAAATTTGACAATAAATGCAATTGTAAATGACATTTCACCTCAAAAATTACTCATTTAATAGCAAGCATTTATTTTTTACATATAATCTATTCTTCGGAAGACTCAGAGCAAAATCAACTCTATAGCTAACTAGATGATATTTTTAGTGATTTTAGATTTGAAAGCAAATTATTATATTTAATTGTATTAAAATAAATTTTATTTTTTGATTTATCGGATTGATGCACACTACACTTAGTTTGATCATTCGACTGTAAAAAAAAAAAAAAAAAAAAGCAAGCATTTACTCTGCACCCGTATTACCTTTTTCAAGATCAAGGCAGAGATAATTTTAAACCATATTACTTTTTCTAGTCTTAAATTAATCAGGTGCATGGTATTTTTTTCATTTTGCCCCCCCGGCATACATATTATGCGTTTTCCCTGACACCCTCTGCTTGCAGCGAAACGGCACCGTTTCATTATCCACGCATTCCGGACCAATCGGCATTTGCCACGTCATGCAGTCCACGGAACTCTAGGTTCGGACTAGCCGTCTTCTGACCTAGCCGAGCCCCCAGCGAGGCAGGCTGCTCCACGCCGCGCTACTGCGATCTCCCAGACAAGAGAGCGGCGGCTGCGGCGAGGGAGAGAAGGAGGAGGAGAAGAGGCGGCGGCGCTGGGGGCGACGATGCATTCCTTCAGCTACCGTGCGAACGCCCTCACGACGTTCGCCGTCACGATCCTGGCGTTGATGTGCTCTCTGGCCTCCTTCTCTGACATCTTCAACGTTCCCACCACCGCCGCCGACGTCAAGGTATCGATCTCTTCCACCCCTTCCCCGGTCTCAGGAAAGGAAATGCTCAGAAAAAAACCTTAGATCTCTAAAACCCTAGAAATTGGTCTTCTATTTATCGCAAATGATGATTCGTCTTGATTCGGACGTGGATTTGGCGGGTGATACTCTGAGAAAAAGGAAAATTTAAATTTTCTCTCTCTCTCTCTCTCTCTCTCTCTCTCTCTCTCTCTCTTTTTATATCTACAAGAAAGACCCATTTCGATTTTAAGGGGAAAAAAAATCTTCTTCACCGTCTTGACATATAGCTGGTTATATTGTACGTTGACAAAATGTTTATGAGGCTATCTGATTTCAGATGACATATCTTTTAAAGACCCAGAATTTGGTGCTATTGTAAATTTGTAACCGATGAGCTCTTCGAAAGTTAGTTTTGGGGGAAGCACCCATCTTTTTTTCTCTGAGGTGCTTGGTCTTTTGAAATTTATTTCACTATGTATGCCTGTTTTGCAGGTCTTGAACATAAACTGGTTCCAAAAGCAACCAAATGGAAATGACGAGGTGATTCTCCGTTGTTGCAGCACGACATTTATTTCAATCATATTACATTTCTGATGCAATAATAGGTTTTTGTAATAATTCAATATCGTTTCCCTTCTTTATATGCCCCACTTGAACATGGACAGATGAAATTGTCATTACAGCCATCAATTTAAGGATCTTTGGCTCTTTATTTGTTGTGGCAATTGGCAATTATGGGCTAACTCATCATTCTTGACAACTGTTGCAAATGTGATCCTGTTTTATTGTCAGTGCCTCTGATTCCATAGGGTAGACCAAAGCTTCCATCACAGTGAGATCTCCATTTTTGCTGGTATTGAGCAGGCACCGATACAATATGTGTAGAATCTTATTCCTTATTGTTTCAATCGATATAATCCAATATATCCCGAGATCTCAGCATATATGATATGAACTCAATTCAACTCAACTCAACTCATCTAAGCCTTTTTCGAACCACATGGGGTCGGCTACATGAATCTGCTTCCTCCACTCTGCTCTATTCAGACTAAGTCAACACTATAGCTATATCTTTCTTAATTATTTTCATCCATGTTAATTTAGGTCTACCTCTACCTCTGTATTATCATGGACTATTAAAAGATCACTCTTTCTAACTGGAGCATCTAAAGGTCTTCGTTGTATATATCCAAACCACCTAATCGATTTTCTCTTATTTTACCTTCAATTAGGATTACTCCTATCATTTCTCATATATGTTTATTTCTAATTCTATCTTTTTAAAGTTTTATCACATATTCATCTTAACATATGCATTTCTGTTACATTTAATTCTATATGATATGAAATTTTAGATATTCCCTATTGATATTCCTTATTGTCTCATACCTAGTTTTCAATTGATTTTACTGTATTATTTGAGATTTTTATATATTAGTTCATATATATCAGTTGGAATTTTGGAAATCTTGACTCTGTCCAAAATTTCTCCACTTTTCATCTTATTTGAGATAAACTGAGTTCATGGTTCATCTCTGTATTGGTCGCAGATGACTGATATCTCACCTTTTAACCACCTTGGTGTGACTTGTGTCTTGCATAATTTGTTCCAAAACTTAAGTTTGTGTGTATGCATGTCTGTGTTTCCTCTATGGTAGCAGGGGGTTTGACAATCCCCAGTCTCCTTAAAGTGTGTGACACAATCCAGTACATGGTGGTTCTCGAATTTCTATTACTTTAGGTAATCATATGTTAGTGCCTAGTTATCAAAGTGATGATAAACAGCAATCAAAGCATGATAACTTTTTTCTTGAGAAAAAAAAATGGCAGCGATTACAATTAACAAATCCACCAATATTGTGGTGAAGTTGCGTTCTCTTCTGAAATGTGAAGTTATTTTCCATGTGGATTTTTTTAGAATGATAGTGTTGCCATATTAGAGGCAATCAGAGGATGAATTGTTTTTACTCTCATCATTGGATGCTAGTTGCTCATTGCCAGATAATTGATTCAGCCGCTAGTGAATTGAACTTAGCCACTAGTGATCTTGCTGTCGATCTTTGCTGTCATTGCTCATCTGTTTACCAGCATTGCTCATGCTTGTTAGTGGCATGTTAAATTGCATGCCTTGTAGGTGACATTAGAAGCATAGTCAAGTTAGTGGTTTATGTATCAGATATGATGTTAGGGTCATCACAAAGGGTGGTAGAGAAAAGGAAGACAGTGCAAGAATGGTTTTCCTAAGAAATTTTGAAGCTAGTGCAGACCCTGGATAAAAGTTTGTTGAGATTAAAAATTTAGTCTGTTGTGCACCATAATGGGAGGTGATACTTTTACATAAGATTGCCTCATGGATGTTGCTACAAACTCATAGACTTTGGTCTTGATCATTGTCAGATCTTTTCCATGTGGGTCACCTTACTGCCAGTGATGGCCTCTTTTGCACTTATTGCAACTTAAGTATTGATAAGCGATTGTCTCCAAATTGTTAATGTTCACGCATCTCTTTATGTTTTTTATCCTTTTCATCTGCATATTGTATACTAAGAGATGGCTGGGATGTGAGTGGATGTTACGAAAAGAAGAGGAAAAGAATATAAAGCAAGAAAACATTGATGACAAGGCCATTTTGAGGGTCAGAGGCTTAGATGCTTTGGTTTAGGCATCCAGGTAGCCTTGGTAAGAGAAGAAGGGAATTAAAAGAGCATTAGAGAGAAGATTTCCAAAGCAATGAAGGAGAACTTCATCCTTTAGTTTTGGAGAATACTTGTAATGTTTCCATTGCAAATAATTTCATATGATTGTATCATGTATGTCATCATTGCAAAGAATAAAAGATTAGCTAGGTTACGCAAATTGTTGAGGTCTTCTTAGATTGCTTTATGAGCATTCATGCACACGCATATGCTTGGCTGATATGTATGTGTGTATACGTATACATTTGCATGTACATATATGTATGCACACTGGTAAGCTCTTGATATTAAGTTGCAATCTTTCTTTATAGATACATCACAAAAAAACTAGGAGATTTATTACAATAGCTTCTTCATCTTTCTTTGGCATTTTTTTCTTAATCAAAACTTTTTGATCATCATCTTTAATGCATTTAACTTGAAACATATCTCTAGCATCTTTAATGCATTTAACTTGAAACATATCTCTAGTTTTTTTATCTCTTACTCTTACAATTTTATATATGTTTTTCTCTTCGTCTTATTTTTTAGTTTATGATATAATTCCTCATATAGCTTACATCTAACCTTCCATTCTGTCTTTTAACTCTTTTCTTAGCCATTCTATTAGTTTTATATACTTTTTCATTCTTACATTTATAATTTTATATAGCACTCTCTTTTAGTCTAACTGCTAATTGAACTTTCTCATTCCACTACTAAATTTTCTTATAATATGATCTTTTTCTTTTCACTCTCCTAACACCTCTATAGCTACTTTTCTAATACCATTAGCCATCTCTTCCTATATGGTATCAATTTCTCAATCTATACTTCATTTCCTTCCTTCATCACTTTATTAATTTATCTCCTTTTCAATTCTACCATCCACTCCTTATATTCTTATATCTTAGTCTTTCTTCTTCATTTTTGAATACATACATCCATAACCATTAGTTATATTGTGTAGTTAGATTCTCTCGCAATATAACCTTACAATCTTTGCAAAACACTCGATCAATCTTTCTAGTAAGAAAGAAATCTATTTGACAAGCATGATATCCACTTTTAGAAGTTATCAAATGAAAGTTTCTCTTTTTAAAATATGTATTAATTAATATTAAATCATATACCATTGCAAACTCTAAAACGGCATTTTCTCTTCATTTCTATCTCTAAATCCATAACCTCCATATACTTTTTTAGAACCTATATTATACTTTCCTATATGTCTATTCAAATCTCCTTCAATAAATATTTTTTTCTCTAATAGAATATTCTCCCAAAAATTTTGCTTTGTCACACTACCTGAGGAGCATAAGTATTAATAATATTTATTGATTCCTTATCTATCATTAATTTAATTAGAATTATTCTATCTCATATCCTTTTAATGTCTACAACTTCATCTTTTAGGCTTTTAAGTACAATAATTCTTAGTCCATTTTTATTCCTATCTTCACCTGTATATTAAAGTTTAAAACTATCAACCTCTTGTGCTTTTTCACCTATTTACTTGGTCTCTGGCTCTTAGCTCTCCTTTTAGTTGTATCTATTAGTTTCATCAATTTTTCTATTAATAGCCCTAACGGATTTTATTATTTTTATTTTTATTTTTTTGAACTAACTTCTTTACCCACACTCATCCATGAAGTTATGGAAACCCTTGTTTATTTTTCATTACATTCGGGCACCGTGTGATGCATCACTTTTAGGGACCGCCCTATGATGTGACGTGTCGCTTTTAAGCACTACTTTAACTATTCTTACCATTTTTACTACATTTGGGATTCGATGCAGCACATTGCTTTTAGGGAACGCCCTATTTATATTGATTTCTCTATTAGATTCATATTTATAGAGTGTGACAATAGTATTATGCTGTCTGTCAACCTACTGCAACCCTTCTTTATCTAGGCTTAGGACTGGCTATATAATACAACTATAGAATTAATATAATAGACAGCTAAAAAGCATACAATTATAGTTTTACTATAATGAATGGTATTAATAGACAGTAAAAATTATAGGTTTAGAAGATCAGTGCATAAGATTTGGTTACACAAGATCTGTTTTATCAATCATTATAAATATCATGCAAATAAAGTAGGTGTTCCACAGCTTGGCACCAAAAAGCAAAGAGCTGGTTTTGCTTGCAGGGTAGCCTAGAGCAAACTAAACATAATGTTGATGTGTTATTCGTAAATGAGGTTGAGTTATTAAAAATACTATTGCCTATATATTTATCAATAGTTTTATTGGTGACTGCTTTAGTCAAATTGCTGGATTTCAGTCAGAATCTAGTGAATTTATGCTGTTATGGGGCAATTCTGTGACAGGGCCATTGAGGCTAAATATCAAATCATGGATCTTAATGTTGCAAGGACCCACCTCTTATGTAATTGATTTTATAGCAATATCCTTAAGGCTATGAGGATGAATTTGGCTCTTTGATGCCATGAAGTTGACCTAACATGTATGATTGTGATAGGCCAGCCCCTGCTATCTGGCATATGAATACAAGACATAACTGGAATCATGAGTTCTTGTTTCTGCACCGGTAGTTCTGGAATCATCTTTCTTTTGGCATTCAAATGAAGTGTCTTTACTCTAGTTGGATGTGCACTATTGACTCCCTTTCATTTTCAATTGCCTTATCATAATATGAAGGTTGTATCATTATATTGCGATCCATGTTAAATTTTGCATCCAATGTAAACTAAATAGGGCTTGCTGATTAAAGCTTAGGAATCATACCTACAATGTTGTTATTGTTAAATACAATCTCATAACACTCCCAAAACACACTCTATAAAATGATGATAAGATCATGGCTTTTTTATTCTTTTGTTCTTATTACTTCTTTTCTCTCTTATCTAGGTCAGCTTAACATTGAACATCTCGGCCGATCTTTCATCTTTGTTCACTTGGAACACTAAACAGGTATCTATTGTATAAAAAGTTTGCAACTGCAATTATATGTTGATTTATTCAAAAAAATGGATGCAAGTGCTGGGTATTGGTTGCTATCTAATCATCTACTTTTATAGTATTTATAGTATTTAATACCATCATAAATAGACATCAAATTTTCCCTCCTGTCAGGAGTTCAGCATTGATTCAACCATTATTTTTTTTGTCTGATATTTTTTTTGGTCATGCTATGATGCAGGTATTTGTTTTTGTAGCAGCTGAGTATGAGACCCCGTTAAATGCCTTGAATCAGGTTAGTTTATTGTGCATTACTTTATGACCACTGGTAATACCGAATGCTTTCTCACTATGAATTCTGTAGAATATAGTGTCTTTTGCTTTTTAATGTATCGTCATGGATGTATCTATGTACGTATGCACTCAGGTTTAATCATGTGCATTTCATCACACGTTACTGGCATACAATATGATTTTTTCCTTTGCCTATGGTGCACTGAGTAGATTTTCCAGAAATTGTCAAATTGATAAGTGAGTTCTCATTTAGCATGTCATCAACTCTAAATATATAGAGAGATACAACATTGTGGCCACCATTTTGGTGAATGTATTGCGGGACATATGGCAAAGACATCAAAAAGATATGTAAAAGACTCTATTAAACTTAATAAAATCTCTCACCTATAGTGGGAAAGGCATGGCATTTGTATATTGAGAACTTTTGGAATACCAAGGGGAAGTGTTGAGTAATGTAGGACTTCATGAATAAGTTTGTAAACTGAATTCCGGAGGGAGGCCAATGCAAGGAGAGTGCATAAGCAGTGTATCAATGCTACAAAATGTCCAAAGCCCACCAATTAAGTCATATATTGCTCAACCGCACCACCTTGATGAGATGATCTTATTGACTTGTTGGCATTAGAAAGGAACCTTCCCAGCTTGGAGGGGACAGAATGATGGTTATGGTTATCAGAAACTCATTGACTTTTTGTTGTGATAACTCATTGACTTTTTGTTGTGATAACTCGAGCTCCAAATGGCTATGGTTATCAGAAAATGATGATCACCTAGTTATAAACAATTGAATGTGACAAGAATCAAGATGCAAGTGAATGATAGTTTCAAAATACGTGTGGTGTTTTAAAGGTGGGATTGGTGTGGTAGGTTCTAAAAAGGGTGGCACTGGAGAACCTGAAGTCATGAGAGTCATGTTTGCAATTTGTTGCCAGGTTCTAAAAAGGGTGGCACTGGAGAACCTGAAGTCATGAGAGTCATGTTTGCAATTTGTTGCCAAGAATAGCAGGATGAGAGTCATGTTTGCAATTTGTTGCCTAGAATAGTAGGTGGAAGAATGAAAGAAACGTGGCATGGAGCTGCTGTTGCAGTGGGATGAACCCTTAACAGGGAAATAAAAATAAGATGATAAAGATCTGTAACACTGCGAGGACCAAGAATGGCATACTCAGTGAAGTGCCGAGAGAATGGCATGACGTGATAAGATAAAATTATGCAATAGGGTCAAAGCACCAATGCCCTTTATATGCATGATTGTCCCCTAAGAAGACATCAGAATGAATGCATAGCTTCATGCGCACATAGGAAGAATGGAGAAGAAAGTGTGTGCACCTAAAAACACCCATAAATGGGAGTGAAAAAGGTGACGAAAAAAATCTAATGGATGTGAGGAAACAGTGAGAAAAACAAGGATAAGTAATTGATTAGGTATGTAGCTGAAATAATGGCCTGTAAATTTGATGATGTATTAGCAGATCTCACTTCTTGTCTATTCGAGAATAAGGGTGGCATGCTTTGGCCCTAGAATTAGATAGATTTTATCGTTTTCTGCAATGTTAATAATTTCTGGAGAAGACTGATATATATATGTATGTATGTATGTATTTGTATTTAATCATAGTTGGATATTCTTGATGATGGAGAGACCTGATCATGACTATGTAGCAATCTTATTTAATCATGGTTGGATATTCTTGATGATAGAGAGACCTGATCATGACTATGTAGCAATCTGTGTAAGACTGATACAGGTATTTTAAGATTCTAAAACAGATTGGGACTGGGTTTGTTTAAGCCATATTAAGAATCTTAACTAGTTGATGGTAGGGAACCTAAGATGGCCTCTTATTGGAACAAGCTTAAAGTCCTGCATCTGGACATCGGTAGTGAGCAAGCACTGTGCCCAAAAGTTTGATTATTTAATTCATTATTGGCTCTCCCAGCTTGGTTAGTGCTAATAGGTGCCAGAACTTTCTAGAAGAGTGCTTGATTTGCCACTAGCGGCAAATCTTGAAAGAACCTGTGGTTAGCGTATGGTTCTTTGTTTCTGCTAATGCTCTGATGTCAATATCGATGTGTCAAGCATGTACTTATATATTATTTTTGATGTCTATGCTTCCTTAGTTATCAAAAGCATAACTCACCCCGCTACTCTTGGTAGCAACCATTTTTTATGCTTTTACAATACTATGACAGGTTTCACTGTGGGATGGAATAATACCATCAAAAGAACATGCTCAGTTTTGGATTCACACCACAAACAAGTACCGTTTTATTGACCAGGTAAGCCACTAAAGCCTTTGTCTGATTACTGGTTACTGTAGTTATCACCGTATTTCAAATTCTGGTGGGATACCTTATGGGACAATGGATGGATTACCTGTTGGGATATGTGTCCATAAACAAATAAGATTTATTATTTTACTAATTAATTTAATTTTTTTAATATTATTTTTGCATACATGTTTTGATGTTTTATAAATATCAAAAATCCCTAGATTATTTAAATGTGACTTTAAATATTATATATAAATATTATATATAAGGATAATATTTAAAGTAAAATAATCTAAATATGTCTGTAATTATAAATTAAAGTTGGGATCTTTAATTTAAAATTACTAGCGCGGTTCATTACATTCTGAATGGAGCGATCTTATCCGGATTGTTGATAATAAGATTATCATAATGAAAGCGTTTTATATAATTTGATTATATAGGACTAGAAAGCGATTAATTATGAATCTCCGATAAATTTCGTTGTTAAAATAGAACATTCAAAATTAATCAATAATAGTCATATATGAACCGATCTTAATTCTGAGTAATTAATAGACTCCTATTTATTATATTATATTTTTTGACATGTCGGGTAATGACACAAAAACATAGTATCAAATTCTTGGTATATTGAAAATATAATAACATAAATAGCCAAAATATTAATATATAAGATGAAATTCATTTTTTCGTAAAGAAGTCAGATGAACGGTTTTCATAAGTGTTGATTCGGGTGGCTTGAATAATAAGAGCGCTCAATTTATGATTAGATCATAAATATATTATTTATTATAGAATCAATGGTATTGAGAAAGATATAATTAAAGAGTTTAACGGAAAATGCTTAGCTTTAATTATGAACCGTTTATGAGGATTGATTTATATGTAGTAACTATATCAATGAATAATTTAAATCCTTTTGAATATAATTAATTTTATAATTTTGATAGTGCAGTTTTAAATTTTTAGTGGAGTAATTTGGAATTAATAATTTTGATATTTTAATTAAGGTGTTAATTGAATGTAAAATTATTGGAGCTTAAAATTATAATATCCATAGTTTCTCTAGACGGCTCCATTAAATTATGTGAACTTTATAATATATTGGGTTGAATTATTAATTTGGAATTTAGAATTCTAAATTAATTTACACACAGAAATTAATTGGATTAATTTTTATTTTAAATAATATGATTATTTAAAAATAAATTTAAAATTATTTTAAATCAAAAATTATACGGTATGCTAGGGATTAGGGAACACATCGTATGCATGTTCCACAAGAAGGGTATGTGGAAGTTATTTTATTGTTGGAGAAATATATGAGATTATCGGAGAGATTGTATATCCTCCCATATCAAAAGAAATGAACAATGGGTTGTTGGATAGATATATAGGATTGTGAAAAAGATTTTCTCTCTTGCACATCACCTCACATTCCAAGAGTTGGAAGTTGGCCTAATATTTTAATTAATTAATTAATTAAAAAGGGATGGTAGTTATTATTCTCACAATATATAAGATTAATGAGAGAAAAATAAGTAGGATGATTATCATCACCCATAGAGAGTTTTTTCCTTCAATTTTACTTTGCCTCATGAGTTGAAAATACAAAGTGAATAAAAAACTCAATTGTGTGATCTCAACTCAAATAAAAAACGTTCATCGTAATTTGGAGAACACTGGAAAGATCATGGTGATTGAAAGGATTTGATGATTCTTAGGTGGTAGTGTTGGTAGAGTTTAAGACATTCGATAAAAATTAATTTTTTAATTTTTATTATTATTATTATTAAATTAATATAAGTATATATCGTTAAATAAAATTTTTAAAATATGTGATTTGATTTTTATCTTGCTTCCGCATATATCTCAAAATAGTTTTAAGATAACCAGCATTACCATCTTCAGCGTCCGAACACGACTGTCCTACTATTCTCTAGATGTCTCTATCATCACATTCTGAGACATCTTTCATCTCTAAGTGCCCTGTCCAACGGAATTTAAAATCTTGCTCTCTCTGATTTTATGTCCGCATTTCTTTCTAGCGTCTGTCAATCATTGTGATTGATCAGTATAGGCTTGTGAAGAGACTGAGTGATCTCTAAATTGATCTGCCAGTATCTTTCTCAAATGAATGCATTTTAGTTATATACGATTATTTGTACAGGGAAACAATCTCAGGGGCAAGGACTTCAACTTGACGCTGCACTGGCATATCATGCCGAAAGCTGGAAAGATGTTTGCTGATAAAATAGTTATGACTGGATATCGCCTCCCTGAGGAGTACAGATAGAAGGATACGTGTTATTGCCTTCCTTTTTGTTCAGTTTTAAGGGATGGGCAAAGCGACCGAAATGAACCGATTGTCGAAGTTTCAGGGAGGATAGAGATTGGAATTTAATGAAGTTTTGTACTATAGATCTGGTTTCAGATTCTCCTGTATCATCTTTTCACAGTCGTACAATAATCATGGCTGGCAACAATAATATTTTTAGGACAAACTAACCATGCTTTTCCTACGAAGCATGCAAAGTGGAATTCCTACCGGTGTGCCTTGTACTAATTTGAGTGGAAAATATAAAAAAAGAAATAAATGGTTCTGCTCATCATAGAAGGGTAGAAGGATATGTTACGGCTGACTTTAAAAAGTTGATGCAGAATAACTACAAGCATGGCAAAATTCTTAATGCCTTCCTGATCTAAACTCTAAGGCCAATACTGCTGCTACATTGGCATGCAACTTCAGCTCTTGTGCCATGTCTTCTGATACGAGAGGCAGAGAACCAACAAATCTGGGATAACAGGCTAAGTTTTGCCCCTGGATGAAACCGAAGGAAAACAAGGATGGAAAATACTCATCAACAAATGTTGGGCGGCAAGACATTGGAGATGTTTTATATTTTTATTCTTTATAAATAAATTTTATTTTATATTTTCTTATCTTTAAAAAATGGTTTATATTTATATTTCTTAAAAGGATAAATAAAAAATATAAAAAGCATTTACGTTCATGTTTTTTTTATATTTTTAGCTTCTGTTTTCTATTTTTTATTTTGATGAAAAGCATTGAAATTATTTTAAAATCATTTTTTACTTTCTGCTATTTTGATGTTATCTTTTTTTTAAAATGTACTTTTTATTTTTCACTCAGTCAAAAATGTTTTCACTAGTTTTTTAATGAAAATAAAAAAAAATTGTTCTATTCTTTTTTTTTTCATTATTTCTTTTGGTTCAATTAAAGTGATTTAGAAAAAAAAAAAGTAGTAATATGGGTGATACTAGGTTTGATCTAATCTACTTCTTTTTCAAGCCTAGGGAAGTACAATGAGCTCATTTAGCCTTATGTGAGTTCATTACATGTCAGGAGGGACATGCAACAGTAGTGCCATTGCATTATTACCCATTTTTCAAAAAAAAAAAAGGGACCGAGATCTGTTAAATTATTTAGAAAAAAGGGAAAAATAGAAAATGGACAAGTAGCAGCAAGGCCGAAAGTATCCAACTCATATCCAATAAAAAGCAACAATAAAACCGAACAGCTTAAGGTCCCTAAAAGGCTGTCTGATCTAAGAGGTACAGGAGCAACGGGATGAGCTTCTCTCGCGCGATTATTTTACAACCTTACAGATGGCACTTGATTTGGATTGTAAATATGACAAAATATGTCGGGCATAAAAAAGATATTGCTATTTCATGTCTATATATAAAAAAAAAAAAAAAAAAAATTTGCTTGTGAACATGAGATGAGATAAGATAAGATTTAATTTTTGTGACGGGATGAGAACTGCGCATCCCTAATTCCACGGAGCCTCTATTAGTAATTGTTGATGTCATACCACCTTTCTGGATTATCTGCAAGTCTTTTATCGTCTTTTTCATTGAGCCTAGGATCTTTTGATGGGCTTTGCTTTAATGGGTCATAATGTGGCTGGTGTAGCCACGTGCTGCCGCAAGGACAATCTCGATAAAATCGAGGCATTTTTATGCCCCGATCATTCCTGGCCGGCCCCTCTCGGCCCCGGTGTCTCCGAGCCCACCGAGTCGGCCCCGACCTTCCCAGGTCGATCCATCTCGACCCCGGCGTCTCCGAACCCACCGAGTCGGCCCCGGCCATTCCTGGTCGGCCCCTCTCGGCCCCAGCATCTCCGAGCCCGCCGAGTCGGCCCCGGCCATTCCTGGCCGGCCCCTCTTGGTCCCGGCGCCTCCGAGCCCGCCGAGTTGGCCCCGGCCGTTCCGGATCGACCCCTCTCGACCCCGGCGTCTCCAAGCGCGCCGAGTCGGCCCCGACCTTCTCAGGTCGGTCCCTCTCAGTCCCGGCGTCTCCGAGCCCGCCGAGTCGGCCCGGCCATTCTTGGCCGGCCCCTCTCGGTCCCGGCTTCTCCGAGCCCGCCGAGTCGGCCCCGGCCATTCCTGGCCGGTCCCTCTTGGTCCCAGCGTCTTCGAGCCTGCTGCGTTGGCCCCGGCCGTTCCGGGCCGGCCCCTCTCGGCCCCGACGTCTCCAAGCCCGCCGAGTCGGCCCCGACCTTCCCAGGTCGGCCCCTCTCGGCCCCGGCGTCTCCGAGCCCGTCGAGTCGGCCCCGGCCATTCCTGGCCGGCCCCTCTCGGTCCCGGCGTCTCCGATCCCGCCGAGTCGGCCCCGGCCGTTCCGGGCCGGCCCCTCTCGGCCCTGGCATCTCCAAGCCCGCCGAGTCGGCCCCGGCCATCCCCGGCCGGTCCCGCCCCGGCACTTCCCAACCAGGGTGGTCGGCCCCGGCCGCCCCTCGTCAACCAGGCTCAGCCTCGGCTCCCTCGGAAGGTCGAGATGTTTCAGTTCTCTCCAGATTGGCCCCAGCGTGGCCCCAGCAATTCAGGGAGCCACCTCTCTGACTCGCGCCGCCTGACAACGCTAGGTCCACCTACCCACTGGCCACGTTGTTGATGGGACTAGACCCAACAACTCAGCAGCCCCAATGATGGGACCTAACCCACCAACTGCCGTTTTCCCCTCTCCGATGGGACGAGACCCACCAACCAGCCCAGATTCACACAACTTCCAAGAACCCGCAGACATTCCTTCCTTACAGAATCCCACGTGATCATGTCAACCCCTATAAAAAGGTGAATCCACTCTCTAAACAGGTATGTGCGATAACTCCCAAAAATCGTGGTCTTAGCTTCAGAAAGGGATCCCTCCTCTATGAGACCTTTTTCACCTCTTTTTCCATATCAAAAAGGGCTCGTTCGAGCCCTTCTTCAGCTGTGACCTCGATCGCTGACTTGGGCGTCGGAGGGTCCCACTGGAGAATCCTCTCCGGTCTTGGGACTTTTTTGCAGGCAACCTGGTGAAGGAAAGGTTGGAGAAGCGCTATGTTCCCGACGTTTAGGATCGGTGGTTGGGCGTCATCAGATTGGCGCGCCAGGTAGGGGGGCGTAAGAAAAAGATAGCGAACATTCCCTCGGTGCTACGGCGCAGGAGGCGAGATTCTCTCCCCCCCCTCTTCTCTTCTAAGAAACCATGGTGGTGATGCAAGCTCAGGACGCCTCTTTCAGTTGCCCAGCGGGGCTTCCCCCACCAACTAGGCAGCCGGAGGCCAATCCCCCTATCGTCGACCCTCCAGTTACCTGCCCGCCGCCGGAGGCTGCTAATCAAACAGCGGAGCGGCTGGCGACCCTTTCCCGTCAGGTCCAAAATCTCACCGCCATGGTCCATGGACTCCAGCAACAATAGTCCGTGGCGACCCAACATCAGACCGCTCCCCCCGCCAGTCAACAGTCGGCGAGGGGAGGTTCTCCTCGACGAGAGACCGGCCGACGTCCGGCTTCCCCTAGGAGGCCCCGACGCGAGCCCCCCAAGCGGCTACGGTCCCCTGACCACGGCCCCAATAAATCTCCTCCCAAGCCGCACAATCAAGAGGAACCCAGGCGGAAGTCCCGCCTCCCATCTCCATCTCCTTCTGCCTCTTCTTCTTCTCCGAGCCGTCTCGGAGGGCCCCGACAATCAGCCACCAGGCGGAGGAACACCTGGAGGAGTACAACAAGCGGCTCGACGAGCTCACCAGGAAAATCAATCACCAACCAGAGGAAGAGTTCGACACTCGCCCTCCTTACACCCATCGAATATTGGAGGAGCCTGTCCCCTCCAGGTTTCGTTTCCCCCAGGTGGATCCATACAATGGTACGACCGATCCTCTCGATCATCTCGAGAGCTACAAGGCAATAATGCAAGTCCAGGGCGCCTCAGACGCCCTTCTCTGCAAGGCATTCCCCGCTACTCTGCGGAAGGCCGCCCATGCATGGCACTCACGCTTGCCCCCTTATAGCATCGACTCCTTCCGGGAGCTGGAGAAAGCCTTCCTGGCACACTTTGATGCCTTCCGGCGAATCCCAAGGGTGGCCGACAATCTTTCTCCATCCGTCAGAAGGAGGGAGAGTCACTGTGGGACTTTGTGTCCCGGTTCAAGGCCGCCGCCCTCGAGGTCTACCATCTCGACGACGCGATGGCGATGTTGGCGTTGAAGCGAGGACTCCTCCCGTCCCGTTTCACCTTCTCTCTGGATAAGAAGCCCCCAAGCTCCTATTCTAATCTCCTCCTCCGAGCTCAAAAGTACATCCACGCGGATGAGGCCGACTTCACCCGTCGGAAATCTTCGAGAAGCTCCAGTCACAAACCTGCTCCCCCAGACACCGGCGAGCTGACCCGCCTCGTCGATCCGACAACAGGCGTCGGAGCCCCATCCCCGACGAGAGTAAGCTCACGCCCCTTCTAGCCCCTCGATCTCACATCTTGATGGAGATCGAGGGAGAACCTTATCTCCAACGTCGTCCTCCCATGAAGAAAGGTCCTCCCCGCGACAAGAGCCGCTACTGCCGGTTCCACCGGGACTATGGCCATGACACCGACAGCTGCTACAGCTTAAAGCGGGCCATCGAGGAGCTCATCCAGCAGGGCTACCTCAGCAAATATGTCCAAAAGGCGCCGCAGCCGCTGTCAGCCCTCATGGGGGCCCTGCCTGTCCAAGCCCCGGTCGACAATGCCCCCACTGAGCGGATGGTCGGGATGGTGTCCTGGGGATCAGCTTCTGCACCTAAACGGCCGAGGGGGGAGGAGGCGCCAAGTAATGTACTTCCTGGGAGGGTCCCTACCGCATCACCGAAACACTTCACAGGGGGGCATACAAATTAGAGGAACTCGACGGAAAACCCATTCCATGTACCTGGAATGCGGATAACCTCAGCCAGTATTATCAATGATGTATTCCCCTGGAGCGTGAAGTAATAAAGGAGGCCCTTTCTGACACAGCAGCCTGTTCTCCCTTGCACCAGAGGACCAAGTCTCCCAAAAGGAGCTCACCGGCATCGTGGCCCATGGGATACCACTCGGCCCTGGCACGACGATGCCCCCGAGTCGGTTAAGACCATAAAGGCTCTGTACCCGGCTGAGTCACCACTTGGGCGGCACACAAACCCCCAAGTTGGTTCAAAAGGAGCTCACCGGCATCGCGGCCCACGGGACACCACTCGGCCCCGGCACGGCGATGCCCCCGAGTCGGTTAAGACCCTAAAGGCTCCGTACCCGGCTGAGTCGCCACTTGGGCGGCACACAAACTGTCAGCTCTCCCTCCTCTCTGGGGCCACCGACAGCACACCTGCACACTTGTGGTAATCGGATAGAGTTTTACTAGTCTTTATGTAGCGCTCCATAAAGAGCTAGAGAACCCCAACTAATTATCATAAGTGGCAGACACATGAAAACACATCCTGTTAAAACTTTTTATTTTCATCTCAATTATATACAAATCACTCAATCAACACTAAGCATGAACCTGCTCAGATAATATTTTTCATGACATTCCTCAGGCAGTTTACAAGATCACATTCACAATCGACATCAAAATCATAAGTGCACACATCATGCTCATAATTTTCTTCAAAACATAAGTCTCATATTCATATCCCAAAAGGTCTAAAACATCATTATATCTCACTATACACATACACATATACAATACAAATATCAATCCACATTGTCTCAATATACAAGGCTAGCATCTATACACCCTTGCATCCAAGCAAGCTTCACCAGCTAAGGGTTCTGTCTTGCTTATCTTGTGATCCTGGCAGAAATACTCACTGATCTGAAAGAACATTTAAATCATAGAGGGATGAGACCTAAGTCCCAATGACTGGATAACCATCTAACTATGGAGAAATAGAGAACCATAACCTCTTATTTTCAATCGTATGCTGATACTATTTAGCTTGTACAAGTCAAAGTACATTTTTAACATGATATCAGATAAAATAAAATGTAACTTATTCTTCAAATAACATATCAGTACTGAAATACTCTACAATAACTTTTTACTGAAAGATAACTCATTAAGATAAAAATCGATGCATTACAATATAAAATATGCATTCTTTATCTACAACCCAGACTTCTTTATTAAATTCTCAGACTCCCACCAGAATCTGATTGCCCATTGGCATCTCAAGTAAACTCTCCCTCTCGGGATAACTACTCGGTCCACTGGCCCTTTTTATATCATAATATATGCTTTTAAATCTCATGATGCTGGGCTATGTGTGTAATGCCTCTGAGGTACCACCCTACAGTCGCCCTCCCGTAGGTGTACTCTCATCGGGTGCGTGACTAGCAACAGGATCCCCGCACAATAGCACCCCTTACCCGTGCGGTTTATCCGGCAAAGTGCTTTGTTCCTTAACCCTGGAACCTCGGGTTTTCTCTCAGCCCCCACGGGCTATATATAGTAATCAGCTCCACTGAGCTATGATTCATGCCCCCACGGGCTGCTCACAACCAGCCCCACTGGCCTGGTTAAGCGTGCACTCACCCCTGATTCTGGGGTTCATCGTACGATCTGTTCGCAAGGAGGTGCCAGCTCGATAGTAGTGTGCAATGCTCATGCTACAGTACAGTCTAAAGGGTGATCAGCCCCTAGCTGTCTGATGCTCAGTATGATACATACATCATTTGTAAAGCTTTATCATGCAAATATGCCATGTATACATTAAAAATCCCCTCATCGAAACTCATGCTTATGTGTTTATGCTCAAAACTCATGCTCGAAACTCATGCTTATTTCTTTATGCTTAAAACTCATGCTCAAAACTCATTTATCAGAATATCATATACTAGGTTCTCATTTCTCATATTTAAAACATACATAATACTCTGCTAAACATAACATACCACAACTAGGTATTAATCTCATTATACTAGCTCAAATTAACTTCTCATTGCTAGATGAGAAACCCACTCACCTTAGTAGGTTACTTCTTGACTGGTACTCAACTCTGATATTCCGGCTCCCTGGAATAACCCTCTTGACCTACGTCAACATACAGATACGATAGCTATTAGGATTACCTCCACACGAGGTTTTCCCACGAACCATGCATGCATACATGATCTATCCTCTAATATCTCATTATTTCTTCTTCCCCCTTTCTCTACTCAAGATTTCTTCTACTATTACCTCAAAGTACAATAATCTAAGAAAATCTAAAGTCATGCAAGATCTAGGGAAGCTATAGCTTACCTGGAGTCGAGCACAAACCCCAAGCTCCCTTTCCCTTCCTCTTTCTTCTCCTCCTTCTTCTTCTTCTTCTCTTCCTCTCTTTTCTCCTCTTCTTTCTTTCTTTCTTTCTTTCTTTCTTTTCTCTGGCTGAACCCACGTTTTTCCCTTTTTCTCTAATGACTTGGGGACCAAGTCATAGGAAACTTAAGGGTTAAGGCATGCCAAATTCCCCTTTTGCCCTAAAACACTCTTAATGCATGCTTTTTAGAAAACACGTGGCTCACTTATAACCATGATATTTGCTCTTAGATTTTCTTTCCCAAGTTGCCCTTAACACAATTAACAATTGACATTGGAGCCTTTTTCCCATTTTGCCCATGACATAGCATTTTTTAATCGATTTATAGCCCAGATTATCATTTTTTACTTAAATCAATACTTTTATGTAACATTTATAAGAAAAGACTTTACCAGCTTGAAGAACTCAATTTTAGAAATCAACAGTTCAAACGGCATCCAAATCGGACTTGAAACGGAATAAATATGAAATTCTTAAGATTTAACTCAGAAAAACCTGCCGTCTTGGAATCGGCTCCAGCAAAAATAGGTGTCGGCTCCAGAAATATAGGTGTCGACTCCAGAAAAGTAGGTGTCGACTCCAACACTGCAGCAGAAATGTTAACCTTCTGTTTTCTCTGCAGGTGTCGACTCCACCTCTGCAGGTGTCGACTCCAAAGCATGCCGAAAGTTTAAAACCGTGTCAGAGTCGACTCCACTCCAAATAGTGTCGACTCCAACTACTAAAAACATCTTTTTAGGATAAAACTCAAACTAAACTTGATTTGTATTTTGATTTAAACCCATTAAAACTTAAGTCTCTCAATTTCTTAAATCAAACTCATTAACATTCAGAAATATACTCATTTACTCTAAAATTCTTCTTCTCTTTACATTTTTCAAAAGGCCAACACACCACATTTCACTGAAACTTCCTGACTTTCATTTCAAATAAAAATTACCATAAATTATAAGGTTTTCAGGATGTTACACAAACCCCCAAGTTGGTTCAAAAGGAGCTCACTGGCATCGCGGCCCATGGGACACCACTCGGCCCCAGCATGACGGTGCCCCCGAGTCGGTTAAGACCCTAAAGGCTCCGTACCCAGCTGAGTCGCCACTTGGGCGGCACACAAACCTTCAAGTTGGTTCAAAAGGAGATCACTGGCATCGCGGCCCATGGGACACCACTCGGCCCCGGCACAGTGATGCCTCCGAGTCGGTTAAGACCCTAAAGGATCCGTACCCGCTGAGTCACCACTTGGACGGCACACAAACCCCAAGTTAGTTCAAAAGGAGCTCACTAGCATTGCGGCCCATGGGACACCACTCGGCCCTGGCACAGCGATGCCCCCGAGTCGGTTAAGACCCTAAAGGCTCCGTACCTGGCTGAGTCACCACTTGGGCGGTACATAACCCCCAAGTTAGTTCAAAAGGAGCTCACTGGCATCGCGGCCCATGGGACACCACTCGGCCCCGGCACAGCGATGCCCCCGAGTCGGTTAAGATCCTAAAGGCTCCGTAACCGGCTGAGTCACCACTTGGGCGGCACACAAACCCCCAAGTTGGTTCAAAAGGAGCTCACTGGCATCGCGGCCCATGGAACATCACTCGGCCCCGGCACGGCGGTGCCCCCGAGTCGGTTAAGACCCTAAAGGCTCCGTACCCGGCTGAGTCACCACTTGGGCGGTATACAAACCCTCAAGTTGGTTCAAAAGGAGCTCACTGGCATCGCGGCCCACGGGACACCACTCGGCCCCGGCACAGCGATGCCCCCGAGTCGGTTAAGATCCTAAAGGCTCCATACCCGGCTGAGTCGCCACTTGGGTGGCATACAAACCCCCAAGTGGTTCAAAAGGAGCTCACTGGCATTGCGGCCCATGGGACACCACTCGGCCTCGGCACAGCGATACCTCCGAGTCGGTTAAGACCCTAAAGGCTCCGTACCCGGCTAAGTCGCCACTTGGGCGGCACACAAACCCCTAAGTTGGTTCAAAAGGAGCTCACTGGCATCGCGGCCCACGGGACACCACTCGGCCCTGGCACGGCGGTGCCCCCGAGTCGGTTAAGACCCTAAAGGCTCCGTACCTGGCTGAATCACCACTTGGGCGGCACACAAACCCCCAAGTTGGTTCAAAAGGAGCTCACTGGCATCGCGGCCCACAGGACACCACTCGGCCCTGGCACAGCGATGCCCCCAAGTCGGTTAAGACCCTAAAGGCTCCATACTCGGCTGAGTCGCCACTTGGGTGGCACACAAACCCCCAAGTTGGTTCAAAAGGAGCTCACTAGCATTGCGGCCCACGGAACACCACTCGGCCCCGGCACAGCGATGCCCCCAAGTCGGTTAAGACCCTAAAGGCTCCGTACCCGGCTGAGTCGCCACTTGCGGCACATAAACCCCCAAGTTGGTTCAAAAGGAGCTCAATGGCATTGCAGCCCATGGGACACCACTTGGCCCCGGCACAGCGATGCCCCCGAGTCGGTTAAGACCCTAAAGGCTCCGTACCTGGCTGAGTGGCCACTTGGGTGGCACACAAACCCCAAATTGGTTCAAAAGAAGCTCACTGGCATCGTGGCCCATGAGACACCACTCGGCCCCGGCACAGCGATGGCCCCGAGTCGATTAAGACCCTAAAGGCTCTGTACCCGGCTGAGTCGCCACTTGGGTGGCACACAAACCCCCAAGTTGGTTCAAAAGGAGCTCACTGGCATCGCGGCCCATGGAATACCACTCGGCCCCGACACGACGGTGCCCCCGAGTTGGTTAAGACCCTAAAGGCTCCGTACCCGGCTGAGTCGCTACTTGGGAGGCACACAAACTCCCAAGTTGGTTCAAAAGGAGCTTACTGGCATCGCGGCCCACGGGACACCACTCGGCCCCGGCACAGCGATGCCTCCAAGCCGGTTAAGACCCTAAAGGCTCTGTACCCGGCTGAGTCGCCACTTGAGCGGCACACAAACCCCCATGTTGGTTCAAAAGGAGCTCACTAGCATCGCGGCCCATGGGACACCACTCGGCCCCGACATAGCGATGCCTCCGAGTCCGTTAAGACCCTAAAGGCTTCGTACCCGACTGAGTCGCCACTTGGGCGGCACACAACCCCCAAGTTGGTTCAAAAGGAGCTCACTGGCATCGCAGCCCACGTGACACCACTCGGCCCCGGCACGGCGGTGCCCCCGAGTCGGTTAAGACCCTAAAGGCTTCGTACCCGGCTGAGTCGCCACTTGGGCGGCTCACAAACCCCCAGATTGGTTCAAAAGGAGCTCACCGGCATCACCAGCTCATCAGCCCATTTAAAGCGCACCAAAAGAAGTAATCATCCCTTTTGAATTTTTGCGCTCCTTTCGCCCAAAGGGCGGCGGGCACCTGGCCCTTAGTGCTCAGGGGCGGGGGGGCATATGATGTGGCTGGTGTAGCCACGTGCTGCCGCAGGGACAATCTCAATAAAATCGAGGCATTTTTGCGCCCGGCCATTCCTGGCCGGCCCCTCTTGGCCTCGGCATCTCCGAGCCCGCCGAGTCGGCCCTGACCTTCCCGGGTCGGTCCCTCTCGGCCCCGGCATCTTCGAGCCCGCCGAGTCGGCCCAGTCCATTCCTGGTCGGCCCCTCTCGGCCCCGGCATCTCCGAGCCCGCCGAGTCGGCCCCGGCTATTCCTGGCCGACCCCTCTCGGTCCCGGCGCCTCCGAGCCTCCGAGTCAGCCCTGACCATTCTGGCCGGCCCCTCTTGGCCCCAGCGTCTCCAAGCCCGCCGAGTCGGCCCCGACCTTCCTAGGTCGGCCCCTCTTGGCCCCGGTGTCTTCGAGCCCGCCGAGTCGGCCCCGGCCATTCCTGGCCGGCCCCTCTCGACCCCAGCATCTCCGAGCCCACCGAGTCGGCCCCGGTCGTTCCAGGCTGGCCCTTCTCGGTCCCGGCGTCTTCAAGCCCGCCGAGTCGGCCCCGACCTTCCCAGGTCAGCCCCTCTCGGCCCCGGTGTCTCCGAGCCCGTCGAGTCGGCACCGGCCATTCTTGGCCGGCCCCTCTCGGTCCCGGCGTCTCCGAGCCTGCCGAGTCAGCCTCGGCTATTCCTGGCCGGCCCCTCTCGGCCCCGGCATCTCCGAGCCCGCCGAGTCAGCCCCGGCCATTCCTGGCCGGCCCCTCTCAGTCCCGGCATCTCCGAGCCCGCCGAGTCGGCCCCGGCCATTCCGAGCCGACCCCTCTCAGCCCCGGCATCTCCAAGCCCGCCGAGTCGGCCCCGACCATCCCCGATCGGTCCCGCCCCGGTACTTCCCGGCCAGGGTGGTCGGCCCCGGCCGCCCCTCGTCAACCAGGCTCAGCCTCGGCTCCTTCGGGAAGGTCGAGATGTTCCAGTTCTCTCCAGATTGGCCCCAGCATGGCCCCAGCAATTCAGGGAGCCACCTCTCTGACTCACGCCGCCTGACAACGCCAAGTCCACCTACCCACTGACCATGTTGTTGATGGGACTAGACCCAACAACTCAGCAACCCCACTGAATGATGGGACCTAACCCACCAACTGCCATTTTCTCCCTCTCCGATGGGATGGGACCCACCAACCAGCCCAGATTCACACAACTTCCAAGAACCCACAGACATTCATTCCTAACGGAATCCCACATGATCATGTCAACCCTTATAAAAAGGTGAATCCACTCCCTAAATAGGTATGTGTGATAACTCCCAAAAATCGTGGTCTTAGCTCTCAGAAAGGGATCCCTCCTCTCTGAGACCTCTTTTTCACCTCTTTTTCCACATCAAAAAGGGCTCGTTCGAGCCATTCTTCAGCTGTGACCTCAATCGCTGACTGGGCGTCGGAGGGTCCCAATGGAGAATCCTCTCCGGTCTTGGAACTTTTTTGCAGGCAACCTAGTGAAGGAAAGGTTGGAGAAGCGCTCTGTTCCCGACGTCTAGGATCGGTGGTTGGGCGTCATCAGGTCATGCAAGAAGTTTCGGGATCAAAGATTCCGACGAGACCCTTCGACACTCAAGTCAGTGCTTTAGGCAACAACAATAAGCTTAGAAGAAAGTTCAAGAGACTTAGAGGAAAGTGTTGTATGAGCGTTATTGGCTTGAGTGCCTTACAATGGGCTTGATTGGCTTACCTGGTCGGGGGTCTCTCTTACCCATTTTATAAATATTTGCGAGATTCGAGATGTAACCATATGTCAGAGAATGCATGGTGAGTATAACAACAGCGGGGTGTCTCTTTCTCATGGCATGTCAGAATTGGTAGGCCAGGTCCCATCAGGTATGGGCGACTGTATGGTTGGTGGGCCAGGTTTTGTCACTGTCAGGTTGATGGGTCAGGTCCCATCAAACATGGGAGGCCACTGCAAAGTTTGATGGGTTAGGTTTCGTCAGATGTGGGTGGCTGCATAGTAGGTGGGCCAGGTTTCGTCAGACGTAGATGGCCTGTTGCAAGGTTGATGCGCCAGACATGGGAGGCCACTTACCTAGCTCGGATGTGGATGGTTGCATAGTAGGTGGGTCAGATTTCGTCAGACATAGGTGGCATGTTTCAAGGTTGATGGGTCAGGTCTCGTTAGATGTGGCTGGCCATATGGTAGATGGGCAGTATGAGCCATCCCTACAAGGGGTCCTATCTGGGAGGCCACTGGAAGGCACAGTCCGAGTGATTGAGTCGAGTTCTATCCGAAAGGCCGTTGGCAGGCGCAGCTCAGGTGACTGAGTTGGATTCTGTTGCCGTCGGGATCCGACCTCCGACTCAGGCGCAGTCGATCTCCTGGGATGGACCTGCACATAAGTCCTCACGCGAGAGGCGTTGGGGGTGGCCCTCCACGGAAGACCCTTCGACGCTCAAGTCAGTGGGGAAATCGGCGATCAATCAGAAAATGGGGAGGTAGATCTCTTCGGGGAGTCTCTCCAGGGGCGGCCGATCGGGAGCTCCAGAAGGGAGAGCACCGACGAGCAGCTGGTGAGAGTGGGAGAGTGAGAGTGAGCGCATACCTGAGGAAATCTGGGAGTGTGATATTTATAGGTTGTCACCTGGATCCTGAGCGCCTTCTGGAAGGTTCGAGGGTTGTTAGGATATGGAGATGGATCGAATCAGGCCATTGGGATCCATATCTTGTTTGTTAAGGGATCGACGGCTAGGAGAGCTCCTTGATGGCTCGGGATCTGGTAGGTGCGTAGGTCCCAGGTAGCCATACTAGGCTTTAGACCACTTTCAACATGATTCTTTGCCTGAGATACTGTTACGATAGGCCTAGGCTCTCCTACGCCAGGTTCCGCGGGGGGATGAGTATTGGATCATGGATCGCTCGGGAAAGCCGAGCTGTAGAAGCTCGGGGGATCTGAGCTATGGAAGCCCGGGGAAGACGAGCTATGGAAGCTCGGGGGATCCGAGCTATGGAAGCTCGGAGAATGGAAGCTCGGAGAAAG
Organism: Calamus simplicifolius; assembly: GCA_900491605.1. Lineage (NCBI taxonomy): Eukaryota > Viridiplantae > Streptophyta > Magnoliopsida > Arecales > Arecaceae > Calamus > Calamus simplicifolius. Next base: position 457,118 of record UESW01004021.1, read on the forward strand.
ACGAGCTGCGAAACTCGGGGGAGCCGAGCTATGGAAGCTCGGAGAAAGACGAGTTGCAGAAACTCGGAGGAGCCGAGCTATGGAACCTCGGGGGATCCGAGCTATGGAAGCTCAGAGAAAGACGAGCTGCGGAAACTCGGGGGATCCGAGCTATGGAAGCTCGGGGGATCCGAGCTACGGGAAGCTCGGGGGAGACGAGCTATGGAAGCTCGGGGGAGACGAGCTACGGGAAGCTCGAGGACATCATGGCGGGCGAAGGGTCGGTCTTAGCCTCCTCGCACAAATATTGATGCAGTGATGATTTTACCTCCCAACACATGCCCTCCACTCCCTAGTTCGAAGCGTAGGTTCGGGCATAGGGAGTATAAGTCCAGGTGGCATGCTTTGGATGGGACGATCTGGCTTAGACAGCCCGCGCAATGATGCCCTAATTAATGCAGCGAGGTCATCATGCCTTCATGGGTAAGGCTCCTCCAGGGGTGACGGTTGGGAAAACGCCACGTAGCAAATCCCGATTAATGCAGCATTGTCGAGACGGTTCCGAACGCTTCGGGCGAAGCGCCTCATCTTCTTAAGATGGCTTCCTTAGGGGGGAAGCAAAGCGATAGCAGCGCTGTATCTGTTTCAATATCCTCTCCTTCTGTTTCCTAGAGGGTCCCGTCTTCTACGATGTTTGCCGTTTCACCTGGTGCTTTTTTCGGCTGGGATGACGATGAGTCCCGACGACGTGGCTATGGAGATCGTTGCCGAGGATGTGGGGAGGATTCGCCAGAGGTATGGCATACCCCCAGATGTCATTTTGCGATTGCCGGGACCTGAGCACAGGGTCTCGCGAGATCTAGAGCATGGGGTCTTCATCTACGAAGACAGTTTGAAAGCGGCCTCTGGTTTCCTTTCCATCCCTTAGTGAAGGAAATCATGACGCATTATAACATTTGTCCGGCGATGGTGGCCCCAAATATCTGGCGGAGCATCATCGGATTTATCTCAATGTGCCATCAGATTCAGATTATCGCCACTCTCCCTCTTTTCCATGCCTGCTATCATCTGATACCCGGGAGGAAATCGGAGTGGCCTTACATCAGACCTCGGAGGTCCTTCAACACGATTGTGGATAAGCCGTCCTCCATAAAAGGATGGAAAAGTCGATTCGTTATCGCTGAGGGAAATATTGGTTCCGACTTCCCCGGAGATGGGGAAATTTTGTCCGGGATGCGGAAACGCATCCAGTTTTGTCCGAGCAAGAGGAGAGAGATTTGGACGTCCTCCGCAATGGCCAGGTATTCTCGGCCAATGATCTGCTATCGGAGGGGGCCCTTTTTGCGGCCGGGCTTAGTCCTCTGGACCCGCAAGGTGAGTCCTCACTTTCGTCTTCTCCGCTGCTTGTTATCCAGGCGAACGTATTAGGATTTAATTGCATACTTTTCGTTCTTGCAGCCAAGAGGTCCACGTTGTCAAGTCTTTCCAAGAGGAGGAGAGGCAAGCGCCCAGGGGAGAGTGGCGGCGCGGAAGGAAGTAGGCTCGAAAAGAGGGCTCGCACTTCTGTAAGATGCTCGCCGGATGCCGGAGTGACCACATTGGGAGCGCCGGAGGCGAGGGAGGATTTGAGGAGGACAGCTGGGATCCCTTGTCCCCCTGTGGTGGAACTATCGGATAGCTCAGATGAGATTCCATTGGCTCATCCAGGCGCATCCCCTTTGAAAGATGAGCCGACGATGGATTCGGCGAAAGTCGTCGGTTCTGAGGGGCTTTCCCCAACTGCGGGTCTACTCCCGACCTCAGTAGGAGAGGAAGGGGGAGTGGCCGCAGTTGGTGAGGTTCGAGGCGAGCTCCCTCTCGGGCCCTTCGCAGGAGAGTCCAGGGGTAGCGACGCTGGGTTGCCCGAAGCGGTTCAAGAAGCAAGCCGGACAGAGGTTTCGGCAGGGGTTGCGGAGGAGGTGCAGGTGATTGTGACCGAAGGAGACGGGTCGGAAAAGGGAGCGCAGCGAGATGAGAGTCCCGCAATGGAGACTCCTTCAAGAAGGGTTTTGGAGAGGCTGGCGCTTGGGTTGGCCGAATTATCTGAGGAAGCTCAAGCCAGAGCTCTGATAGAAGAGGCTGGGAAGTTGAAGGCCTCTCAGTCGGAGGTTGCCCGGGTTGACCCCTCGGGCGGAGACGGCCAGCCCAGTAGCTCGAACATGGGCGTTGAGGAAGCGTTTTCTGCTTTAATAAGGTCGGCCTTGTACTCGGATGCAGATCCCTCGGCGGACAAGTTTGCGGACTTGGAGTTGGTCGATACCGCGTTCGGGCAGCAGGGCATGGCCGAAAGTGTCCATCTTCTTCCCGACATTGATAATGCGACCCTCATGAAGATGACACGGGCCTACACCTCGCGGGTGAGTCACCATTCTTGGGCGGTGGATACTTCCTGATTGACTTGATTGCATATTCTTATTCATTTTTTATCCTGTAGAGTGTTTTGCTTTCTCGAGCGATGTGCTGGCGTTTGAGTTTGGCGACGGGGGCCAGTGTTCAGGCCAGGAGAGCCAGCGCCGAACTCCAATCGCGAGTAGAGGCGTCTGAGAAGTTCGAGGAGCTCGTGGCCATTAGCAACAAAAGTTTGGCGGGGATGAAGGCGTCGTATCAGGCTGCCCTAGCCGAAGCGTCCAAGCAAAAGCGTAAAGTGGAGGAGTTGCAGGGGCTCCTGGCGAAGAATGACGATGCATGCTTGGAGTTGGCTCGAGTCAAGTCAAAGCATTCTGAGGAAGTGGCAGCGTTGCAGAAAGAACATAATGAGAGTCTGGGCCGGCTGGGGAAGGAGGCCAATGACGAGAGAAAACGCTTGGCCAGAATGCTCGAGGAAGTAGAGGAGAAGCTCCAGCGGCGCGATGGCGAAGTCGCTGACTTGAGAGTCAGTGCCAAATGGCACGAAGGGATGATAGCTCGGCTGAGCGACGAGCTATCCCGAGCCCAGGGAGAGGTCGAAGATAAGCAGTCGAGGATTAACACTCTCCAAGAAAGGATCGAGTTGGTTAGGGCCAATAAAGCGAGGGCCAGGGGTGAGGCCGAGGAGCTGACCAAAAGCTTGGCCCAACAAAAGGAGGAGGTACAATCCTATTCTCCCCTTTGTAGTTTCTTTTGTTGTTTCCTCGTGACGCGACAGTTTCTGGCTTCGCAGATGGTAAAATTAGAGTTGGATAATCGGGCTTTGCAAGGTGAGCTTGCATCTAGCTAGAGTAGGAGTTCGGAACTTGAGGCACGAGCCAGCGAGTTCAAGGAGCAAACCATTATTCTGTGAGCTCAGGTCGCGGAAGCTGAGAGGCAAGCTGCCTTATTGCGGAGCCAAGTGGCCGAGGCTGAGATGCAACTTGCCATGCTCAAGGGCGAGCAGGACGTAATTGGCACTGATGCCTTCCAACTCGGAGTGGAAGAATGCAGGGACAAGATATCCAGCGAGCATCCAGAATGGGATCTCTCTTCCTGGATGCTGAAGCTCTCGATGCTGGTGACTCCGGGGTGAGGAGGAGGATGAATACATCGACGCTTCGGATACCGACCTTGGTGCCGCCCCGGGTCCTGGCGAGGCTGTAGCTTCTGGAGAACATTCACAGACTGCCGTCGAGAAGGCTAAGATATTCGAGAAGGGTGAACCAAGTCATGCCTCTGCAGATGTAATTGGAGGTTCTCCCGGAACTGGCGCGGTTCCCGACCTTTAAAAAGACACTTCTGCGTTATGTTCCTTGAGCTGTAATCCTGACGTTTTTTAATGAATGAACTTTCTGCTTCAATTTGAGTGCTTTTTCTTGGGCGGTCCTTCGCTCCAAATTTTGTCCCAATCGCAAGCGACTTATGGCTTGTTGGCGCTGTTTGGTCGCTTTTATCTCAGGATCGGGGAAACGCATTGGCTGGGTCCAAGGCGGAGCGATAGCCTTGACTGGTGAACCGAAAGACAACCTGGTTCGGTTCATGTTTGGGCGACGCAATAGATTAAAAACTTGAGGAATGAAGCAGGTCGGTTAAGGCCGATGGATAGGGTAGGTCGGCTAGGGCCGACGAGAAAGCAGGTCGGCTAGGGCCGACGAGAAAGCAGGTCGGCTAGGGCCGACGAATGAAGGTCGGCTAGGGCCGACGGATGAGAGTGGTTACCCAAGCGGCGACATATGGCGGGATTTTGTGTCGGTGGCTCGAGGGCCGATGGCCGGAGCAGGTAGATCTTTTGCTTGGATCGGTTTAAATACCGACGGGGGGTTCGGTTATCGTTGGCCATTCCATTCGATGACCTTTGCTATTTTGAGATGAACTTGCGCCGACGGAATGGCTTCCAAGGATGGCGGAAGGTCAGCCGGAGCACCAGCCGACGACGCCAACACTCGCTGGGGGGCTCGTAGGAGCCGCACTCAGACCATCGTCGACGGGTAGGTCCTGGCCTCATTGTTAGCGAGTCGACAACGACTCCAGGAGGCGAACGAACAATATGTGATCGCCTCCACCAGGGAGATCATGCACCTCCGTGCGGTTAACGATCGCTTAGAGAGGCGCATGGCGTCTCTCCAACAGCAGGTAGGTAGCTTCGCGGCGGATCAAGGAGAACGGTCGGCGGTTCCGGGAGACAATGGTGAGCCCCTGTGAGGGCTGATGTATCTTTCGTTTCTTTTGTCACTTCCTTTTCTTGGTGAATGAAAGAATAGTTTGCGTAGCCTTCGTGTCCATTTTTGTTTTGCGATGTTCGATTTTGTTGCACAAATTTCTCGAGCGATTAACTTTCTCGGAAAGCCATCGACGAATGGTCGGTTTTCGTGCTTTTTGCTGCCTTGCCAGCGCTATGCCGTTCCGTAGGTAGATCAGTTTTCATTTCACCGGAGTTGGTGATGCGGCTCTGTGGGGAGCAAAAAGCTGCTTCGGACTTTCCAGAAGGCTTTTATGGCATTAGTCTTTTTTCATGCAGGTCGTTTTAGCGTACGGCGCACGCACCCGTTTACCATTAGAGGATGTTATTTCGTAGGACGATCTCCTGAACCTCTCAGTTTCCGTAAGATCAGTGGGTGATTCTCTGCGTTTAATAACCGCGATTTGGGATCAAAGGGAAATCTTTGCATGCGTCATGGTTCAGGCGATGGGCTCGGCGCGCAGCGGGGCGCTGCTTTCATCCTGGGAGGCCACGTGGAGGCATGGGCCAGGTGTTGTGAATCTCGGGGCTTCCGGCCTTGATAGCTGTTTCCGGTTCATTTTTTCCTATAAAGAGGGGGAAGAGGGGTCGTGTTAGGCCGTCCTCAAAGTTTTCTTCTCCTTTGAAGTTTCCACTATGCTTATTTCTCCGCTGTTGCGAGTGGGAGGGCTGAGCTTTCCTTTCACAAGCCCTTCACCTCCGGACAGTTGGGGCGATGAAGGAGCTGCTGAAGAGTAGCTCGCCCTTAGGGGATGAGTCCCGGAGATCATATGGAGAGCGCACAGGGAGGGCGCAGAGATCGCACGGAGAGCGCACATGTGTGCTTCCAGTGTGACCTTTGTGGTTCCCCTTTGGGGACGTACGGTAGGAAGTGCACGCGGGCTCCCCATGACTCGCTTGAACTTCTCCTCCTCCCCCCTTTTGGATTCTGGGCTCGCCCGCCTGGGGAATCTTTCACCACATGGGGGAGGGAGTGATAGTGTGCTGCCCACAGGTACCTTGCCTTGGAGTTTGGGCAAGTTGGGGCGGTACACACTCGGTTTGGGAGAGCGTTCCGGCGCCAGGGTCCGCAGGCTTCCTACCTACTCGCCGGGGGGCCTCTCGTTTGGGTGGTTAGGGGTGGCATTCTGTCCACCCTTTCCAATCACCCTGATATCTCGGTTGGGTCACCGAGATATCATTATTCACTGAAGCTGGCCGCAACTATTGGTCCATGTCGCCCGCCCATTATCGGCGAGAGCTGACTGTTTGCGGTTTATCCGGCTCGTCGGTCCGGATGTCGGAGCATCACAGTTTTCCAGGTCTGCTTTGGAGCAGTTGCCCGAGTCTTGTGCTTGTCTTTATTTTATGCATTTCAATACTCTTGTAACGCCTCTCAGGCATTTGTAATTGGTTTTGATGGCAATAAAATAAAGGGAGTTTTGCTCTGTTTCTCAATCTCTATTTCTCTCGTGTCAAGTTGTTGTTGCTGGCTGTGGGGTACGTGCCATTCGTTTTTAGGCGAGGATCCCACGCTATCCGAACTAGTCGGGGCTTACAAACTGCCCTGGTCCAGACGGAGGTTTTAGAGATTGTTCGGTGGTAGAATACGCTCCTTATCTTGGTTCGAAGCTCAGAGATTTATGCCTTGTCCCTATTGGAGCCCGAATGTTTATGGCTCGGCCTTGCCGAGGTTCGGAGAATTTGTTACTTGGCCCTGCCAAGACTCGGAGAATCTGTTGCTCGGCCCAGCCGAGGTTCGAAGGATTTGTTGCTCGGCCCAGCCGAGGTTCGGAGGATTTGTTACTTGGCCCTGCCAAGGTTCGGAGAATCTGTTGCTCGGCCCAGCCGAGATTCAAAGAATTTGTTGCTCGGCCCAGCCGAGGTTCGGAGGATTTGTTACTTGGAGAAACGACTTAGTTGTCACCATGAGCCATAATGCTAGGTCCCTACGGCGTTCGGTGAGGGGCATCAAGGTGGAACGGGCGGTGCATGGTCACGCTCTCCATTTATGACGTTACCCCTCCCGAGGGGATGAATTACCGCCAGGCGTTGGAATTCTTTCCTTTTTATGCTCCCTGAAAGGCGGCCAGCTTAAAAGAGCTTGGGGAAGTGTTGGGAGCATTTATTACGGGGGGCCGGCAGATCGGGAGATACTCTGTTCAGGAGGGTTCCCGAACAGTCCGCCCGCATTACCGATTTCACTCAGGATGGGGCACGACCTTTTGGATTCTGCAGGCGCTAATTAAAGCGATGATACATGGTGAGTTCTCATAGGTCGGTGGTTATGGCCCGACTGATCGAAATACTCGCCTGACAAGTATAAATACGAGCGGGGGGGCGTGCTAGTTTTCGCCACCCCTCTGATTCAGTCTAAAATAGTTTTCGTCATGGCTTCTCAAAGAGGAGAGCGACCATCTGACGAACTAAGGGCGGCGATTAACGGCCTGCTACATCCGGTGGGGGGCCGTCCCACCATTACAGTCGACGGGCTGGGCCTGGCGTCGACCCTTGCGAGCCACCAGCGGCTCGAGAGGGTCGTGGAAGAATATGTCGATGTCTCCACGAGGGAGGCGGAGGCCCTACGCGGGTGGCAGACCGGCAGAAGGAGGAAATAATATTACTCCGCCAGCAAGTCGCCGAGCTCTCCCAACGCTTGGAGGACTTGTTGGCTTCCGGGAGTGACAGTGAGCTCTAGCAAGGGCTTCTTCTTCTTTTTCTTTTTCTTTTCTTTTACCATTTTTGTTTTCCCCTTCTTTTAAATTAATGAATATAAAGTTTTAACAAACTGTGTATTCCGCTGTTCCCAGAACATTTGCGAACGTTGGTTGGGGCCTTTCGGTCGCCCAAGTCCGATCTAGGTTTTGTGGAACCACGGTCGGGCCTAATTAGGGCACGCAAGCCACTCGAATCCGGACGTAGCTTAGGGGGACACTTAGGTCGGTCGGGGCTTATGAGCCATCCGAACCTAAGCTGAGTTATGCATATCGTTTAGGACGTCCGGGGCTTATGAGCTGCCGAATCCGAAATAAGTTTTCCTGGGGGGGTCACTGGTCTCTATTTGGACTAGTGGTGGACCTAGGTGGTTCCTCAGAAGGAGTTCCTTAACTTCTTCTGGAGTATCAGGAGGTTTTTGCCTTCATTTTCATTTTTAGGGTATTCGAGAAGTTACCCTGCTTCAAACGACGCCCAGGGGTGCGGGTAAGGCGCGAGAGCTTTGCTCTTTTGGTTGACGACTTGGTCGTCGGGCGCAACCAGGGTACGGGAATATCACTCGGTTGGCCCGAGGAACTTGATAACTTAGGTTGCTCCCCAGCTTTGGCCGAGGTTTCTGGCGGCAGGATGTAGCCCTTGGTTTTGGCCAAAGTTTACGCACTCCGGTCTCGGCCGGGGCTTTAAAGATCGTAGCCCTGTCTAAGCTCAGGGATCTTGTCGCTCAGATGTGCCGAGATTTTGTTACTCAGCCCAGCCGAGGTTCAGAGATCTTTCACTTGGCCCTGCCAAGGTTCGGAGAATTTGTTGCTCGGCCCAGCCGAGGTTCGGAGATATTTTACTTGGCCCAGCCAAGGTTCGGAGAATTTGTTGCTCGGCCCAGCCGAGGTTCGAAGATATTTTACTTGGCCCAGCCAAGGTTCGGAGAATTTGTTGCTCGGCCCAGCCAAGGTTCGGAGATATTTTACTTGGCCCTGCCAAGGTTCGGAGAATTTATTGCTCGGTCCAGCCGAGGTTCGGAGATATTTTACTTGGCCCAGCCAAGGTTCGGAGAGTTTCGGAGATATTTTACTTGGTCCAGCCAAGGTTCGGAGAATTTGTTGCTCGGCCCAGCCGAGGTTCGGAGATATTTTACTTGGCCCAGCCAAGGTTCGGAGAATTTGTTGCTCGGCCCAGCGAGGTTCGGAGATATTTTACTTGGCCCAGCCAAGGTTCAGAGAATTTATTGCTCGGCCCAGCCGAGGTTCGGAGATATTTTACTTGGCCCAGCCAAGGTTCGGAGAATTTGTTGCTCGGCCCAGCCGAGGTTCGGAGATATTTTACTTGGCCCAGCCAAGGTTCAGAGAATTTATTGCTCGGCCCAGCCGAGGTTCGGAGATATTTTACTTGGCCCAGCCAAGGTTCGGAGAATTTGTTGCTCGGCCCAGCCAAGGTTCGGAGATATTTTACTTGGCCCAGCCAAGGTTCAGAGAATTCCTATTCAGATAGGTAACTCGGTCGTGCCGAGGATTGGTGAGCAGCACCTATTTCTTTTCGCAATCTTTAGCAATATAATGCATGATGATTCACATTGCAAATTACGAAGATACATGCCGACAGGAAGGTATAATAAGGTATATCAAAATGGACTTATAGAGGACATACCTTATTGATAATACTTATGGAGGTTGTTCGAGTTCCACGTCCGGGGGACAAGCTTTCCGTTTAGGTCTTGCAGTTTGTAGGTTCCCGGTCCAATGATCTCCACTACTTGGTATGGACCTTCCCAGTTTGGTGCCATCTTTCCTTGTTCTAGCGGTTTGGAAACAGAGGCTTTCCGGAGAACAAGGTCGCCAGGCAGGAAGGCTTTCCCTTTGACTCTGGAGGCGTGGTAGCGGGCCACCCTTTGTTGATAAGCAGCCACTCTGATCCGGGCCTTCTCTCTAATCTCCTCTATCAGGTCGAGGTTGGTGCGGAGCTGTTCGTCGCTAGCTTCCTCTGAGTAGCTTTCCACCCGCAGCGAAGGGAGGCCTATCTCTATAGGGATAACGGCCTCCGTGCCGAAGGCCATTCAGAATGGGGTTTCACCTGTCGGGACTCTCGGGGTGGTGCGGTAGGCCCACAAGACATGGTGTAGCTCATCCGCCCATCTACCTTGGGCTCTAGAAAGGCGAGCTTTGATCCCCTGAAGGAGGGTTTTGTTGGTTACTTCCGCTGCCCCATTGGCTTGTGGATGCCCGATCGAGGTGAGGTGGTGACGGATTTCGTGCTCCTCACAGAACTGGCGAAACTTAGAGTTGTCGAATTGCTTGCTGTTATCGGTGATTATAGTGTGCGGGAGGCCGAATCGACAGATGATGGACCTCCATACAAAGTCTCTGGCCCGTGCCTCGATTATTTGTGCAACCGCCTCCGCCTCGACCCATTTAGTGAAGTAGTCGATGGCGCCAAGCGGAGGATATAGGAACCAGGTCGGCGGAGGGGAGTCTTTGAATGCTTGAGTGCCTCTGGCATGGGTCGCAAGCTCGGACAAGATCATCTGCATCCTTCTGCATAGTTGGCCAGTAATAGCCTTGTCGTAGCACCTTGTGGCATAGGGTTCGGCTTCCCAGGTGGTTACCGCAAATCCCTTCATGCACTTCACGAGAGCATAATCTGCCTCGGATGGGCGGAGGCATCTGAGCAGCGGCATGGAGAAGGATCGTATGTAGAGTTGATCGTCGATCAACACGTAGTGGGTGGCCTACAACTTCAGCTTTCTAGCTTCTCTTCGGTCGGGTGGAAGCGATCCTTCTTTGAGGTACTTCAGAATGGGATTGAACCATGATGGTTCGGCTTCAACTTGTATTATTCGGTCGGCTTCCGCGACGCTGGGCTTCTCCAGGGTCTCCAGGTGGAACTTTTGTTCGGCGTCCATTGACTCCGCGGTCACCAATCGGGACAGTAGGTCGGTGCGGGCATTCTCGGACCTGGAAATCTGAGTGATTTCAAACTCGAAAAAATGGGGAAGCAGGCTATGCACATCTTGAAGATACCGAACCATGTTCGGCTCCCGAGCCTCAAACTCTCCTCGTACATGGCCGGCCACTAGCTGAGAGTCGGTGAAGGCATTAAGCTTCTCCACCTTTAGGTTGCGGGCGATTCGGAGACCGACTAGCAGGGCTTCGTATTCAGCTTCGTTGTTGGAGGCCGGAAAAGAGAACCAGATGCCATATTTAAAGGTTACCCCCTCCGGACTGGTGAGGACCAGGCCCGCACCGGAGCGATGAGCGTTAGATGACCCGTCGACATGGAGGAGCCACCGGGCTCCAGATTTTGGTTCTTCAGGGGAGTCTGGGGTAGAACCGTCCTCCGGGATAGTACACTCGAGGAGGAAATCGGCTAGCACTTGAGCTTTGATGGCCGGACGAGGCTGAAAGTGGATGTCATGCTCGCTTAGTTCGACGGCCCACTTGGTCATCCTTCCTGATGTCTCGGGGCGGGGGACCACCGCCTTAATGGATTGGTCAGTCAGGACCGTCACAGAATGTGCCTGGAAGTACGGCCGTAGCTTCCGCACTGAGATGATCAAGGTCAATACCATTTTTTCAATCCTGCTATATCTTGTCTCCGCATCGCAGAGCAGCTTGCTGACATAGTAAATCGGCTTTTGGACCTTGCTTTCCTCTCTGACCAGCACCGATCAGACGTCACCTTCTGAAACAGCCAGGTACAAGAACAAGGTCTCGCCTGGGGTCGGACTGCTGAGGAGTGGGGGCGAGCCGAGGTATTTCTTGAGATCTTGAAATGAGATTTGGCATTCAGGGTCCACCGAAAGTTCTTAGCCGATCGGAGGGTTTTAAAGAAGGGGAGGCATCTTTCGATCGAACGCGCCACGAAGCGGTTGAGGGCCGCTATCCTCCCAGTTAGGCGCTGGACCTCTTTAATGGATGCCGGGGGCGCCATTTGTTGGAGAGCTTGAATCTTCTGGGAGTTAGCTTCGATGCCTCGCTGGGAGACCATGAAGCCGAGAAACTTTCCGGAGTTAACGCCGAAGGCGCATTTGGTCGGATTGAGCCTCATCCCATACTTGCGTAGCATTGCAAAGCTCTCTGAGAGGTCCTCGACATGCCGTGATGCTTCTTTGCTCTTGACTAGCATGTCGTTCACGTACACCTCCATATTCCGGCCGATTTGCTTCTTGAATACTTTGTTAACCAGCCTTTGGTAGGTGGCACCTGCATTTTTAAGACCAAAGGGCATGACGCGGTAACAGTAAGTACCTCGGTCAGTTATAAAGGCAATCTTTTCTTCATCCTCGGGGGCCATCCGGATCTGATTGTAGCCTGAATAAGCATCCATGAATGACAACATTTGGTGACCTGAGGTGGCGTCCAAGAGCTGGTCGATCCGGGAGAGAGGGAAGCTATCCTTCGGGCAGGCTTTGTTGAGGTCGGTGAAGTCGATACAAATCCTTCACTTGCCGTTCGACTTTTTCACCATGACGATATTTAACAGCTAGCTTGGATAATCTACCTCCCGGATGAAGTTTGCTTTGATAATTTGTCTACCTCTTCTTCAATGGCCTTTTGTCGTTCTGGGGCAAAGCTCCTCTTCTTCTGCTTGACGGGTCTATGCATTTCATCCACGTTAAGACGATGGACGAGAACCTCGGGGCTGATCCCTGGCATGTCAGAGGCAGACCAGGCGAAGATGTCCGCATTGCTTCGGAGAAACCTGATCAATCTATGCCGAGGTTCGCCCTTGAGCAGCAACCCGATTTTTATAGTTCGATCGGGACGAGCCTCATCCAACGGCACCTCCTCCAGCTCCTCTGCTGATTCTCCTCGTTGTTCAGCGAAGTCCTCCCGAGCGTCTAGCCCGTCAACCTCCGGCACTTTGGACTGAAGGTTAGTAACGAAGCATTGCCGAGCCATGGCCTGACTTCCTCGAACAACTCCAACTCCCTGTTCTGTGGGGAATTTCATGGATAGGTGGAGGATGGAGACAACTGCCTTGAGGGACATCAGGCCGGGCCTGCCGAATATGGCATTATATAGGGACCTGAGTTTGGTCACCAGGAAGTCTGTGTAGACAGTGGCCACAAGGGGCCAGGCTCCCACGCGGACCGTCAGGGTGACGACTCCTTCCGGGATGATGACGTCGCCTGTAAATCCCATTAGGGTGGAATCCACGGCTCGAAGGTTTTTCATGAGTAGATTCATCCTGGCAAACACATCGAGGTACAGAACATTCATTGAACTTCCACTGTCAACAAGGATCCGGCTTACATCATAGTTATTCAAATTCAGGGATACAACTAATGCATCATCATGGGGGAACTGTATCCCTTGGAGATCATTGTCGGAGAAGGAGAGCTCGCCGGTCCGCACCTTCTTCGGCGCTGATCCTTCACCATCGTCCCTGGGGTTCGATCCGTTGGCCTCTTCGATCATGTTGATGCGGCCGATCACGGGCAGATTTGGTGGAGGAGGAGGTTGTTGAAGTTCGGGCTGGCGGTCACCTCCTTGTCCTGGCTTGGGCACCCTCCTGAACTGATTCAGCCGTCCCCGCTGGATCAGCCTCTCGATTTCATTTTTTAGCTGCCAGCATTCTTCAGTATCGTGGCCGTGCTCCCGATGGTAGCGGCAGTACTTGGCGGGATCTCTCCGGGCCACATTCCCTCAGAGAGGAGGAGGTCGAGGGAGCTGGCACTCGATTTCCATGAGGATCTGTGCCTGAGGCACGATCAATGAGTGTAGCGATCGAATCGCCTGGGTGGGCTCCGGAAGCGATTCCTTGGCGGCAGTGGGGGAGCTTTTTGGCGGCGAGGTGGACTTGGCCGACGGGCGGGACGGTGCCTATCGGGACCTTTGGGCTCCTTCTTCTTTGCCAGCTCGATGAGGGCAACTCTCCGCGATTCTTCGACCCTAGCGTACTTGTCCGCCAGGGCCATCATATCAGAGAGGTTAGGGGGGTAGCTGACTTCCATCACCAGGTAGAAGTCGCTTTCCTTTGAGACTCCCCCTGCCAGGGCAGACATAGCCATCTCATGATTAAGGTGGTCCACCTCCAACATGGCCTTATTAAAACGGCCAAGATAATTTCTCAAGGACTCTCCCTCTCTCTGCTTGACTTCAGAGAGGGAGTCAGATCTTCGCCGGTGGCGGCGGCTGCTGACGAACTGGCCAATAAAAAGATGGCTCAGCTCGTCAAATGAATCAATGGAACCTGGCTTCAAGGCGTTGAACCAGGTTCGGGCAGATCCTCTCAGGGTGGAGGGGAAAGTGCGGCAGAGGATCACGTCGGATGCTCCGTGGAACATCATTATTGACCGGAAGCTACTGAGATGGTCATCCGGGTCTGAAGAGCCATGGTAGGGTTCGACGGCTAGTAGTTTAACATGGGAGGGAATCACTTCCTCCATGATCCCTTTGGAGAAAGGGATGCCCTGCTCCGCTTTGGGCTGAGGCGGATGGGCCTGCTTGGCAGCGTCCAACTCCTGACGCATCTCCTGGATCTGCCGATGGATCTCCTCTTCAGCGGCTAGAGGAGGAGGGCGAGAGGATCGCAGGGACGGCGTCGAATCATGGTGGGAGGACACTGGAGAGAGGGACCGGGCTCGCCGGGATCTGGGAGGATCCCTATCGCAGCGCCTCGTGGGACTGGTTTGTCCCCTCTGGGTCGATGTGGGAGGTCCGCAGCTTCGTGCGGACTGGAGGAAGAAGTCGCCGGCGAAAAAGGAATCGCGGCTTCCTTATGAAGGTGCGGAGCGGGAGGAGCTGTGAAGCGCTCTTGGAACAGGTGAGTCAGGGCCTGGACTTGCTGGACTAGTGAGGCGAACTGGTCCTGGGTCACCGGGATGGCTGGCAGTGACGGGGTTTCAATTGGTGAAGGCTGTGGCGCTACACTGCTCACCGGATCAGGCCTCTGGGGAGCGGCTTGGTCTTGGGCTTCAGAGGTTGCTCTTCTCCGATTGGCCATTAGAGAGGTTCTACTCCAGATCGAGATCCTTATCTCCTTTCTTCAAGTTTTAACGGGACTTGAGAGCCCTTCCTCTAGCGCCAATCTGTTGCCGCCGGGATCCGTCCTTCGATTCGGGTGCAGTCGATCTCCTGGGGCGGACCTGCACAAAGTCTTCACGCGAGAGGCGTTGGGGGTGGCCCTCCGCGGAAGACCCTCCGACGCTCAAGTCAATGGGGGAAATCGGTGATCAATCAGAAAACGGAAAGGTGAATCTCTCCGGGGATTCTCTCCAGGGGCGGCCGATCGGGAGCTCCAGAGGGGAGAGCACCGACGAGCAGCTGGTGAGAGTGGGAGAGTGAGAGTGAGCGCATACCTGAGGGAATCTGGGAGTGTGATATTTATAGGTTGTCACCTGGATCCTGAGCGCCTTCTGGAAGGTTCGAGGGTTGTTAGGATACGGAGATGGATCGAATCAGGCCGTTGGGATCCATATCTTGTTTGTTAAGGGATCGACGGCTAGGAGAGCTCCTTGATGGCTCGGGATCTGGTAGGTGCATAGGTCCCAGATAGCCATACTAGGCTTTAGACCACTTTTCAACATGATTCTTTGCCTGAGATGCTGTTACGATAGGCCTAGGCTCTCCTATGCCAGGTTCTGCGGGGGGGTGAGTATTGGATCATGGATCGCTCGGGAAAGCCGAGCTGTGGAAGCTCGGGGGATCCGAGCTATGGAAGCCCGGGGAAGACGAGCTATGGAAGCTCGAGGGATCCGAGCTATGGAAGCTCGGGGGAGCCGAGCTATGGAAGCTCAGAGAAAAACGAGCTGCGGAAGCTCGGGGGAGCCGAGCTATGGAAGCTCGGGGGATCCGAGATATAGAAGCTCGAATAAAGACGAGCTGCGAAAACTCGAGGGAGCCGAGCTAGGGAAGCTCGGGGGAGACGAGCTATGGAAGCTCGGGGGATCCGAGCTGCGGGAAGCTCGAGGACATCATGGCGGGCGAAGGGTCGGTCTGAGCCTTCTTGCATGAATATTGATACAGTGACGATTTTACCCCCAACAGATCCTATCCGAGAGACCGCTAAGGAATGCTTCACAAGGTTGACTATTGCTGTTGATCGAATCATCAGATGATCTTCATTATTGATTGGGTGTGGCTCCACCGGCAGCCGCATCAGTAATTAATGTTGCTTCGTGTCTATGCATGCGTGAGGGAAATGAATGGAAGGGTGACGGTAAAAGCTGAGGCCTTTCAGGATTCAGCGATTATTTTAGCTCGGCTTGCGTGTGGTACAGGGCAGAGCTAGGTAGGTGGTAGAAGGCATAGCGGGCATGTAGCCTGCTGGAGCGATGGATTGGTTGCCGGCTCCAATTGCCATGCTCCCTCTCGAGCCATCCTCGCGGCGCAGAAAGCCCTCAAGAGTCAAGACACTGTTCGCTCGCAGCGAAGGACGTTTCTTGCGTGCCGTTCTCTCCTGCATCCATTTGGCACGCACGCTGAGATTCGGAACAGTGGCCTTGTCGTGGTTGCAGGGAATGGGATTCAATCGCCCTTCAGATCACTGTCTCTGTTCACCAGACTGATAATGGCACTGAGACATCGGAGTCGGTGGTGTCAATCCCCCCACCTTCCACCTTCCCCACTTTCACATCGGACAGTGATCCCAGCAGTGATGTATGACTTCTCCTTGCGACAGTGGTTTCAGCCTCGCTTTATGCGAGTCAGGCTTGCTCGGTCACAAATCATATCCTTGTCATCTTTGGTCTCTAAAATTTATGCTCCGGTCCGGCCCTCATGGGTTCAGGTGGACTGCGTTCGTTTTTGTCGGTTCACAACCATCATCAGATAATGCTAACAGGGCTCGATCTGTTGCTCGATCGCACTGGGGTTGAGGATTAATATGATGCATGAGAGCCGATGCAATAATGCTGGAGGGTTTTCTAAAGAAGCAACACACGAATGCCAAGCTGGAGTGAGAAACTTTTTAAAGTATATACTAGGTCAAACTTATATAACTAAATAGAATCAAGAAACCCAAAAATTAAATATCTTTTAACTAGCTACTCTTTTAGATAAAGTTTTTAGTTATTATAAATATCATTAGAGCAGATCTACTCCATGATCTTTACCGGCTAAAAGATAATATAAATGGGTTCTTTTGAGATTGACCATAAGTTGATCACGATGTTTGTGATTGTGATTGAATTGCTTGGAATTGAATTAGACTTTTAACCTAGCAAGGACTTCAAAATTTAAAAGAAAGGAGAATGTGGGAAACTATACTAGGAAAGATTTAATCGCACATCAGTTATTACATGTAAGATTCAGTTAGCTGAATATTAGATATGTATACGAGGAATGGTTTTGTAACAATGATTATAATAGTCACATAACACAATCAAATGAAATTTTATGATCATTAAAACAATGGTATGATGATTGTGTCATAGGCTTTGCTAACAATTGATAGCTCAATTAGATGGCATCTATTGACTAACAATTTATCCTAAAAAGAGGTTTAGAATTCAAATGTGATAACAAAGTAGTACGAATTAAAGAAGAGACTAAAAGGAGGTAAATAGTATTATATATTTCTATATTTTCAATACTACAAGGAATAGCTCTATTTATAAAGTCATATGAAAAAATTATCGCAAGGAATATTTTAAAAAATAGAATATTTATAAGAAACATTCTAAGAAATGTGAAATATTACAAAAATATTACATGGTTCGTTGAACCTAGGCATATATGCTAACATTATCCCTTAAAATCAAGATGATAGAAAAAAAGTCAATTTAAGTTTGTAAATCATATTTAGAAAGCGTCCAAGTGAACGTGTCTTGACGAATATATTAACTATTTGATCAATTGAGGTAATAGAAAGAAGTCAAACAATACCTCAAAGGGCATGTTGGCACACAAAAGGTTGATCATTATTTTTTGGCTAGTGATCCCATGAAAACCAAGCAACTTGAATGGTGTTCCTGTTGTCATAATGAATAAATATAGAAATCAAATGAGTGATTCCTATATCCCCCAATAACTAATGAATCTAAAGAAGCTCATGACCAATATTTGCTAAGTCTCCATACTTAATTCAGTACCAATTTTGGCAATGATAGTTTGCTTTTTACTTCGTCAAGAGATAAGAGTCAATTGAAAAGTAATAAAAATCATTAGTAGAACAATAATTAATGAAAGCATCTACCTTATTAGAATCTAAATAAGCATATAACTCCACAGAGGAATAGGCTAAGAAAGGAAGGCTATGAAACAGAGTATCCTTGATATAGTGAAGAATGCGAAGCACCACTGAACAGTATGTGATGTGAGGAGCAGAGAAAAATTGGATGACCAAATGCACGTCACACACTTTATTAAGATGAGTAAAAGTAAAATAAACTAATATACTATCCAATTGGTGACAAAAAATAGTATCACTACATGGTATACCATTGAGAGAGTGAGCTTAGCATTGAGCTCAAAAGGTGCAAGAGTAGCTGTATATACTATCAGTCAATCTAGCTAGAAAGAGGATTAAAATATACTTAATCTAAGAGGGATCATAACTATCAGGGCTAGAAAAGATCTCAAGTAAGTCACAAAATTTTTCTCATCCTTATTTATCCTTTTGATAGATTGATAGATGCCATTTCTAACATAGTAGCTAAGTTTGTGATTGTTAAGGTAACTACAAATTGCTTGCGACTATGGAATTTAATTTTATTGTCTAAAAAAAGTGAAAGTATGCTGAAAATATCAAATTTACCTATATGGAAGAAACAAATATACTTTAAAGCATTTATTTGAAGGAAAATGATAAAGAATATGACATCTCTTACCTGAGGATAATTAATGGTTAGAAAATCAGCGATCGATTAGTAAATCAAACTAGAGTATACATCCCAATTTGAGCAGCTGATCCATATTTTTTTTTTTGATGAAACACTTAAGTTGTTGATAATGCCATCTTAAAAGATACATAGACCCATTGATGGATTAACTATCGTAGTTGGTGTGATCTTTATTTTGTGGGCAAATCCAGGATATATTGTTGAAGTAGAAATTAGTTATGGTTCATTAGGTGCTAACCCTCTGGTTTCTCTCTCTTCCACTTTTTTAGAATCAGGTTTAGATGAAGGCTTAGGTGGCCCTAAAAAGGTAGGAGGGAGTCAAAGAAAAACCAAAAGATTAACATTTAATGAACCGTATCTAAATTCATTTTATATTATCATTATTGCTATTATAGAATATATTTGGAAGTGCAAATCCTTTGTAACCCTTGACACAGGGACAAATAGGATGTGGCATGCTTTTATTGTCTCAAGAAATAAGTAATCTAGCTTCCTTGGTCAAGCTGGTTTCCCCCCTTAATTTAAAAATCATGATTCAAAGAATTGCCATTGAAGGGTTAAAGTGAAGCTCTTTCTTTTTTAAATTCAAAATGGGTCCCCCCCCCCCCCCCCTTTTAGTTGCTTTTGACTAGTTCTATAACTCTTAGTCCCTGCATACACTTATCCATCTAGTGTATACACTTACCTATCCACTGTGCATACATATCCTATCAGTGTATTCACTTATCTACCACTTAATTATATTCTCAATGTACATACTTATTTGCCCATTATATACACTTATTCACCCACTATACACTACGTATTCGCTCAGTATATATTTATCTTATTAATGTACATATTTATTCATTCATTGCACAGACTTATCAAGGATCATTTGTTAAGAATAGTACACATACTTTTGTTTAAAAGCACAGTCCAAGAAGGGACTGCTCGTCAAGTCCCTCAAAACAATAAGTTGGTAAAAATTATCAACTATTTAAAATGAGTCCAAGGTGGCTTCCATCCAAGAGTTCACATTAATCTGAGGATGCAACTTGGGCCAGTTTAACCTAAACCACCCTGACCAAACCCATATTTCAGCTGTGCTGGGGATATCATTTTAGTGTTAGGCTTGGATTATAAAGTGTGATCAGATTTCAAGACAAGCTAGAGCTTGTGGAACACGAACCAACTTGGAGCTAATTAACTCGATTAAACATGAATTTTATGAGTTTTAGGGCTCCTCACCCAACTACCATTGGCCCCGTCAGTCATCATAAATAATTAACTGTTCACTTACCGTTGTCCCAGATGAGGCACTTATCTTAACCAATATTAATTTCCACAATTGAACTCTCAACCAAACTTAGATGGCTCAAATCTTGCTTGAGCTAACTAAACGCGATCTAACTCAGCCTGCCCCCTTCCAAAATGCACTTGGTTAGATTTCGGTTGGATTCGCGTATCCCTCAATCTTATCTATGTCAGGCTTTTGGTTGGCTCTCAACCCAAAGCACTCATACGGCCTACTGAAACATGATGTGATGGTAGAAAAGAGGGCTCCGATCATACGTTTTTATGCACTCACTCTTCATCTTTGCAATTATTATTGCATGGTCATATATATATGTGGAAAGATGCACGTGGACGAAGTGCTCCCCGCTGTATGGCCCTCGGAAGAAAGATCTTACGATCAAAATGTCGAAGTTTTGAAGCTTGAAATGGATCGATTCTACAGTAAGGCATCCTCAAAATGAAATAAACTTCAGTAGCAGATACATAAGTTGGTCAGCTAGATATATTTCAGTTGGCAGCCACCACCGAGTTATTCACAGAACTGCAAGAAGGAAACCTTGTATATATGCCCTTATCTTTATCTCCTTTTGGACAGACAGACATAATGCATAAGATCATCAAACTTTGTACTTCTTAAAAATGCAACCCTTCCCATTTCCACCCCACACACACACACATGAATTTTTTCCAAGCCATACCATCCAATTGAGTCTTCCTACAAAAACTAACTTGATTTTCTCATGAAATGAGTTGATGGGTGTCCACCATCTTTTGGTTTTCCTTCAGAAGAAGAAAACTAGCTCAAGGCAGCAGACATTAAAATAAACGAATAAAAAACAACTTTGTTGACGTTGTAACGTTCGTACATGAAAAACATAAAAAAAAAATTTGTGAAAAAATGTTTTCGATGAGACCAAAAGAATCTTGAGAGAAAGCAGTAGGTGATTACAAAGAATTAATATATGATAATCAACACTTTGGCCACTACAATATGGGCAAAGCTTAGATTAAATTATAAAAGCGTTTTTAGAACCACAGACCTCAAAGCATGGAAAAGAAAACCTTTCCACCCTTGTAGAATCTATCACCTTATCTTTTGTTGGCTACAAATAATATGGAGAAAGAGCCTCAAACTAAACTTATATTCTCTAAATGGAAATGACCTTAATCAAAATATCTGTCCATACAAAACTTGCTATTAGTTTAAGTCTTTTGCTAGAGAGTTCTAGAGATGCTGCAGTAAATATTTGAGTCCCTTCAGAGCCAAATCTTCGAATAAATTCAGTGGATATTTTGAATTCAGAGCATTTGATCAGTGAGTAGAGTCATAATGTTGGATCCATGCAGCATGATCCTAATTTGTGTTATCGATATTAATGAGCCGTATGTTAACATGGGACAATGATTCTTGCAAATTAAAAGGTCTTAGAAAGGGCAGATGACATTGAGCTATTTTAGTTTGCAACTAATGAACATATAGCACTGGCAATCAGATATTTAAAGCATTATCAAGGAAAGAATATAAACCGAAAACATATTCACTGATAAACTGGAGACACTCAAATGCCACGGAAAGATTGCTGCTTCTTCTGTAAGAACCTGGCCCTGGTCCACATAGCGATCTAAATGGTCAAGACCCTTTATATTAACAATGATGGGGTAGAAGGAAAATTTTAACAACAATGAAGTAGAAGGGAATCTTTCCAATAAACTTCAGCCCTTTCACCGATCCTCAGCTTGAAAACTTGATCAATATAATTCTAGTAGCTGGGTGGAATGCACCCATTATGTTTTGTTTTAATATATGCATGAGGGTTACTTCAGTAGGTTTAAGAAACCATTTGACCCTCATAAGGAGCAAATTCATGTCTCCTCGCATACCTCTTCTCTCCACCTTTTACCTTATTCAGTTTGATGAACATAAAACAAGTTAGTTCTTTGGTGACAGGTTATCTAACATTAACCCAAAAGTACATCTTGGTTTTGGACCATGAACAATAGGAAAATAAGAATCACACAACCAACCAAACCATTCTATTCTTATTTTTGTAAGATTAAAGAAGATTTAAAAATCTTGGCAGGGTGCTTCAGAAAAGATCTCATGCAACCTGAGCTATGGAGTAAAACTTACCTTTTGATAACTGAAATATAAAAATCTCTTCATGACTACAACGCTGTGTACCACGGCGTCACACGTGAATCTAAGGATACTTTACTCTCTCTATGGGACCATCCATCCATCTAGCTCATGTAACAAAGTTGATGTTGAAACCATGTTTTTATCCTTTGCCTAGTCCTTTCATAGATGGTCAACAAAGACCAGAATCAGAAGATAAAATCTATATGTTTGCTTGTTTGCTTTTCTGACAATTTATAAGTGGTTTTTGCCTGTCCCGGAAAATGTTTGATGGATTTTTTCCCCCGGTAATTTTTTGGCATTGGTATGAATTTTTGGCGACATAATTGTCACTTCTTACTTACCAGTAGAATTTTACTCCTGAAAATATACTGTTATAGCAGATGAAAGTGACAAGAGACTGCATTCATTTTAGGACACTGAAGTCAATTTGCTTGTTGAATGGTCCATCTTTGCTTGGAAGCAACACCTTGCCATTTCCTGATTGCTCAAATAATTTGTTAATCTAAATTACTTTCTGAGTTTTGTTTCCTTGGTTTTAATGTTCTCTCTTCCTGACTATTTTCCTTCAGCCAATATACAAAGCAATTGCCCATGGCATAACGTGGATAGGTTTCATAAGTAAATGTACAAGTAGGGTGAGTACGTTTGGACTCAACCATCTTGTTGGTCACGGAAAGCTTGAAAGGACCAAGCGAGCAAAATAATTTCCCAAATTTCAGTAGTGGAAGAGAAGCTTAATGTAACTTAGTTTGAAAAGGTCACATCACTAATGCTAGTGGTCTGTGATAGAGAACATCTTGCCCAGAGTTAAAAAAACAAATTATGGGATGTGGTCAAGGACTCCTCCTGTTATGAAAGGCTTGAGGCATGCAGATAAACAGGAATCTATGTCAGGGGATTTATTTTACTTCTGAAGAAGGAGAGAGAGAGAGAGAGAGAGAGAGAGAGAGAGAGAGAGAGAGATCTCAATGCAAGATGTGTCATGAGTTTCCGTGTCCTCCCTTTTCCCAACCTTATAAAGAGTGCTGGCAGAAGGAAATTTACCCAAAAAGGCTAATTGCACAGAAAAATATCATCATCTGTCAAATGAGAATGACGAGAAGAATGATATAAATGAGGAAGAAGGAAAAGACCTGATTTGATATCCCATCACGATGGCAGCTTTCCTTCCATGATGGAGGAGGTGCCCACCAGCTTTCCTTCCATTATTCTCACCCCGGCCTTCACACAAAACTAAACAACCACGGCAACACAAACAAGGCTTGCCTCGTCCGTTTTACAGAAAGGAACCACTTCATCGCCAAAAAAAAATTAAGTCACAGATAATGATAGTGTAGTTACTGCACTCTAACTTGTCTGCAGAACTGCACATCAGAACATTAATATCTCTGAGAGAGAGAGAGAGAGTGTGTGTGAGAGAGAGAGAGAGGCACTTACAGTATGATATAGTTCTTGGTTCATTGGCCTCTCTCTGCAATTTCCCACAGCTTTATTGAACCGCAGTTAAGATGGCCACCATATGGAAGGATGGTTGATGGTTGCAGTTCAAGAAAGCTGTGGAAAAATACAGAGAGGACCATCAATCCATCTTCTCCCCCCTTCGCCCCCACACACACAAGCGCGCGCGCGCGCGCCCACACACACACACACACACAGAGAGAGAGAGAGAGAGAGAGACGTCGGCTTTATTGATGAGAGGAGGCGGTTATTAGGAGAGGACTGGTATTTAAAGGCGAGGGGATGGGGTTCCATGGGTTCGGTGAAGGCTGGTAACCCAATCCCAAGAAGAATAAAGGCTCTGAATAAACTCACCTTTTCCCTCCTCTTAGCATCATACCCTCACATGCAACTGTAGACAATCAGCCACTTTCTGCGCTTAATTCAGAATTTATTCCGTTAGGTTTTAGAATCTAAGTCTTAATTATTCTGATAAAATATGCATTTTTATTATGTATGTCAGTGTATTAAGGGCAACTTCACGTCTGATTATTTCGATTTGAGTCTTTAGTGCATCAGACTTTAATGATTAATTTTTTAACTTATTCTTAGAAAATTAATGAAAAAATACTTTAACGTTCAACATCGATCTGTTTCATATTTTTTAATAAAAAAATGTTAATTTTTATAAAAACTTTTGGACTGGTACTCAAAAGGTTTAATCCTTTTGAATATAATTATCTAACACTGTTATCATCTTATTATTGGATGCGATTGAAAGGAGCTGAAAGCTAAAGAAACTGGATAGTATCAACCGGATGTTAACCGGATGGTCAAGAGAGCTAAACGTTAGTCCGGCCCCATGAAGGCCGGACGTACGTCAATTAGGCCTTGTATTAATGGTTAGGGTGTTAAGCAGCAATAGGCAGCATTTGATTGGCAGAAGTAAAGTGCTTCCAAGTTCCATGCGAGTCATATACAAAGCGAAGCTATAAAGCTGTAACTTTGACCACAATTTCAGCTTTAATACCTGGTGACCACCATTGAGGTGATACCTCACACTGGCTCTCCCGAAGCTACAGTAGAATTTTCTGTTCTTGAGAAAAGAACCTACAGTCAAGGCACTCTTATTCTTATATTCTTAGTGCTAGAATAGATCGTTCAAACTTCAGACTTCGATTCTCCTTGACCTGTTAAAAGGCCTGCAAATTTTTAGCAAGCGATCGAGAGGCTGACGCACTACTTGTAACGTGGTGCCTGAGTGCGAGGAAAAGCTTAAGACTAGTGCAGTTTAATGGTGCCATTAATCTCAAAAGAGATCGATAGGTCTCCGCTGCTTTGAGAATCCGTGCTCAACAGGTCACAACCGGATGTTACCAACTAATTCTGGGGAATTTAAGATAAAAACATAATGGCAGTGCTACCACCGAAGCAATCGTTGGATCAAACTTGCGGAAACTCAGAATATATAGTCACGTTTAAGTGGGTGATGATTAAGGGAATTTCTAGATAGATGTAGGGATGGCGATTGGAAGAAGTGGGACCGGAAACCTTAATCTCTATCTTTATCTATGACAAAGATTATAATCTTCCTTCTTAATTATTTGCTCTCTATAAAAATGAATTTTTTTTTTTTAAAAAAAAAATCCACATCGCCCGCCACCTTTGGGGAATCGTAAACCCTTGTTTTCGTTTTGGAACAATCTTCCTTCCATTCCAAATAATATATCTGAATTTTCAATAAATATTATTAGATTAATAATATAGCTTAAAAAATCTTATTAAATATATTAATAAATGTAACATTTATCTCTTAAATTTGTACTTATCATTGAAATAATTAAAATTTTGGAACAATTTGTATATATAAAAAGATATAAGAGTATTATAGTGCTTAAGTATGAAATCAACAAAGCCGAGACGAAATTGGGTGGAGAAGTGGAGAAAAACATAATGCACATCCCCATTCTCATCTCCACATAAGATGAGAAATTTTTATTTTAAATAAAATGAGATGAAACATATCCTCAACTTATATATTGAAATTGTCATCTTTAATAGTAATTAACTATCAAGGCCGTTAACCACTGTCTCCAAATATTTTGAGGGATATG
Source organism: Calamus simplicifolius (assembly GCA_900491605.1). Classification (NCBI taxonomy): domain Eukaryota; kingdom Viridiplantae; phylum Streptophyta; class Magnoliopsida; order Arecales; family Arecaceae; genus Calamus; species Calamus simplicifolius. The sequence continues at coordinate 482,203 of UESW01004021.1, forward strand.
GGTTGTTTTGGCAACAACTAAACTACCTTTTTTTTTCTTTGCTTTATTATTTTGCAAGACATAGTTTGGCAAGTGATGCGTGAGGAGTATTGGGAAAGAAATTTCATGGGTTTTTTTCCTAGGGATTAGGGATTTATGTAGATGGCAAAGTTGGAATTAGGAGAACGTGAGACTAAAGCTCTAGGATTCATGAGAAAAATAACCTTAAAGGTATGGCTATCAACATTAAAAGGGTATTTGGTAACTCAAATAGGATTGATGATCTTTATACTGGGATAAGTTGATTTTGATGATTTAAGATCATAATATTTGATATGATATATACTAGTGATTAAAAATCCATGATGATCTAAAATCATCATATTTGGTATATCATGAGAATTCTGAACCAAAAAAAATCAAAATTATCCCTTATTATTTAACATCTTTTTATCTTAAAAAATAACTACCTCTAATATATTTTGCAAGTACTATGATAATTTATCATTATTTTATATTATTTATTATAATAATATTTAGATTAAATTATAACATAATTATAATATTATAGTATAGTTATGTTATATTATATTATACTATTATAATAAATTTTATAATATTATACTATATTATATTAATATAAAAATAAATATTAAGCATTTTTTATATGAATGAAGGGCATTTTAATCTCTAAATAGCCAAACTTCATGTGAAGATGCTATCCAGCAGTGAGCTCGAATACCCAACCTTATAAATTGGTATAGGATTATTAGGTTAGGTGATGATTTTAAAGATGAGAGTGATCGAAATCATCACCGCATAGGATCACCAAGATGCAATCAAATACGATGATCCTATCACTTTCATCTAAATCATTTCATACTAAATGCTCCCTTAGCATGCTCATCTTTGCTTGCTAGAAATGGGGTTCAAATGAAAATGTTCAAACATATTTTATAAAGATTTTGAGTATAGCTATAATAAATATCGCAACCAAAAATTTAGTTAATATTTTCTTTATGAAATTTGATAGAAACATGCCATGATTGAATTTTGTTTATATGCATGTCTTTCTAAGGAAATTTGTTGATATGTATCTTAATTGATTCTCATAACAATCAATATTATAAGTTTTTATTAATGATTCTTAGATTATTTATTCGGCACCCAACTTGATATTATCAACTATTGTATTGCTTAGAAAAAATAAAATTTTGAAATTGAAAGATCTATTATTTAATTATCCTTAGCCAACAAGATATGAGCTAGATCATATACAAATTAAATCGAATATATGTTAGGTCAAAATTTTGTTAGCTCAAACTTATTTATTTAGTGAGCCAAAAATTTAAACTCAAGCCTAATCACTCTGGTAAATAAGTAATTCAATTTATCATAGATTGAAACAAGTTAAATGTGTAAGTATGGCCTCTTACTTCCAACCTTCTTAAAAAAATTAAAATTGATGGCAATATCCATATGATGAAGATATGTACTAAAATGATATAAAGATGGATAGAATGATATGATGGACCGATCAATCAAAGCAGTCTACCTCGGATTAGAATATTTTAAGAATTGGTACAGGGAAAAGATCAAGAACTGATCCTAAACCAACCACTAATACAAAATCTAATCCATAGGTTAACGGAATTAAATCATTTCAAATACTTACAAATAAAAGACTGAGGGACCTCATAAGATCTCATATGAGAGGTAAATAAGGAACGCTTGTTACCTCTATCTTCTTTTAGATTGCTTCTTTTGATTTAGTTTTTTTCCTTGGTTTGAAGGCCTAATTTAGTTATCATACGAGTTTCTCTAAAAAAACTCCCCCACATTTCATTCTATATAGGTTGATATGATGAGGAGTTTTATATTCTTAGTTCTTGATCATGAAGAGTTTTATATTCTTGATTCTTAACCGTCATCAAGAAGTCTTATTTTTTTTGGGTTGAAATCTCTCAATAAGGATTTTGATGTGTTATTCTATCAATTTTTTATTTTAAAAAAATGTATCCATTGAATAAGATGGATTAGAGAGAGAGGAGTACATAGTGATCACTTATGTCGATTCTTCACAAGACTCCATGCATGAAGTGGTAGCATTCTTAAAGAAAAAAAATAGGGTAGAGAAGGGAAAAGAAATATTTTATAAATTTTATCTTTTTTTTTTTTTTTTTCATTTCCTTGCTTTCCAACAAAGAGAAAGTTACGACCTTTCCTTTCCTTGCTTCTCCTTTTTCTTTTTTTTTTCTTTTCCACTCCTTCCTTTTCCTTTAAAGATTTAAACAAATCTTAAATGGTATTAATTCCCATTCCATTACATGATTATACTCCTCAACACAAAAGTTATAATGCAAGAATCCAAACCTAAGATGGATCATTTAAACATCATTGGTCCTAGCAAATGCTAATTAAAATTGAAGCCTTCCTTTTTTTTCTTTTTTTTTTCTTTTTTCAAGGTAAGTTAATGTTCAGTCCTTTAATGGATCAAACTTTAACATTAAACCCCTATAAACTAGTCACATAATGCCCAATCTATCATACCAACTTTCTTTAATTTTTAATCCTTCTAACTATATATATATACACACACTGCTATCTTTAAGCTACGTATAATATTCTTCTCATCGCATATAGTTATCTCCGTATTGCACACAGTTGTCTTCTTACCACATATAATAAATACAAGTGTATACATAGTTATTGTGAGACAAGAAGGATCAAGAGTTAAAAACACTGGATTGTAAAATAAGTAGCCATTATATACAAAAGAGAAAAAAAGAAAAAAAATCAAAGAAATGGAAACAATGGGCAAAATAGGCTGTTTAAAGGTCACTCCCAGAGCTCTTCTAAAGCCATACCAATTGGCTGCTCATGACCAAATACCAGTAAAAGTTGACAAGCAAATCAAGCAGGTTCACAGGAGTTCACAACTTTTTAATCTTCTTCCAAACAATGGTACAGCCGGACAGTTTCTCATCTGAACAGAGAGCATCAAGGCCTTCCATCTTGAGCATTTGCTTTTCTTCTTCCAGCATGTCTAGCATTCTTTAGAGCATTTCCTCACCTCTCAATCTACCAATCGAAACCACCAACCAAGTGATAAAAGCTCTCTTATTTTGAGTCACTTGAAGGGCAAGTCAGCTCATGATAAAAAGGAAATCAAAATCCTATTTGTTTGTGATCGGACCTTTCAAGGTGTGATCTTAATTCAACCATCATTCTTGCATGATTGTGTGGTGTTTTGAATATTTTGAAATTTAATTAACAGGTGCACTTTTTAAACTTTTTGCTGCCCCCAAGCGATCTCTGCCCTGCAACAGCATCTTGATAGGTTTGGTTGCCTCTTCCGTGGACCCAAAACCTTTGTTGGGGACCCCATTGACTAGATGGCTTGGATCACACAATAAACATGTTGGGTCCATTAGGATCTTCCATTGGACATCTCCATCTTTGCTGCAGTACATTGATGATTATTAATAAGGATGTTACTAGAGGTCTACAGTTGTTGGTTTAGGCTCTGAGCTACAGCATGCCTCTTTAAGATGAAAGTAGAATTCTTACTTTATTTTTTCTTTTGATTCCACTCGGGTCTCTTCGATTCCATCTTTTCTTTTTCTGAATCTTTCTGTTCTTCCATTCAAAGGGAATGGTCCTTTTGGATTGGATCCCTCTTGTTCCTCATTTCTTATCCATGCAGAGCATAGTGCTTAATAGATTGATCAATCTTGTAGACGCTAATGAATGGTTCTTCTTGCACCATGTCCTCCAGTGCATTGCAATTTGCCTGATAGCAATAGTTAGCATATGGAAACTGCATCCTAACTCAGAGAAAGAGAATCTTAGCTAGGCATCCCCGGTTTCTCCAACTTTGTGCATGCAAGTGCTATTAGTTTTTACCTTCATGATTTCAGATTCCATTGGGACTTCTCGTGGAACATCGGAATGGGTTATCATCTCAAATGCTTTTTACTATCATTCTAACATTCTAATCAACACATCTTACAATATCGCTTATTTTGAGTATTGAAATAGAGGTTAGGCGATAACACATCCTGTTTCAAGAGAAAATTAGAATGATTTTGTTTCATGTTATTTGAAGTCTTGATTACTGATAAAGCTTGAATCATAAGTAATGCAATCTCCAGCTGAAGATTACTAGAAAAATATACACTTCAAACTATTAACATAAAAGATAAAAATATAATTCAAAATTTTGACTGGATTCACAGGGTTTATATAAGACATCACAGATACCACTAGTGCCATCGTAACTTGAGTCATCCAGGTTCATGATAAATCATGCATGGCAGATGTGCCTAACCCTTTGCCATGGATAACTTTTAACATGTCAGAATGGGCACTTATAATAATATCCTCTTTCCTGAGAAAATTTGTAACAACTTTTAAGCATGGTAGATTGTATAGAAACCTTAGTCATAATAATACCGATCACATGAGCTAGCAACAGCATCTGATTGAAGTAGAACAAAGCAAAAACCAAACCAACAGCAGTAAACACCGAACTTTCCTGGATTGCCAAAAACTAAATTGAATACAATATCAATAACACCAGCGTATGCTTATAACGTCAGTGGAAAAAGTTTCGATCCTTTCAAGTCAAAACAGACTCAACATACTTACTTGAGTCTTAACATTGGCTTGTCTTGATCCTCAATATCAAGTAAAAAAAAAAAAGCTGGTCAGAAGAGAATTAGAAGAATTAATTGAAAGAAAGTTCCTCTACACCTTTTTTTTTTTTCTCTGAAGAAGTGAGAAGACTTAAAACCCACAAAGATTTCTTCAATTGCCAGATATCATGTAACAGTATGTTATGATAAGAAACATCCAAGATGAATCCATTAATTCAGAAAATTATAGTATGAGAGTAATATTTCAGCCAAATCTGAATGGTTTTGAATCAGTACATTGTAATACATAAATCAAATCAAGCTGCATTAGAAATTTTAATAACCTAAGCATGATAGCATATATGAGACAGTCCCCTAGTTAAAAGTTGATCTTCTCTGGGAAATTGGCAACGATGTATGGCACTGGCCTCTCCCAAACTGGATGATGTGATCCTCTTGGTTTGGATGAGATTATTGAAAGTTTCCTCCCCACTCATTCGAAAAGAGACTTGCCTCCATGATGCTCTGCGAATTACTATCTGGAGGTGCCCCCTCTTTGTTGGGTTTCCCAAAGGCTAGAAAACGTGGAGGAAAGGAGGAGGGTCTTTATAAAAGGCTGCCTTGGTGCGGTCAAGTCACTGATGTTGGATTGGAGTCATTGACGACGACGCATGAAGCAAACAAGCACACGCTTGAGTGCAATGACCCAAGCAAACAGAAGCTTTGGGGAGTTCTTCTATTCAGTTCATGTAAAGGTAAAAGGTGAACATGAAGGGACCGCATCCATGGACAAGCCTCGTCATCTATTTCCTAATTTTATGCTTTCTGGAGTTCATCTTTAAACTATTTTCAACTCAACTACTATGGTTTTTAATTTTTGGTAAATAAAAAGATTAGGTCAGAACAATCTTCTATTTCAAAAGAAAAGTCTTTGAACCTATGTTTCACTCATGATGATGGCATTACTCTATATGGTGGCCCCCTTTGAACCCATCAACAAAGGAGATTTGATGAGGGGAATTCCTCTGTGGATCATGTTTTAATAAAAAGCTTTCATGCTATTTTCTTAATATTTTTTTTTTGATAAGCATGTACAATAAATAAATAACTTTGAACAAGAGAGATTAGGTTTATAAATTAGTCGAGATTAAAAGTTATAGCTTCACCTTCTAAAGAACCTTGCTTATCAAATGTTCCGTTGCCTAGTTAAGCAATCCAAGAGGGGATGAATTGAATTCTTTTCAAAAATTAGCAAGTATATGCAATTTTAAAACCAAATATTAGAAAATACCATATAAAGTAAAGAGCAATTAAGCACAAGAAGCCAATTATACATAAACACAAAAAATTTATAATAGTTCGGTGCCAACTTTGCATCTACGTCTACTTCCTAAGGGCCTCTTGAAAATTTACTCAACTAATCGTTTCCTCAATGATTACATACAATCCCTAACTAACCCAGTTAGTTTTTCGATTGCACAGCATAAGAAAGCCAAACAATTCACCAATTTTGGATTTGGTACACCCAAAACAAGTTTCAACCAAGTTGAAACTCAAACAAACAAGAAAGGTTAAAAAAATCAGAGTATTAAAGCTCCTAAGTGAGCAAATAAAACAATAATGACACCTTACAAATTATGAGGACTCCTCTTAAATGAGCTTCTTCTTCTTGAATGATGTAACTTGAGCACTTGAGAAAGCTTATTGAGTTATTTGGTGGAGCCTTGAATGAACTTTTAATGACTTTGAATGTCTTGAAGTAAAGAAACTTTTGAAAATATGAAGGTTGAAATCTCTCAGTTTTCTCTCTAATTGTTCTTGAGCTTTTCCTATTTTCTCTTCTTTTTCTCTCCTTTTTCTTTTCTTTTCTCTACTTAAAATCATTCATTTGATCTTGTATTTAAAGCCTTTTGAAGGATTACAACATTCACTAGCCATTTCTGACCATTGGAAGTGGTTAGAGTTAAGATTACAAGAGCTGGAATGTGTTAGAACTAGCCATTTGAGAATCGATCTTCAGGTTAGCTAGCATGTGAGTCGACTACTTTCACTATCCTCACTATAAAATCTCACAGTAGTCAGCTATCATGCCGACTAATGGGTGCATGGCTTTTGTAATTTCAGTATGAAACTTAAATTTCACTTAGTAGCTAGCATGAGAGCTAGCTACTCTATTCTGAAACGGACTTTCCTTATGATATTCGGCATACATGTCGACTAATGGATGTTTGGCCTTTGTTTACTCAATTTGAAACAAAAGTTTGCTTCAATAATTGGCATGGGAGCTGGCTACTCTACTCTAAATCATCAAAAATGGTTCTAGGGCCATGAAAACTCCTTGTTTTGATAAATTTAAAGGTGCTAACACTTGCATCTTGATTCTTCTTCGTGGATTATTTTCCTAAAAAATCTGAATCAAGCTCATTTAAGACTTGAGTCATCCTTTTTTGATCTTATTCTTCTTCCAAACTTTCTTCCTTGAGTCAAAGACATTATTAAGAACTTGAATTTCATCTTCTTTTTTTTTTGATAACTTGTGAATACCTATATTTTACTATAACTTTATGCCAAACTTATTAGCCACTTACTTAATTATTTTATAATCATCAAAATCAATATGAAATCAACATGTTACTATAATAAAATAGTAGCAATTATAATATTTATTTTATCATTCAACAATTGAATTGAGAAAGCAATTGAAGCTATTTGTTCAAATCAAAATTCATGAAATATATCATCAATCTATTTATTAAGATTCTTTATTAAAAATAGTTATGAGCTTTAAAATGTTTTACCTTAAATACTTTAAAAGCATGAATAGTTTCTGTCCACAACAGTCTATAGCCCGAGGATTTGAGAGAGGAATTCAATTCATTTTACATGGATTCTCATCCATGAATCCTACCATCCCTCAATGTCTAGTCCTCTAGATGTAGATCCATGAAGTCCATTAATCCTATCATGCCTCCATCTCTAGTCCTCACAATTGAACTCCACCCTAATTATAATCTTTTTTTCACCATCTATTTATCAAACAAAACCCAAACATCATATGCAAGATTAGACTGGTTTCCATCATATTTTCATTTCCTCATTTCCTCTCTCTCTCTCTCTCTCTCTCTCTCTCTCTCTCTCTCTGTGGGGTAACCTTTGCACTGCAATTTAGTCCTATCCAACTCACAAGAGATATATTTTGTTATAACTACTGACATTGATGAACTTTCTACTAAACTATGGTAAACAAGGTTCCTTACATGCTATTACGTTCATTAATTAAAGGGTAAAAATATATACTTAGCTGTTGTAAAAGCATGTGACAAATTGGAAGAAGATAATATGGGCGTTGGAAGTGATTAGTTACTTTGTAATGGAAAGAAGATATAGCTGTCAAAGCCTACTCAATATTATTTCAAAAGCTTAGCAGGGCATGACGAATTTTAAGATCCAGCGAACGCTTACTCATCCTAAGGTTGACTCATGTTTCAACTTGCGTGGACTTTAATTATTAGGGTTAGTTTATGTCCAGTCCTTCAGTGGACTGGACCTCATACACTAGCCATGTAACGTTTAATTAGTATGCATAGATATTTTCTTATTAAGCATAATTATCTTATTATTGAACACATTTATTATACGTTGAGAGGGATTGAAAATTAAAGAAATAGCCAGATGTTAATTGGCAAGTTAATAGGAGCTAAATATTAAAGCACAATCAACTAAAGGGTCGAACAATAATCTAATTATTTTTATTCTTTTGGTTTTAATCTTGCTTACAGTTTGATCTCCTTATAGTCTTTGGCACTTAAACTAAAATAAATGTCAGAAATAAGTTGCCTATCATGTTTCACACAAATTTTTTTTATTTTTAGTTTTTGTTATTTAAAGAAAAAAAAGAAAAAAAAAAAAAAAAAAGCATCGAAGTCTTTGCATCCTATAATTCTCATCCTTCCTTGAAGAAAAGTTAAATCATATGTAATTCTCCATCCATCTAATTTGTGTTAGAAAGGACCACAAGAAGAGCTAGTTTCACCTTGTGTGATTATTTCTTGAAAAATGAGTTCTAAATAGATGGGTTTAGGCTTCCGATTCCAATGCCAAGTAATTAAGGTATCAGAAATGATGCTAAAATTTAGACTAGAGGTAGGTTGAGCTGAATCAGGGTACCCTCTTTGCCAAGCCAAGCCTAATTTGATATTTTTCATTTGAGCCCTTTTAGGTTTAAATATTTTCAAAATACAAGCTTAGACTCAATCTGAGTCCAAGCCTAAATCTAGTTTGAAATCCAATTGGATATATCCACAACAATCTATTTAGGCCAAAGACTGAATCAAGGGAGTTAATTTTTAATTTAAGTACCTATGTAAAAAAAGTGACATTTAAAATAATTATACCTAACCACTTAAGATCAAAATAAACATTCAAAATATCTGATTTTTAAGTTAAAAAAATGCTATGATATGAGAAGCCATTCTCACATGGTATATAAAAAATCTAGTATAAAATTAAAAAAGCCTACTACTTTTAAAGTTTTAATATCTAGCCTGAGTTGAATTTGGGTTGATTGCAAATCAACACTTCTTGCCTCTTCGAGCTTAGGCTTTAGGATGGGTTTGTATTGGGCTAAATAATTTCTCAAGTTCGATCCAAAATTTTTTTGGACTAGTTTTGATTGGACTAAAGTAGCTTCAGCCTAATTTGGGTTAGGCTGATGGGCCGCAGGGCAGTTTAAGCCCATTCTCAGCCCAAGCTAGAAAGAAGATGAGAGAATGGGAAAGCAAAAAAAACATGGGAGAAAAGGAAAAGACTTTCTGCACCGGACCTGGTGCAGAAAGCCGGCACCGCACGTAACTTGCTCGAGCGTATGTGGTGCGCGTCATGGCCCATTCGTCACGCACGCGTGTGGTGCTGTATGAATTGTCAAGAAAGCATTCTTCCAATATAAACCAAGAACATGGAACATAACACTAGAGTTGGTACAGCATTCAAGCTCCATTTGAAATGTTGAAAGGCTCGCCGTGCAATCCAAGTGAGCCCATGTTTAAAGCCCCTGAGACAGTCGGCCCAACCAATCCAGAATCATTGGGCCAGAGACAAACTCGCGGTATGGGTCAAGCCCAAAAAAAGGCTTAAAAGAGGAAGGAGGGATCAAATTCTTATGATAAACTTTTGGAAAAGAGTTTTCCTAAACTTTTATGTACGTGCACCAAGAATATTTTTATTCTTTTCATATCACACGTGTGCACATTCTTGCGCACAGTGCAAAGAATTTTCCTAAACTATTATGCTTGAAAATCAAAGATTAACATCTTCCATTAATCTTATGTTTTAAAAATTAAGTGCAAGTCTTAATAATAATTTACTCTACTTTGAAAGTCAAAATATAGCCGATCCTTTCTAGTTGGGAAAAGGCTTAGATGAGTTGAGTTGGCTTTGAAAGTTGAAATTTTAGATGTTGATTGAATTATCTAGAAATCTGCATGAAAATATTCACTCCAAACGTCTTCAAAAATTATTTTACAATCATAGGTCATGAGCTGCCCTGCATAAGAGTAGACTATGAGCAAAATGTAACAACTAAAGCACAATCATTAACAAATAGTTTAATTAGGACTGTTCTTTAGTTGAGCAATTTGAGTTGGATTATATTGGTTTAATTGGAATGGGTTTTGTGCACCGTGCATCGTGCAGCATATGCATATCGCTCGTAGTGATTGATTCGCTCGCGTATGTGACGAGAATATTTTTGTTCTTTTCGTGATGCATGCACGATCATATGTGCGCGCGATGGGCACATTCTTGCACTGCACGTGGTGCACAAGGAGTTTTTTTAGTTTAATTTCATCTGATCAAGTTAATCAAAGTAAATAGGTCATGCAAGATAAGGTGAAATAAATCATGATTCAGCCTTCTACAATGGATTCCAAAGGGCTAGGCTTTCTTTCACCATAAGGTTGATCACTAGGAACCTCAATTCTTTGGTAACCATCCCAAGATTGCATTAATGCTTTGGGTATGACAAAATTGATGACACCCTGGGTTGAAAATAAGAATTTCAAGTGGATAGAATGATTTTGTGACCACATATTAGAATAATCCTTTCTTATGGGGCTAAATAATCATTCATTTAGTGATCACTCGATGCATCAAAATGGATCTTTAAAGCATTTTTAATTTATTTTAAGGTGTCCCTGTAACGACCCGAGCCTTAGGCCCGCAGCACCCACGAACCCATTTCGTTACAAGAAAGCAAGACAGATATGATCCACATTAACTTGGGCCACCACAGCCCAAAAAAGATCTAATTGGTATCTTATCCTTCTTGTTGTACTACATATAAATCACTCACCCTTTTCTCCTCTACCCGATGTGGGATCTTTAAGGAGGGCCTCACAATCTACCCTCCTTAAAAAGACGACGAGGCCGATGTGGGATCTTTAAGGAGGGCCTCACAATCTACCCTCCTTAAAGAGGTGACGTCCTCGTCGCCAGAGGCAACCATCAGACAGGCAAGGATCTAGATGTGGCTCCCACAGGTCAAGAGGTGGCTCTCATCCCCTATGGATGTAGCATTTTACCCTGTGTGGCACTTAGATCCTGCACTTTCGGCTGATGCATGGCTCTGATATCATATTGTAATGACCCGAGCCCTAGGCCCGCAGTACCCATGAACCCATTTCGTTATAAGAAAGCAAGACAGACAAGGTCCACACTAATTTGGGCCACCATAGCCCAAAAGGGATTCAATTGGTACCTTATCCTTTTTGCTTTACTACATATAAATCACTCATCCTTTTTTTCTCTACCCGATGTGGGATCTTTAAGAAGGGCCTCACAACCCCAGGCTTTGTAGATCATGATTTAGAGCACGGATCGAATGATATTAAGTTTGTTACAGTTGCAATCTGTTTCCATCATTTGAATTTACCTTTTTAAATTATTATTCCCATCATCTAAATTTGCACATATACATAATAAGGCTAATTATATAATACTTTTGGCAATTTATGAGTGGTACCATAAATAATGACTTCAAGGACATATGGGCAATAAAAAAAGAAATTAGTAATTGATAATAGGAATTGGGGCTCTGTTTTCTTAAAAATAAATAAAATAAAATAATATGTCAAGCTCATTTTCTGATCCAATTAAATTATTAGTGGGCCAAAATTATATGGCCTTAAAACTCGAGTGAAAGTTAATTAGTAGCAATATAAGCATAAATTACGTTGCAGGATTCTACCATCATCCTTTGGATAGTTCTTTCTTTATGCTCACCGACTTCTACATGCTCGAATAAGCTTTGACACCATTTGTAAGGCTTGAAGCTTATTTGTTAGTCCAATTAATCCATTAGCCCATCAAAATCATATGACCCAGAACTCGAGTGAAAGTTAATTAGTGGCATAAAGACTTGAGTATAAGTATATAACACATTTGTTTTCATCCAATGTGATGCTATATTTGAAGTATCACAAATAGTATGATAGTTGAATCCACATAATAAATATAAGATACATTAACAAAATCAAAGAAGATAAGCCCAAATATATCTCAATTTAATCAAAGCAGAGAAATTAATACTCAATTCCAGCTAAATTTAAAATTCAACACCAACAATAAAGATTATTTGGATCCTAATCGACCCCAGAAACTTCAAAGCACAAGTTTGTTGAACCCTGATCCGTTACCTAATAAGATAAGAATCAAGGATTACGGATAGGAAGACGCCATACCTAGAATCTCAAGAATGCTCAAGAATTGTAGATGATAAGTTGGTTGTTTGAACACCACAAGAATTAACTTAATAAGTTCAAGAGTCTTCTCAAGAAAATAAGAACATAAAAATCTCAAAACACTTTTATAATAATCTCATAATAATCTGCCCATAAAACCAAAAGGGTTTACAATATATAGGAGTTGAGTATGCTAACTTGGAAAGTCCATAATAGCGTTTTCCAAGCTGAAATTAATTTTCAAACAAATGACTAAAAATATTCAAAAATAAAAGATAAGGTAACTAGAAATGTCATCCCCAAAAGGTGCCCACAAATTACATATATGGCGCCTGCAAATACGAAGGCATGCCGAGATTACGAATATGATAAATTGGCCACCAAGAATGGCTAGAAAACATGCGCTTACAAATAGAAAAGTATATCGAGATTATAATTTGACAAGTTGGCCTCCAAGAATAGCTAGAAAACATGCGCCCATAAATAAGAAAGTATGCCGAGATTATAATATGATAAGTTGGCCTTTAAGATTGGCTAAAAAACATGCTCATCTCAAGGAAAATGTTCTAAAGCCTTAATCACGTTGACCAAACACTCTTGGATTTGTTTTGGACTCTTGTCAGGCCTCCATGTGTAAGCCACTTTGCCAACTTGCTGAACTAGCCCATTTGAAGCTTCCTTGAAATGCTTGGCTCTAAGTCTTGTAATTGGCCTGCTTGAAAAAGATAAAAAATTACGAGAATACCAATCATGCTTGAGTGTAGCTCCATTTGCATCAATAAATATAAGATACGTTAACAAAATCACAAAAGATAAGCCCAAATCTATCTCAATTTAATCAAAATAGAGAAATTAATACTCAATTCCAGCTAAATTTAAAATTCAACACCAACAGTAAAGATTATTTTGGATCTCATCATATCACCCTTATGTCGAGATAGCTCAATTTGTTTGCTCTCTTCTATAAAAGATTGAGCAGCTATTGAGAAATAACTACCTCATATAACTAATAAAAAAATAGCTATTGTTGGTTTCTAGTAGTTATACCAAATAAAGAATCCAAGAAAATAAAGCCAAGATAGAAGAGAATACACTGGAAAATGGTCAACTCCGATAAAAATTATATGTCAACATTATACGCTCCAAAAATTCTGGTTTACTCGAGAAAAAAGATGAAATTATTAATGACGGACTGACCGACTGCAAATTAACTGAAACCGTCCGATTCCGCTTTCTATGGTGAGGTAAGATGCACCATGGCGAATCTTTAGCAAGCCGCTTGTCCAACCCGAAAGTCGCCGCTACTGATGTTTTTGAGTGATTTCACCGAGCAATTTAGGCTATGAGTCGTTAGAGTGCATTGTGTTGCAATAAGCGAGCGACGAGCGAATATTTGGAACGAGCCTGTTCCGTTGGAAAGATAGTCTCGGAATCAACTTTCTCTTACTTTAAATTTTTATTTTTTATTTTTTAACTTTACCATGTTTAGAAATAAATTATTTGTTTAATTAGTCTGATGACGTCCGATCAGTGGTCCTGAACGTCGGAAGAAGAAGATAGATTGATTAACGAATCCTTGTCTTGCCGGGCTACCTGCAAAAGTTCCAGAACCGAAGGGATACTCTGGTGGGGACTCTCCGACGCTCAAGTTAGCAACCAAGGTCACAGATGAGGAAGAGCTCGAATGAGCTCCTTTTTTGATGAAAAGAGCCCCTAGGGAGGAGGAATTCCTCTCTGGGTATTGGGATAGCAATCCTCTAAGTTTTTTTTGCTCGTACCTGATTATTGAGTGAATTCACTTTTTATAGGGGATTGACACTTGCATGACCACGTGGGATTCCGTGAAAAAAGAATGTCCGCAGAGTTCTTGGGGGTTGCGTGAATGGGCTGGTTGGTGGGTCCTGTCCCATCGGAGAGGGAAAAAATGGTGGTTGATGGGCTACGTCCCATCAACCAGTGGGGCTACCAGGTAGTTGGGTCTAGTCCCATCAGCGGCGTGGCAGTGGATGGTTGGATCTGGTGTTGTCAGGTGGCGCGGGTCAGAAAGGTGGAGGCCTGAACCACCAGGACTGTACTGGGGCTGACTTGAAGAAATTGGAGGCGCCTTGACCCTTCTGAGGGCGCCGAGACTGAGTTGGGCCGGCTAGGGATGGTCGGGGCCAACTATACCGACCAGGAGGTGCCGGGGCGGGGCCGATCAGGAATGGTCGGGGCCAACTCGGCGGGCTCGGAGATGCCGGGGCCGAGCGGGGCCCGACCAGGAATGGTCGGGCCGACTCGGTGGGCCGGGAGACCTCGGGGCTGAGCGGGGCCGACCAGAAATGGTCGGGACCGACTCGGCGGGCTCGAAGACGCCGAGGCCGAGCGGGGCCGGCCAGGAATGGTCGGGGCCAACTCGGTGGGCTCGGAGACGCCGGGGCCGAGCGGAGCTGGCCAGGAATGGTCGGGGCCGACTCGGCGGGCTCGGAGACGCCGGGGCCGGCCAGGAATGGTCGAGGCTGACTCGGCGGGCTCGGAGACGTTGGGGCCGACCAGGAATGGTCGGGGCCGACTCGGCCGACTCAGAGATGCCGGGGCCGAGCGGGGCCGACCAGGAATGGTCGGGGCCGACTCGACGGGCTGGGAGACGCCGGGGCCGAGCGAGGCCGACTAGGAATGATCAGGGCCGATTCGGCCGGCTTGGAGACGTCGAGAGCTACGTTAGTGTTTTACCAAAATTGCTCTTGTGGCTGTACCAGCCACATCATAGCCTAAAGTGAGCAAGCCATTGCTGCCATTGACCAACATGTAAGGTGTAAATTTGGAGGTTTTTTTTTTAATTTTCTTGTGGCAATTTGTATTTTCCAAAACAACTGTGGAGGAAAACCAGATTAATCAACACAAGCGTAGGATTACTCTATTAACATTATATGATGTTGGATTTGGAATTGAATTTAATATTCTATGAAAGTTTAATTGGATGCCTCCACCTAATCCATGAGTAATATATCAACCTTGATATCATATTCATTTATTAAGCTATATGATAATTATTTGTGTTAAATTTTATAAACAAAAGTTTGTGACAATAGGGTGTTGGTCGCTTCATCAATTAATCATCAACTTACTATTAAATCGATCAATTAAATTATCGGTTATAGAATCATTGATTTACGATTTTTTCATGGGAAAGAAAAGTAAATGTTATTTTTATCATATACTATTGTGTAAGGCCTTAATTAGCCCAGCCCAAAAAAATCAAATATGAAATCCTTTTCAGCTAAAAAAAATTAATGTCGAATAGATACACTTCCTTTTGGTGGCATATATTGAATTTTATTACACGTAGCGCCTATCTGGTATTGATATCGTGACCACGCATAACGCATAGTGCACAAGCGTTTTTTTAAACTTTTATGCTTGAAAATCAAAGATTAACATTTCTCCCATTAATCTTATGTTCTAAAAATTGAGTGCAAGTCCTAAAAATAATTTACTATATTTTGAAAGTTAAAATTTAGCCGACCCCTTCTAGTTGGGAAAAGGCTTAGATGAGTTGAGTTGGCTTTGAAAGTTAAATTTTAGATGTTGACTAATTTATCTTAAAATCTGCATGTAAATATTCACTCCAAAACATCCTCAAATTTATTTTACAATCATAGCTCATCTGAGATGCCATGCATAAGAGTAGACTATGAGCAAATTGTAACAACTAAAGCACAATCATTAACAAATAATTTGATTAGGATTGCTCTTTAGTTGAGCAATGTGAGTTAGATTATATTGGTTTAATTGGAAAGAGCTTTGTGCACCGTGCGCAGTGCAAGATGCGTACATCACTCGCAGTGATTGATTCGCTCGTGCTTGCATTAAGAATATTTTGTCCTTTTTGCGATGCATGCATGGCTATACATGTGCGCGGTGGATGCATTTCTGCACTGCATGCGATACACAAGGAGTTTTTTCAATTTAATTTCATCTGATCAAGTTAATCAAAGTAAACTAATTGTGCAAGATAAGGTGAGGCAAATCATGATTCAACCCTCTACAAAGGATTCCAAAGGGCCAGGCTTTCTTTCACCATAAGGTTGGTCACTAGGAACCTTAATTCTTTGGTAACAATCCCGAGATTGCATTAATACTTTGGGCATGACAAAATTGATGACACCCTAGACTAAAACATAATTTCAAGTGGATAGAATGATTTTGTGACCACATCAAAATAATCCTTTCTTATGGGGCTAAATAATCATTCATTTACTGATCACCCGATGTATCAAAATAAACCTTTAAAGCTTTTTCAATTTATTTTAAGGTACCATAGGCTTTGTAGATCATGATTCAGAGCACGGATCAAACGACATTAAGTTAGTTACAATTGCGATCTTTTCCTTTATTTAAATTTATCTTTTCCAATTATTATTTTCATCATCTAAATTTGCACATATACATAATAAGGCTAATTATATAATACTTTTGCTATTTGTGAGTAGTACCGTAAATATGACTTCAAGGACATATGAGCAATATAAAAAAGAAAGTAGTAATTGATAATAGGAATTGAGGCTCTATTTTTTTTGAAAATAATAAAATAAAATAATTATATGGCTAATAACTCAGTGAAAGTTAATTGATAGCAATATAAGATATATTATGTCACAAGATAATATCGTCATCCTATGGATAGTTCTTTCTTTATGTTCACCGACTTCTACACACTCGAATAAGCTTGACACCATTTGTAAGGCTTGAAGCTCATTTGTTGGTCCAATTAATCCATTAGCCAATCGAAATCATATGACTCAAAAACTCGAGTGGAAGTTAATCGGTGGCACAAGGACTTGAGTATAAATATATAACATATTTGTTTTTCATCCAATGTGATGCTAAATTTGAAGTATCACAAATAGTATGATAGTTGAATCCACGTAATAAATATAAGATACATTAAAAAAAATAAAAGATAAGCCCAAATATAACTCAAATTAATCAAAGTAGAGAAATTAATACTCAATTCCAACTAAATTTAAAGTTTAACTCCAACAATAAAGATTATTTTGGATCTCATCGTATCACCCTTATGGCAGGATAGCTCAATTTGTTTGCTCTCTTCTATAAAAGATTGAACAGCTATTGAGAAATAAGTACCTCATATAACTAATAAAAAATAGCTATTATTGGTTTTTAGTAGTTATGCGAAATAAAGAATCAAGAAAATAAAGCAAAGATCGAAGAGAAGACACTGGGAAACAAGTATATAGCTAGAATAAAAAATTTAGTTGAGTTAAATAGCTTGCAGCACCTTACGATCCGAGTTGTTTCTCCTAAAACTAAAAGAGATCTTTATATTGAGGGGTATCAGAGCACCATAATCCTATATTATCTCCCTCTCATTTCATTAATTTCTTTCTAGGATGCTCACTCTAACCCTCATCCCACTTGATCAATGAGATCAAGACCAAACACACATTTAGCTGGAAATGGATGGCTTGATTAGTTGTTATAACCATTCTACTCCCGACCCGTGAGATAGACAAGTTGTCACATGTTTTAGCAAGCGTTTTATCGCATTTTCTTTGAAAAATTGGTTTCAAGATCTTATACATGACAATTCTAGGCTTAAACATTGCACACTAGTGGCTACTCAAATGGTTCAAGACTTGGGCACTGGAACGTGCCTGGCATGGAATGGCCCAGGCCCGCCAAGCTGCATCAAAAATTGGGCCGTGCCGAGCATGGCCCGAAAAAATAATTTTTTCAATCCGGCACAGCCCCTAACGGCCTTAACTGGGCCAGGCACGGCCCACCAATAAACGGCCATATGGGAGGGTTTTGACCATTTTAACCCTCAAACAGCCATATAACAGTTATATTGAAGGGTAGGTGGCACCACAACAAACCAACTTTTCTCTCCTTTTCTACTACTACTATTTTTCTCTTCTAGCGAGTGCTCTAGCAATTTAATTTTTAGTTTGCAAGTGTCCTGACAAGTGGTAAGTGCTCTAGCGAGTGTTTAAGTGTTACACAAGAGGAGGTTCTTGTAGAGAAGTATAAGAGAAAGAAGGTCACTTCTTGTTGAGAAGAGAGAGTACAAGAGGAAGCTCACAAATCTCGGCTCCATGCCTCCACCTCTGGTCCTCTTCTCAATTCCTTCTTGTGGTTAGTTTTTATATTTTTGCATTCATTAATTTAAAATTTTATATATGATATCTTATGACGAAAGTCATTTTGGCATCACCCTTTTTCTGAGGATGAGAAAACTAATTCCCAACCCCAACCCCAAGTTTCCTCTAGAGCCAGTGTTAGTAAAGGTCAAACCTCTTCTCGTAAGAGGACTAGTGATGTTTGGAATAATTTTGATAGAATTATGGTTGATGGAGTCTTCAAAACAAAATGTAGAAAATATGCAAAACTTTATAGTGTAATAGTATTGGGGAACGGGACATTTAAAAAGACATCAAGAGACTCATAGGATGCAAGATTCTCGTCTTCAAAGTACCCTTAATATACAGGAGATCACTTGCATGTACTTTTGTATATAATCATGAAAATCAGAGGAAATTACTTGTAAGATGAATAGTTCATGATGAATTACCTTTTAGTTTATATGAATCTTATAATTTTGAACAATATGTTCAATTAGGCCTACAAACTGCTTATAGAAGAACTAGTAGGCGTATATTTAAAAGAGTGGCTATGACAATTTTTTTAGCAATGAAACAAAGTTTAATTGAAACACTCTCAAATTTAAATGCTAGAGTTTTTTCAACTTCTGATATTTGATCGGCATCTATAGGTAGTAATTGTTTTATTGCTATGCTCATTATATTGATAATTATTGGCAACTAAATAAATGAATTCATGCTTTTCGTGCTTTTGATTTTATGCATTCGGGACAATAAATTTCAAATGCNTTCGTCTGCTCCAGATCTTCAATCCACAAAAGTCAAAAGAAAATCCAAGAGCGTTTCAAAGGTCAAATCGAAGGATTTTCAAAAGAAGAAAAAGCTTCATCTCAACTCCAAAGTCTTCAACGGTCAAGAATCTTGCTGAGGCGTGATTCAACATTTCAAGAGGAGTTAAAGAGAAGAAGGAAGAAAGCCAAAGCCACTACCATCTGCAATACAATCAGGCTTTTCTAACTCTTTATTTTGTACTTCATTTGTATATTTGCTCAAGGGGAGCATTTCATTATCCAAACACTTTATTCTAATTGTTTGCTGATTCAATCAGTGGATTGAATCAGTGGAGGTTGGTATACCTCGTTGCAAGCCGGAGTGCTTGTGTTGGGTTAGTTGTGAGCCCGGAAAAACAACGTGTAGGGTTTTGTGCTGGTAAGCCCGAGTTAAAACCAGCTGGGTTCGTTGTTCACCCGTGAAAACAACAAGTTTGAGTTGTGAGCTTGGAAAACAACTCGGCTGTAATCTAGAGAGATTATAGTGTGGACCCAAGTGAATCTTGGGAGTGGACGTAGGTGTTGGTTGCACCGAACCACTATAAAATTATCTTGTGTTTGCCGTGCCTATTTTCTCTCTCTCTATCTCTCTTTTAATTGCTTGTGCATTGCTTATTAGTTAATTTCACTCACTTGCACATCTTGAGCAATCAGTTTAAATCTTCTAAAAAGTCTTAAATTTTTAAGAACCCAATTCACCCCCCCCCCCCTCTTGGGTTGCCATCTGGGCCAACAACTTTGTTTGACATTTCTCCCTGGCCGAATGCATAATAAAAAGAGTTGACTGGGTTGCTCTCTTAGCTAGCTATCCTTCTTTGAGAGCTAACTGAAGATGACCCTCAGCTAGCCATGTTTCTCTATGAGTTAACTGAAGCTAGTCTTCAGCTAACTATTTTTAGGCTGATTGTTTTCTTGGCCGAATGCACTTGTGGAAGAGTTAACTGAAGCTAGTCTTTAGCTAACTACTTTTACCCTGACTTCCCTTCTAGCCGTATGAAATTTGTGGAGCAATTAACTGAAGCTAGTCTTTAGCTAACTACTTTTAAGCTGATTTCCCTCCTGGCCATTTGAATCTTCAAAGCAGTTAACTGGACTTTGTGTCCAGCTAACTACAGGTTTAGTATTCCCTCTCTCAGCCGCATGAAATTTTAAATTAGTTAACTGGAGCCATCCTCCAGCTAACTACTCTGGCATGAAAGTTTCATTCTAGCCATGCACCTCTTGACAAGCTAACTGGACCTTTGGTCCAGCTAACCATTTTTTTTGTAGGCCTTCTTCAACCGTGCACTTCAAGGAACAAGCTAACTGAAGCCAAGCTTCAGCTAGCTGATGAAATGATGAAAGCTTCTCTTGGCCGTGTGCTTTTGAAAATGAGCTAATTGAAG
Organism: Calamus simplicifolius; assembly: GCA_900491605.1. Taxonomy (NCBI): domain Eukaryota; kingdom Viridiplantae; phylum Streptophyta; class Magnoliopsida; order Arecales; family Arecaceae; genus Calamus; species Calamus simplicifolius. The sequence continues at coordinate 502,874 of UESW01004021.1, forward strand.
AGCTTCTTTAGCTAGCTTGTGGACTCAAGTCTCTCCACTCTGGCTGTGTGGTTAGTAAAATAAGCTAACTGAAATTATTTTTCAGCTAGCTACTATCCACCCCGGCCGGTCACCCTCTTGAAGTAGTTAGCTAGGACTTAGCTCCAGCCAACTACTACTCTTCTCTTCAAGCCTTGAACGAGTTTTACTCTCTCTCTCTCTTTCCTAAGTTCTATTTTTAGCTAAACTAACTTTTGATCTCTTGGATTATGGCAGAGATCTTCCTTCCTCAAATGGATATCAGTGCATTCAATGCTCATGGGAAATGTTTACAACGGTTATATTTTCTTTCTGTTTTACTTTCCATTTATTCTGATTAAGTCTAACAGATATTTTTGATGTTGAAATGCTTTAAATAGTTGAGATTAGAAGAAAAAATGAGGATGAAAAAGAGAAAGAAATTCAAGGAAGAAAGAGCCTTTATTACATTTTTTCTGAATTGTTGAAAGGAAACTTTGTGTGTTGAAATCAAGAAAACTTGAAGACCATTTACTGCTCATCTGTGCAGATCCATTAAAGCCTCTACAAGTATTCAAAGCTTCAGCTACCTGAAAGAGTTTTATTTATTGCTGAAGATTGTCTACAAAAGTTGTAAAGTATTATTTTGAATATTTGCTCAGTTTAGGAGCTGTTTGTTCTTAAATATTCTGAACATATTCTTGTAAAAGGGTTAAGTTTAACCCTTGGTTTTTTTTGGTTTCCTTGTGCCGTGAAACAAGAGGACTAGCCTGGTAAGGCTAGGGGTTTGGCTTTATTGTGCCGTGAAATAAGAGGACTAGCCTGGTAAGGCTAGGAGTTGGCTTTCTTGTGCCGTGAAATAAGAGGACTAGCCTGGTAATCGTTGGTATTACGATTGGAGTAAAATTCCCAAAGGATTTTTGGAGAGTGGAACGTAGGTACTGGGTTAGCACTGAACCACTATAAAATCCCTGTGTTTGATTGTTTGCTTTATCTCTGTGATATTTTGTGTTCACATCACTACATTGCTGCTAATTAAAAATTTGATAAACACATATCTACGAAATTAAATTTTTAATATCCAATTCGCCCTCTTTTGGGTTGCTACATCTGAGCAACAAGTGGTATCAGAGTAGTGTGCTCTTGATTTCTATTGCTTTAAATAGCTTGGAGCCAAAGATCATTAGCAATCCAATTGGGATCTGTTTTGACTGAGGGACAGTCAACTAATAGACCATCTTTGTTTAGTGGAACAAATTACACTTATTGGAAAGCACGAATGAAAATCATCATACACGCACTTGATTATGATTTATGGGGAATCATAATTAATGGACCTCACACACCCACCATCAAGATTGATGATCTTGACATCCTAAAACCAGAATCGAATGGCATGAGCAAGATAAGAAATTAGCCCAATTAAATGCAAAAGCTATGAATGTCCTTTACCGTTCACTTGATGCAAATGAGTTTAATCGTATTTCTACATGTATGTCTATTAAGGAAATTTAGGATAGACTTGAAGTCACCCATGAGGGTACTAATCAAGTCAAAGAATCCAAGATAAATATGCTTGTTCATAAGTATGATTATTTAAAATGGATTCAGCTGCAAATATCACTGATATGTTTACAAGATTTACTAATATTATTAATGGACTAAAAGTTTAGAAAAGTCTTATGCTAATAGTGATCTTGTTAGAAAAATTTTGAGATCCTTGCCTAGGCCTTGGGAAGTCAAGGTTGCTGCAATTCAAGAAGCAAAGGACCTCAACACACTATCACTTGAAGAATTAGTGGTTCTTTGATGGCTCACGAGCTTCAGCAATGACAATATATTGATGAGGATAAATCAAAGAAGAAAAGAACTATGGCATTAAAGAGTGTCACTCAAATGATAAAAGCAGGAGACTACTAGTGACAGTGAGAAGGATGATGAAATGACACTTATCTTCAGAAAATTCAAAAATTTATGAAAAGAAAGAAGTTTGGAGGAAAAAGAAAACAATTCACCAAAGGAGATCACAGCAAAGAAAAAAAAAGGCGAACCCCTAATATGCTACGAGTGCAAAAAGCTTGGACATATCAGACCAAAGTATCCATAATTAAAGAAAGGATCCAAAAGAATAAAGAAGAAAGCAATGTTGGCTACATGGAGCGATAGTGAAGTTACAAGTTCTGAAGATAAAGATAAAACTGAAGTCGCTAATGTATGCTTTATGGCTGATGACAATGAGGTAAGTCCTAGCTTTCTAGATGACTTTACTTTCGATGAACTACATGGTATTTTATGAACTTATTGATGATTTTGCAAATTTAAGTTCAAAGAACAGGAATTTAAAATTAAAATTAAAAATCTCATTCTTGAAAGGAAAAAGAAAGAATTTCAAAAGACAATGAATCATTGCTAAAAAAAACTAAGATTTAAAAATGAAGTAGACAAACTAAAACTAATTATAGATAAATTCACTTCAAGTTCAGAAAAATTGAAAATGATATTAAGTAGTCAAAGGCTGTCTATAATAGAGCTGGTCTTGGATATAACCCTCTTGAAAAACAAAAGTTTTTAAAAAATATTTATGTGCATGCTGATGATTCTACTAAAATTACATGCTTTAAATATGGTAAATTAGGACATAAAGTTATACTTGTCACATACACAATGTTGGAAAAATATGGGTTCCAAAAGGAACTATCTTAACTAATCCAAAAGGATCCAAGAAAGCTTGGGTACCTAAGAGCAAAATTTGAAATTGTGTATGTAAGTGTGTCTTGCAACCCAAGCAACTAAAAGAGAATGGTACTTGGATAGCGGGTGCTCAAGACACATTATGGGTGATGAATCACAATTCATCACTTTGGATGCAAAAGATGTGTTGTTACTTTCAATGATAATGACCAAGAAAAATAATTAGTATTGACAAAATAGGTATCACACCTCATGCTTATATCGATAATGTTCTACTTGTGAATGGACTGAAACATAATTTAAAAAAAAAAAGTACCCTCACTTGTACGTAACTTAGGTCTGCAACTATAATTTATTAATGGTTGACTTTAAGGTACAACTCTTCAATATTAATGCTTATGAGTATGTTTTGGATCAATAAAATGTACTATTTAATAAGCAAAAATTTAAAGGGGAAGAATGTAATGTGCACCGGCAACGGCATAACGCCGCAAGCAACCTGGAGGAGGCCGTTACATTGCCTTCCCTTTAGACGCATGCAATCCCCCGATCTTCATTCATCCGAGTCGGGGTGATTTAAAACAACTTGAATTGCTCCTTCTCTGGTCTCTGCAGTATCCAAAGGTGGAGCGGAACAAGATCGAGAGCCTTTTCTTGGTGTCTCCGTTTGGCTTCAAATCCGAAGGGAATCAAGGAGTTCGCCAGCGCCTCCACCGCTCGGTGTCCGTCTCCAATAGGTAACGTTCATCCTCCTTCCCAGATGACCTTGCTTAAGCTAGTGGAATCTAGGTTTTGTCGACCGCAATCACCAGACCTTTTGGGATTTAAGGCTCTAACCTTGGCTTTGAATATCTCTGTTCCGGTTGAAAACAGGGGCAACGGATTCGGCGACTTCTCCCTCCGCTCCTACGGCACCTTACCGCAAGATATCCCCACCTTTTCCTTCCTTCTTGCACGGCCTTGCTTTTGAGTAGTGCGAGGTGGGCATGGTCGTCGGCGATCATCGGAGTTGGGCATGAAAAGGGCCGGCTGCCCTGTTGCCGTGAGTTTTGAGGGCTCTAATGCCCTCTTGTGCTGGTCGGTTGAAGCCGGAGCACCACCGAAGGAGGGCTCCGGCGGGGCTGGTGTGGGAGAAGTATGGGCCCACCGGAATCCCTCCGGCAGCCCTTGGGATGAGCCACCGTGGCCGCGCCTGTGATGGCCCACGTTCAACCTCCACTGGCTGTGCCTGGTGGTCGGACGCGTGTGCCTGCTCGGCGGACTTGAGGACCGGCTATGGCATGCTCGATGGGCAATGGATTGCATAGTTTTCAAAGCTGAGCAATAATATGGCAGCTGATCTTGGCTTGAGCCAACTTCAGCCTTGGTTTTGGTCCCGGATCTAGCTTCGGCCTCGGCCTCAAGCCTGGCTTTGGCCTCGACCTCGGCCTCGAGCCTAGCTTCGGCCTCGTTCCCAGACCTTTCGGCCTTGGCCTCGAGTCTGGCATCGGCCTCGAATTCAACTTCAGCTTCAACCTCAGCCTCGAGCCTAGCCTTGCCTCGGACCTGTCCTCGAGCCTAGCCTCGACCTCGGCCTCGAATTCAACTTCAACTTCAACCTCGGCCTCGAGCCTAGCCTCGGCCTTGGACCTGTCATCGAGCCTGGCCTCAGCCTTGGCCTCGAATTCAACTTCAGCTTCAACCCTGGCCTCAAGCCTAGCCTCGGCCTCGGACCTGGCCTTGAGCCTGGCCTCGGATTCAACTTCAGCTTCAACCCTGGCCTCAAGCCTAGCCTCGGCCTCGGACCTGGCCTTGAGCCTGGCCTCGGCCTCGACCTCGGATTCAACTTCAGCTTCAACCTCGGCCTCGAGCCTAGCCTCGGCCTCGAACCTGTCCTCGAGCCTAGCCTCGGCCTCGACCTCGAATTCAACTTCAGCTTCAACATCGGCCTCGAGCCTAGCCTGGCCTCGGACCTACTCTTGGCCTCTAGCTTCGGCCTCGGAACCAACCTCAAACTTAGTTCCCAAAAGCCTAACTAACAAGTGCTCAGAGCTGCCACATGGCCCACTAACCCATTATCTCTAAGACCACGGACAGTTACCATTATTTATAACACATGTAGCAGCAATACGCCTACCTACGGTGCCGCTTCTAATGGACGGCGTGATTCAACGATCATCCACAAAGGGTAAGAGGGACATCCGAACAGGTATAAAAAACCTTCACTCACAACGAGAAAAAAGATGAGCTCATTCTCTCCTACTTGATCATCTCTATTGCTGTTCTCTAGACCATTAACTAGAGCATCGAGGGTTCCCGCTGGTACCACCGGTCTGAAACTTTTGTTGCAGGTTTTTGGCTAAAGGAGATGGTCCCATCATCTTTCTGAAGATCTACAAAGCTCTCTTCTTACCGACGTTCTCTGAAAGTGATTTGGCAGCAACAGCAAGCATTGGGGTGGCGTCTTGGTCAGCTGGGGGCCAGCCATGTCCACCCTAGGCTTCCGATGGGGATCCAGGAGGAAGGCGATGGGTAAAGCTGATCAACTTATGTTGAACTGGTCCACGACTTACAATTTGTATTTTTATTTTATTGATTCATTCTGGTTCAATCCCTTTAAAGCCCTCATCCAAGCCTATCGTACCCAATCTTGAACCCATCTAGCATCGCTTTAATTGATCCTAAGCTAATCACTTTGAACCAAGTTTGGGTTTCAGGATTAGAATTGGAACCAATTTAGTCTGATGAAGCTGAATCCTTTTTGCATATTTTGAGTTGATATTCAAGTCCTTGGTATTGAATTATGCTGGTCCAGTTTAATTAGGTTGGTGCCCATTTCAATTTGATTTGAAGTAAACTTTAATTTAGTTAGCTCATAAACCAGGCTAGTTAGGCCATATCTAATTTAAGCACAATCAAGTCCAAGTTGGGACCAGGTTTAGGCTAGGTGGATTATTTGGAAAATATTTTAACTATTATGATTTTTGAAAAAAGAAATTAAAATAAAAATATTATGATGTAGAAGACGAGTAGTTTAGTTAATTGGACTTAATCTATGGATTAGTGAGAGAGATAAGTAGGCTAATTATAAATTAGTAGTTTCTATAAATTATTAAATTATATAATTTCTAAATAATGTTAATGTTTAATTTTGCATTTTAATTGAATATTGATAATTATTATCTTGCTATTCATTTTTCTCAACTCAACTCATCTAAGCCTTTTCTCAACCACATGGGGTCGGCTACATGAATCTGCTTCCTCCACTCTACTCTATTCAGGATCAAGATAATATTTAAATTATAAATAATTATATTTTTTAATTATTTCTACTTATGTTAGTTTAGGTCTACCTCAACCTCTATTCTTACCATGAATTATTAAAAGATCATTCTTTCTAACTATAGCATCTAAAGATCTACGTTTTATATGTCCAAATCACTATAATCGATTTTCTCTCATTTTATCTTCAATTGTGGTTACTTCTATCATTTCTATTATATGTTTATTTCTAATTTCATCTTTTAAAGTTTTACCATATATCCATCTTAACATACACATTTCTGTTATATTTAATTTATTCACATGTTGTTTCAATATTGTCCAACACTCTGTTCCATATATCATAGCTGGCCTAATAGGAGTTTTATAAATTTTTTTTTAATTTTAATGGAATGCATCGATCATACAATACTTCCAAAGCACTTCTCCACTTAATCCATCATTCTTTAACTCTATGATTCACATCTTTACCTATTTCACCTTCTTGCTAGATAATTGATCCGAAATGCCTAAATTTTTTACTTCTTGATATCTCTTGGCTTGCAATCTTCACTATTTCTTCATTTATATTTCTACTTTCACTAAAATTACATTTCATGTATTCAGTTTTAGTTCACTAATCTTATAACCTTTAGATTCTAAAGCCTCTTTCCAAATCTCTAGCTTAGCATTTACTCAAGATTTAGTTTTATCAATTAACACTATATCATCTACAAGTAACATATACCATGGGATATCATTTTGAATATGTTTGGTTAATTCATACATAACTAATACAAAAAGATACGGACTTAAGACAGATCCTTGATGTAAACCTATAGTAATTGAAAACTCACTAGTTTCTTCTATTATTATTTTAACAATAGTTATTGCTCTATCATGCATATCTTTTATCAATTCTATGTACCTTTTAGTAACTTCTTTTTTTTTCTAAATCCACCATATTATTTCTCTAGGTACTCTATAATATGCTTTCTTTAAATCAATAAAGACCATATGAAAGTCTTTTTTCTTTTCTCTATATCTCTCTATCATAGCTTTCATGGTCAATCTTTGAGGCATAAATCTAAATTAATTATTTAACACCAAAGTTTTATCTCTTAATCAATTTGCTATTACTCTCTCCCATAATTTTATTGTATAACTCATTAGCTTAATCTCTCTATAATTTGCACAGTTTTGAATATCTCCTTTATTTTTATATATGGATATTAATATATTTTTCTCCAATCATCCAGATTCTTTTAGTTGCTATAATCATGTTAAATAAATTGGTTAACCACATAACTCCAATTTCTCCTAAGCCTTTCCAAACCTCAATAGGGATTGCATCTAGTCATAATGCCTTTGCATTTTTTATTTACTCAAAGCCTTTTTTACCTCAAGCATGCTAAATCTATGAAAAAATTTATGCTCATTTGTTACTCCTAGGTTATCACATCCTTTTACCCTTAAATTTATCAAATTATTTTTATTCAATAATTTTTTAAAATAACTTTTTCATCATTCTTTTATCTCTTCTTCTTTTACTAAGACTCTTTCATCTTTATTCTTAATATATTTAATATAGTCAAAATCTTTTATTTTCTTTTTTCTTAGTTTTACTAATTTATATATAGTATTTTCACCTTCTTTCGTAGTAGTCTATTTTATAAATCATCATAGGCTTTAAGTTTGACATTACTTACCACTTTTTTAGCTTCTTTCTTTATATCCCTATACTTTTTAAGACTTTTTTCATCCTTAACCTCTTGTTAAATTTTATAATTTATCCTTTTAAGCTTGATGGCATCTTGAACTTCCTTGTTCCATCATCAAGTTTTTTTTTCTACTAGTTCTACTCCTTTTGATTCTTCTACAACTTTTTTTGCTATATTTTTTATTCATTTAGTTGCTTTTTTTTACATTAAATTGGGATCACAATCTATATTTATAGTCATTACTCTTACTAACTTTTTTTTAAATAATTTTAATTATTTTTCTTTCAAACTGCACCATTTAATTTTGAATTAATAGCTTTACATTTTACTCTATATTTTATTTTATCCATATGTCTACTATCATTATCCTATGTTGTAAAGTTAAACTTTCTCATGTAATAACTTTACAGTTTTTGCATATTATTTTATCTATCTTTCTAGTTAAAAAAAGTTTACTTGACTTTTATTAGATCCACTTTTAAATATTATTAAATATTCATCTTTCTTTTTGAAACAAGTGTTTGCTATTGTTAGATCATACTCCATTGCAAAATCTAATAAGCTTACGCGGTTTCGTTCCTATCTCCAAATCCATATCCTCCATGTACCATTTCTTATCCATCCATTTGTTTACCTACATGTCCATTAAAATCTTCTTCCAAATATATCTTTTCTTCTTGTGGTATTTCTTGCATTACTTCATCTATATCTTTCCAAAATTATGTCTTAGTTTGTTTATCTAATCCTATTTGTGGTGCATATGCACTAATTATATTAATTTATTATTCTTAATTATAAGTTTTAGTGATATAATCTGATCTTTTTTCTAGTTACCTTAACAACATATTCCTTAAAATTTTGTCTATAATTATTCCTACTTCATTTCTATTTTATATTTTTTAGTATAATATAATTTATATCATGTATTCTTTATTTCTCTAGATCTTTTACTTATCCATTTAGTCTCTTGTAAGTATATTATATTTATTTTTCTTCTAATCATAGTATCTACTATCTTCATAGTTTTACCTGTTAGTATCATATGTTCTATGTTGCTACTCTAAGCTGACTATCATGAACTAACTTCTTTATCTGTACTCATCCATAGTAAAGAAACCCTTGCTCACTTATCACCACATCCGGGTGCCGGTGCAATGCCCTTTGCTATTTTTTTGAAACATTCGGAGGTAGATGCAATGCATGTCTTAACGGAAACGTCCTAACCCTTTGCATAGTTTGATTTACTATATTCATATTTTAAGAATTCTGACAGAGTTTTATGCTGGTTATCAGCTACCTAACGCAACCCTCCTCCTTTACCTGGGCTTGGGACTAGCCTTAGTGAAGTTATCCTACCATTCATTTTGCATAATAAAATTTATTACTTTATTAAATATAATAGAATATTAAATATTAATGCCTTCTAATATTGTTTAAATTCTGCATAATTTGTTATTACAAAAAAAATCACTAATTCAAATATATAGAAAATAAAAATTTATATTATAATGTAACCAATAATAATAATAACAATAATGCAAGTATATATGTATCATTATCTAAAGAATTACATGAATAATTAAATAATAGATTAATTGGATTTAAATAAATATAGAATAATAAAATATGACACCCTCAAACCATTATGATATAACTTGATTATTTAATGACTAATATCGAGACCCATCTTCATAGGAAAGTATGCGGAGGATGCATCCCATCCATAGGACTAAATGTAGTACTTGACATGTTTGTAACAAGATAATGTACAAAGTTAAAATAACTATTAAAAATGATGACATGATAATGATGATGACATGTAAATTTTAACAAATAGATATATACACCTTGATAATATGAGGGTCTAGAATAAAAATAGTATATATACTTTAGAAAACATAAGTTTTCTAAGCTATAGTTAAGGTATGCTTGCTCTTAATAGTTTTAAACATATTAATTTCTTAAATGATAAGTTTATATTAGTCTTATTCACTGAGTGTAAACTTATTAAATTATTTTTATTAATTTTTTTAGAGCCTAAGAAATAAAAAAGGATTTAAGTAGAAAGCAGTACATGCCAACTAGTTCTATTTATTTTGAAAGTTATTTAGACTCTATAAATATTGTCAGAACACTTATTTTCTTTATGTTATTTAAATTATAATATGAATTTTATTTTATTTTCCTATAAATGTTAGTTATTAATCCCTTAAATGAATGATGATTTGGTAATTCTTCTATTGCTGCACATAATGGACATTTTCGTGGCATCGTCTATCCCTTTGTGGCCAAAGTGGCTCTCCCTATTTGGCCTAAGTTAATTAACAGGAAGTTGGGATCTTGTTTTTGATGGATAACCACTGAATTTATTAAAGTAGTTGAGCGATCATTTTTATTCAACATATCTTCTTGGTCAAGTTGCTAAAATGAATTCATGGCCTGGTTGTCAATTCTTGAGTTCTTGTTTTATACGAATAAGCACCGAATTTATTAAGGTGGCTGAATGATAAATTTTAGTCAACTGTAACGTTATTAGTAGATACAGGAATTTGTAGCGTTATTAATTGATACCAAATATAATAAATTATTGCAAGTTGAGAGCCCAATCCAAAAACCAGCATCCTTGACTCAATTTATTAGCAACCCAACAAATTCCTAGAGGCGGCGGATGATATTGTACCTAGGGTGCAATTCGGACTCATGAAATTTGGATTTTTCTCAATCCTAATCCTAACCCTATTTGTAAAATGCAATTCTAACCCTATTTACAAAATCTCAACCCTAAATTTTTAAAAATCGAGTTCGGATTAAATTTTGGATTGAAATTTTGGATTTTTTTTTAAGTTAAATCTATTCTAACTGGATATAAGCGCATAAATATTTTTTTTTTAGATTCAATAAAATAAAAAAAAGACTCTAGGTAAATGCTGTTTATTATTATTAGTATATAAAATATCTTATTATATTTTAGGATTTGAGACATGATAACTAGTTTTGATTTTTTTTTTTTTAGTTAAATCTATTCAAATTAGATCTTGATATATAAAGTGAGCTGGTCAGTCTCATACCTTCCTCTTAAGATTCAAGAGAAGTTTACAACTGGCTGTTAAGTATTTAAAGAGGGTCAATGCTATAATTTATATTACTGGTATTTTATAACCGGATGTGATTAGTTAATAGATCAGCCATGGTTGATCACCATGTTGTACCCACGTCAGAAGGATGTACCAAATGGACATTTTCGTGGCACCGGCTCTCTCTCATTTTGGCCAAGTTAATTGGCTACCTCTGTTTTGCCAAGTTGTCAGGAGTTGGGATTTTTTTTTTTTAATGAATAAGCACCGAATTTATTAAGGCGGTTGAATGATAAATTTAGTCAATCGTAGCGTTACTAATTGATAGCGACTCCACATCGGAATATAATAGAGATCGAGCCCAATCCAAAAGCCAGCATCCTTGACTCAATTTATTAGCGACCTAACAAATTCATGATGCTGACTCTACTATAATCTCATCGAGGCTCTACAGCTCCTTTATGATATCCGATAAAGCGGTCATTAATCCAAAGTTTTAGAATATATATGAAACTATAACTTTTATTTCTTATTAATTCGTTTTATAATTTATCCCTCTTACTTTTTATTATGTTCATTATATATATAATATACGTTTTATCAATATACGCACTTATATTTTCTATATACATAATTATTCATCTATTGTAAGCATTTACTCATCCACTATACTTGTTTATATTCTTAATGTACGTACATATTTATCTATTATTTGTATATACTTGTCCTATTAATGTACATATTTATCACCTCATGAATGTATATTTTTTTAAGGGATCATAATGGTTACTTGGCCTCACGACATCTTTCTCCTTTTGTTTTTTTTTTTTTTCCCGTTTTTTTTTTTTTGAATTACTATAAAAGCACACCCCATGCAAAAAAAAGAAAAAAAGAAAAAACCTACTACTCTTTGATTGGCTGACAGGCCAAACAGACCTAAATCCATTGGATTTTTCGTTTAACAAGTCATCGACATAACCCAGCGATGGCTCCTAATATAAGTTTTTACCACAAGCGTCGGTAAAATCAGGACTGAACTTGCCCCCGGAGTTATTTAAGTTTTAAATAGTTGAATGGAAAGTCTAAAAAATCCATTAAACGATAAGTTGCCACGTTTTAAAGGTAAATTTTTCCGCCCACCGACAACATCCGTCTCGCTCCCTCCTGCCTATAAAAGGGGCAGTGCTAGCCCTTACAATTTCGCACTCTTCCAAGACGACTCTCATTAGTGCCACCTAAGGGTTACTCATCAAGAACTATCTGCTCCATTCGTCTTTATTGTACCATCGAAGGTACTTTTATTTCTTCTTTTCACTTCTTTGGTTTTTGTCCAAGGATGGAGATTTTTCATCTGAATACATTGGTGCTTTAGACGTACTTCTTATAGGATTGAGTTTCCACTGTCTACATTGGTTAATTAGCAAACAAACCCATAACAAGCTTCGCACCATCTACTATTGTATCATTTCCACCTTCAAACATTTCTTCGCAAACTAAAGTCTTTGTTTGCATTATTTGTTGCTAACTTCAAGCTTTTTTTTTTTTTATTGTCTTTGGGATGAATCAACTCAACTCATCTAAGCCTTTTCCCAACTACACGGGGTTACCTACATGAATTTGTTTTCTTCACTCTGCTCTATTAAGAACTAAGTCGACACTCAGATTATAAATAATTATATTTTTTTAATTGTTTCTATCTATATTAGTTTAGGTCCACCTCTATCTTTATCCTTTTGTTAAAAGATCACTCTTTCTAACTGGAGCATCTAAAGGTCTTTGTTGTATATGTTCAAACTACCGTAATTAATTTTCTCTCATTTTTTCTTCAATTGGGGCTACTCTTATCATTTCTCGTATATGTTTATTTCTAATTCTATTTTTTAAAGTTTTGCCATATATTCATCTTAGCATTTGCATTTCTATTACATTTAATTTATTCACATATTATTTCAGTATTATCCAACACTTTATTCCATATAGCATAATTGACCTAATAGTGGTTTTATAAAATTTTTCTTTCAATTTTAATGGGATGCATCGATCATACAATACTTCCGAAGCATTTCTCTACTTAATCTATCATGCTTTAACCCTATGATTCACATCTTCAACTATTTCACTTTCTTGTTGGATAATTGATCCCAAATATCTAAATTTTTTACTTCTTGATATCTTTTGGCTTACAATCTTCACTGTTTCTTCATTTGTATTTTACTGCCACTAAAATTATATTTCCTGTATTTAGTTTGAGTTCTACTAATCTTAAAACCTTTATATTCTAAAGCCTCTCTTCAAATTTCTAACATAGCATTTACTTCATATTTACAAGATTTTAGTAGATTCATATTATTTTTTATTCATATTTTTGGGATGAATCAAAAAACATATATTCTTTATCATTGTGATCCGTTGGATCATAAGTTGCCTAGTGATTTGTAAGCCAAATCCATCATAGCCATTATGTGATTTCTTTTTATTTCTCCTTTCTTGGCATAACTACCATGCATTTCATTTAATTCATGCTTCATAGCCATTCTTCATCCTTGCGTGATCTCAAAGTTTCCTCCTGGAATCTATATGCATTAATGATTTAACCTAGCTTTTCGGTGCATAGTGATGTTTATGCAAGTCTTTTTACATAATAGATCTTTTTCCATCAATGCTCAACTTTAGTGGTCACGAGGAATTTTAGTATATCTTCTTCTCAGCAAGATTAAACTTTTTTTGTATGATGGTTCACAACCTTGCACGTTAACCAATCTAGTTGTTCAGTTAGGTCCTCTCTCTCTCTCTCTCTATATATATATATATATATATATATATATATATATATATATATATATATATATATTCATATGCACACACTTTTAAAGAAGAAAGATTAAATATATTTTTTCTTCTCCTTCTTCTTTGCACCTATATGCATTAACATGGTTTCTTGACTTTTTGTTATATCTTAATGTTGAACTAGTGTTATCAGTCACAAAGAGAAAGAATGTGGAAGCTAAAGATTGCTGAGGATGGTCCATGGTTGACCACAACTAATAATTACATTGGAAGACAACATTGGGAGTTCGATCCCAATGCTGGAACTCTTGAAGAACGTGCTCAAGTTGAAATAGCTCGTCAGGAATTTAAGAAAAATCGCTTTAAGATTAAACAAAGCTCTGATCTCTTGATGAGAATGCAGGTAAATGATGCACTATAATATCCAAAGTTCAACTTAACTTGGTCTCGGTCTTAAATTAGTTAGAATCAGATACATGGGTGCTTTCTTACCTACCGGCTTATTTAGCTCAAAATATTATGTGCTTTTTGCTGATGAAGGTAGAGTACAATTATTCTTTTGGTCTAGAAATATACAGTATATAGGCCCTTGAGTGTACAAAAGACTTGAGTTTATATGAAACAATAACAATAGCTTTTTGTAAGATCATAAAATTAAATATGATATTTGAACACAACACAAAATAAGTAGATTTGATTAATTTTAAGTGGGTTCATATCATAAATATGCTGATATGATTATGATATAAAATCATATCTCATTGCGAGTTGATTCGCTAATCCAAAAATGATATGTTTGAGTTGGAACATGTCTATTCATGTCTGTTTATATTATTGTATAAATTATGCGGGTTGTGTCATATTACCTATGTAATAATTGAGTTGTGTTTGAGTTTAAATTTTTGATATGATTAATTAATTATGTTGTGTTCGTGTCGACTTATATACTATTATACCTTAACTTCGACATGATTCAAACATGACATAAAGATGTGAATTACCATCCCTAGCATTTTTACCTTTCTTAAAGGCTTGTGTCTGAGTAAAACAAATAGTAAAATGAGGGTAAATTATGTGTCGTATAATTCAAGATTCATATTGGGTGTCATCAAGGATGGTTGCCCTAAGGGGTGGAGGGGAGGAAGGCAAGGGCTAAGATTTCCTATGGTCTCTAAGGACTCTAAGGACTGTAATTCTTGCTTTGTTGTTGAGTGGTAGCATCTAGTATGAGATAGGTTGTCATGTGTTAGATACCTTTTGTAATCTACAGCACATATGATGAGATCACCCCAAAAAAAAACTCAAACATTTTATTTTATTTTTTATCTTTTTACTCTCACAATAATGAAACAAACAACATTTGTGAGATCCTTTTTATTGTTTTGATTTTACTAAATTAGTCATAATTTGGATGTATTGCAAAATTATTATTAAATCGATGGAAATTGGAATCACCCTATACTTTGAAAATCAAATATGCTGCATGTAATTTCCCACATGCTTATTTCTACAAGAAAGTAGCTCTCAAGCTTATACATTATTGTACTTCTATGATCATATCTTATTGCTTTTAGAAAGTATATATTCTCGTAAAAGAATTTTAGATTATTTTTTTCTAATGCTTTAGTGGACAACACAACGAAACTAACCCCTTCCTATCTCATAATCTCACCCTTCCTTAGAACTAACATGATTTAATATCAAGTCTCTTGAACGATATCAAGTGATTTTACCAATTAAATTAGCTAGCATTGACTTTACACAAAAAAACATCTTGAGATTTGGGCATGGTTACACTATGCATGCTATCTTTTAAAAATTACACTTTACTTCCTCTAATTAAGGGTGTTAAGAGAATTGTTAAGGCTAAATTAAAATGACCAATTTACACCGCTACTCCTTTCTCTTTTTTATCCTTCCTCTCTCTCTTTTTTTAATCTCTTTCCTCGGTACATAAGCATCTTTTGAAATATTTTTTTTCCTTTGAACTAATATAATCCCTTAATATCTCTCTTGCACTCTTTTTCATCTATCCTTGGTATAAAATCTCTAAACTTTTCATACTTCCTTTAAAAGTTTGGTGTTCAATTTCTTACAAAGAAGAAGAGTAAAAGTGATCATGGTTTGTTGGGCTTTTGGGCAGCCATTAATTATTGGTTTTTAATGGGTGACATTTAGACTTTCATTTGGCATTTGAGTGAAGAAAGCATGCAATGGTTGTTTTGATACATGTTTTTCATCTATTGTTTAGTTTTAGCGTTTGATTTGTAGAAACTCAAAAAGAAAGTATGTTGATGGTATAGGATACTATATTTTGGCCCTATTTTTAGTGATTTTCTTTCTCTTTCTTTTATTTGGCTGGTAATTTGGTGCTTAATTTTTTCTTCAAACTGGTTTTCGAATAATTTATTGAAATCAAATTATATCATTGAAGCACACCATTTGTTCAACAAAATGTACAAAAAAAATAAAACTTGCGTGGAACATAATAATTATTATATATGTAAATTTAAGAAGATTAATTGAGACTAGCACCTTTTTTTTCTTTTTTTTTGTATGAGATCCAATTACAAACATCAACTGCTTGGTGAACTTTTTTAATGCAAATTTCATCATATTACGTGTAATTGTATTCAGTGGGTATCCTTAAAATGGGTATATTTTAAAAGCAATTGAGTGTTTTTCGCATTTGTGAATGGGTTGAGTACTTTTCCCATATATATGGTAGCAGGTGATGATGCTATCATGGGGTCTGGGAATAAGTAAAAAACCTAACCAAAGGGCCCGTGGATAATTTCAATGGCATTCTTGTTATTTTTAATAAGTTTTATTAATGTTAGTCTTAGCGTCACAAAAGATGTTATGTTGATGCGTAAAGTGACGTTTTAAAGGGATAGTGTGGCGTTCCTTTCAACAGTTCCAAATTAAAAAATTGAAAGATGATTTATAACTACTTAAAAAAGATGAATAAATACTAATTAAATTTTTTTAGGCTATGATGGTCCAAATTGGTGTGAACCTTGTTCGTCTTGCTTTCTTGTATTTCATATCGAGAAATTGGGAGTTGGTTGTATGATTTATAACCAGTTAAGAAAGATGGACAAGTACCAATTGGATCTTTTTGGACTGTGATGACCCAAGTTATGATATTAGCAGTTGAAAGTGCAAAAGCTAAGTGCTACATCGATGGAAGCCATCTCTTGAATCTGTCATAGAGTAAAGTGCTACATTGATTGTATGGTTTATAATCGGTTAAGGAAGATGGACAAGTACCAATTGGATCTCTTTTGGGTCTAAGTTGGTGTGGACCTTGTTCGTCTTACTTTTTTATAACAAAATAGTTTGTGAGTATCGTAGGCTCAGGAACTGAATCGTTACAGATAGCTTACAAAGCATATTAAAAGCAAACTTCAAGATATATATTTTAATTTTTTTAAATAAAAAAAATTTGTTTTTAAGGTAAAACCACGCAAACAACGCTTGAAGTGAAATAATGCTTGAAATAAAATATATCTGAATATAATAAGGTGAATAAAAATATGAAATGGAATGGTTCTGTCTTATCGTTTCCTTCCCTATCGTTATCATCACATTATGAGTACAATGAAAATATAATAAGGTAAACAAACATATCAAATGGAATATATATGAATATAATAAGGTGAATAAATATATCAAAAAGAATAGATCTGTTTGACAGTTGAGTACAATGTGTTAGTGTATGCCCTAAATTCAATCGGATTAGATGCTAATTTGTACACATTTCTTTATAAATGCAAATCAAATTTATTGGTTTCTTTATCTATCCGGGTGTAATTTATATATTAGATATATTTAACCTGTAAGATAAAGTCCAAAAGAATGCGAACTGTGCATATGAAATTTGTAATAGAGATTACAAATTATGAGATCCAAAATTGCATATTATGGTTCGATTCTTTAAATTTTTCTAGTCGATGCGTAGATAGGACTGGGCACCCAATGAGACTAGCACGCATTGCATATCTTCACCCTTGTAGTAAGCAGCTGATCTCACAAGCTAAAGTATGGAGATACTTGGATAGGTGTGTGGATGTTCATTATTGTAACGCTGCATTGGATGACCCGCACAGAGATCCCACATGGATATTCTATATAGTGTCGATGGTTGATCTTTGATGACGGTGGTGCAAGTGATCCTTTGAATTGAGATCTTTATTGCACCTCATGTGTGGAATATCATGCTTTGACGATATGCAAACGTTGCTCCAGCCACGGATGGCAAATATGGTGTCGATTGGGTATGACATGAAGCACATGAAGGTGGTGTTTGATCAAGATAGGATTCGTCTCTCTTGATAGAAAGGGTTATATCCCACGGCCACTTGATGAATTAAATTGACTGTTAAATCCTTGCAAGGTTGAGTTAGAATTCGAAATGGTTCAAAGTTCTAATTTATATGAGTCAATTTTTTTGAGATCAAGTAAACAAAGATCAATTACATGGTTGACACATTCCATATCACTGATTGATCTGGGATATGTGATGAAATGATTGAATCGTACGTTAACCGTTCATGGACAGGTGTTGATGACCACGTCAACAAAATCCTTAAAACTTGGGTGGTCATGATGCTTTTCTAGAGGCCGCTCATGATCTATAATCATGGATTCTTTGACTTAATCAAAGAGTTGATTTGATCAAAGAATTGACTTGGACAAAGTGTTGACCAGGTCATCCTTAGGGTCAATATTAGGGACATGATTATTACCAACGTGTCAAGGGACCTAATGGGTCACACGTATTAAAGAGATTTTGGATGAAGTTAAAATGAGAATTAAGTTGGACTTAATTCAAATTAGATGACCAATTAATTAGAATTGGGTTTGACTCAATCTTAACGAGAGAACATGAAATTGATGAATAGGATTCATCATATAGAAAAAGAATTTTGTGTTCAAGAGAGAAACCTTTTGTACATGTGATGTACATATGAAATCCATTAATTAGGCTTGATCCATGTAATAGATGCTTAGATTAATTGAGATTAATATGTGGTGTTTAATTGGATCCATATGATGGCATGATTTGATTCATGGAAACCCAATTAAATCGAGGGCTAAGATCATGCCACGTGGAGGATGGATCCATGCCCATGTGATGGACATGACCCATCTCCATGTCATGGAGGAGGGAACCCCATGATTTGGGGTGTCATCTGAAGCCAAATTCAAGGTTGCGACGTTGGTTTCATGAGATAACCAGTTTTCTATTTTTTAGGGAGGCGGTTTGGTGGTTGTAATCCTAACATTATCATGATAACAAATATCCTAAATTTTTAGGATAATTTGTTATCAACTTGATATGATTGAATGGTTATGTTGTTGAAATAAAATTTCCCTTTTTATGGAACCACACAACCTCCTTTTTATGTATAAAAGGAGAAGAGATACCCCCTTCGAGAGACATGCCTAACTCCTCCCTTCTCTCTCTTTTAGATGCCTAACACCTACTTTCTCTCTCTAAATATCTTTTCTCTCTCTAGGATGTCCCTTTCTCTCTCTTGATTGATCAAGATTTGGAAGAGATACCCCCTTCGAGAGACATGCCTAACTCCTCCCTTCTCTCTCTTTTAGATGCCTAACACCTACTTTCTCTCTCTAAAATATCTTTTCTCTCTAGGATGTCCCTTTCTCTCTCTTGATTGATCAAGATTTGATCTTGATCAAGAAATTTTTCTTGATTTGGGAAATCAATTAGAAAAAAGAAGAGGAGCTAGCACTCCTCGTAAGAAGGTTATCATCCAATCTGAGAGGACAGCATCCAAAGATCTTTGCGTGGATTACCATTAGAGGCTGGACGCATGGACGGGTAGTGGTAAATCGTTTACTGGCTTCATCGGGCTTCATCCCCAATAAAGAACACAGGTATAATCTATTATTTAATTATGTGTTATTTCTTGTTAACTGAATTTGTTCCCTGAAGATCTTGGGCTTTGGAAATTAAATTCGTATTTATTATCTTCCGCTACGTGTTATATGAATTTGATTCATATAAAATATACATAATTCCCCACACAATGATGGGATTCATTATAGATGAAAATTTTTTTTTTTCTTTCGATAATTAGAGTTTATTATTGTAATGCTCTGAGCTCATCTATCTGATTAATTACTTTATTACCAAATCAAATTCATGTGATCTTAAAAGCTTGAGTGTAAGTTGTTGGGTTCCCAATGGAAGGCTAGATTTCAAAAAAAAAATTATATTCTTGAAATCCTAATCAATCGAAACCTTAGACCCAAGTCCTCTTGATTATAACAATTAATTAGTCATGAAATGTAACATATACGTAGAGGAACATACCTTGATACTTGATGAAGAAAGAAGGAAGCCGATTATCTAATCTTTTTTACTAGGCGTCCAAGTGTTCATCCTTCAATGGTGATCTACACGAGAATTGGATCAAAGATATGCTCACAAACTTCAACTTAAACCTTTTTTTGGCTTCTTGACTTATTGGCTTGCCTCTTAGGACCCTTTTTATCTTTTTCTTAAGCCTAATAAAACTTGAATTAAGCTAAGAAAAGAGTTATCCTAAATTGACTAAGGCTTGTGGGAAGGGGAGAGAAGAGAGAAGACTCTTGTCTTAAACAAGGATTGCTAAAAATTATCCGATGCTATCCCATATGTGCCACCTTCTTTAAATAGTAAATGGGGAGACATCAAATGAAGGGATACAACCCATTCCACATCATTCTGAAAGGATATGAATATTTAAATTCATTTCAATTTAAATCAAGAGATACATCGTTATAATTTTCAGCATATTTCTTCCTACGAGCATCACACCTGATGGGATGCTTTTGGCATCCCATTTTTAATCAGATAGCCTCTAATTTTTCCATATATCAAGATAAGGTTCTCCATGTTTAGATGGACTCATAAATCCCCAAAATATATGCCTTTTAATGCCTTAAATTAGAAGGACTTTTAGATGCCTCTTGGAAATTCTGCACGTGCACTCCGAGAGTCTCATGTCTCTTAGACTCTATTAATTCAACCTTATCCAATCCAATAACATCAAGATAAGGTTCTTCACATTCAATGGACCTATAAATCTCAAAAAAATGCGCCTCCTAGTGCCTTAAATTAGGACTCTTAGACACCTCTTAGAAATTCTGCATGCGTACAGTTTTTCTTTCTGAGAGTCTCATATCTCTTGGACTCTATTAATTCAACCTTATCCAATCCAATAAATGGCTGATCAGGTCAGAGGTTATCCTAAATTAATTTTAAAATTAATTTGGATCAATTAATTAAGCCAGTTCAAACCAATTTTGATCCAAATTGGAGCGATAGTTAGCCACATATGCTAGCATGCTGATTGGCTAACCAATTAAATTAATTAATCTTATTAAAATAATTTTTGATCAATTTCCTTATATGTGTGACCCATTGGGTTCCTCATCTAGCCAATAGTAGGTCTAGGTTTAAGTCGATTTAGTTTGATTAGAAACTGACTAACCGAATTAGGTCAAATCATGCTAACCCTAGTTGCCAATTCGAACCATCTTTCAAATTGACTCATGAATTAAATAAATTTAATTCATAAAAACCTATAAGTCATAATTGACATCTAGCAATGTGTCATGCTTACCTAGAAGATGAGAAATTTGATGGAATTATCAAAATACCCTTTAGTGGCAAGTTACTGTGCAATTCAATCCTTTGATCTTTCTTTATCCCGAATAAGTGATGGGTATGAAAAAATGTCAAACCCTAACATTTTGTTCATTCGAATCTCAAATCAATAATAAAGACACGAAAAATAAAAAATTAGAAACATATTCTAATTTCATTTTGCTTTGATCAAAGACTTCTTGAGTCATCATATGATGAGATTATATGGGATAACTTCTCCTCTTACTAGGAATGATCGATTCCTTATTGCTCTACTCATAACCTTCATATACAATCCTCCATATCCATGAACACCCCGTACATGACTTAGCCATGAATGAGTATGAACTAAAATATAGATTTATGTGCATAAGATTCTATGGTAATCTCAGGTCTAAGGATTACTTGTACAACTCCTACTAAGGGAACCATCTTTTGACAAGTAAGTAGGATTTCCATAAGATGTTCTCAATGCGGATCAATTGAGTGAACTCATACCCTAATGAACACCCATATCCTTGTATTAGTATCTCTACACAAGTGGCTGTGAGACCAACCACCCTCTTCATTGAGCATACATAGAATGTGCTAGTCTTACCGGAATCATCGATCCCCGACTCGATGATCCTTCGACTGGAAACATTTTAGATTAGAGTTTTAGAAACTTAGGTCTCATCGTTATGAACTTCATCATAACCCTAATTTTTTTCCCTAACCTTATGGGGTTCATCATAATCTTAATAAATATAAGACACAGCATATGATGAATCAAAAAAATTACCTTTTAATTGATAAAATATCATACATAAGTTGAAAGAAATTACAAAAAAATACCCTTACATAATTAGCTTTTCTCTTTCATAAGTTAATTTGTTGCGGCCGAATCACGTATGATGAACGTCGGGCAGGCTAGGGACACCGTATGCGTAGAGAGACCACCGTCTTCCTCCTGGAGCCTGCAAAAAGTCCCGGGCCGATAATTCCGGCGGGGACCCTCCGACGTTCAAGTTAGTGAGTCGTCGAACAGGGATATGATTTTTGTTCAATTATTCTAGTAGAAGTTTTCTCCGAAAGAGAGAGTCCCCTCCGCATGGAGCTCGGGTCCTCCCTTTATACTTGTTGGGAATCCCGTATATCTTGGCCTGTTGGAATCGTCGAATTTGGAACGATAAGTGGTTGGACTGTTGCGGGATAGGGGCCGCTTATAGCGGTAACTGCTGATCAGGCTGAGACCTGCCATGATTTGGGTAAACAGGCTGTTCGGCAGTAGACCTTAAATCGCGGGTTCATTGCCTAAAACATCCTTGTATGACGGCCGACACTGGGGGCCGACACTGGAAGCCGACGCTGGAGGCTAGCTCTAAAGACCGACGCTAGCCGCTGGTGCCAACGCGTAGTGGGCCTTTGGTGCTGACGCTCGGGGCCGACGCTGGAAGCCGACGCTGGGGGTCGACGCTGGGGGCCGACGCTGAGGGCCGACGCTGGGGCCGGTGCTAGAGGCCGACGCTGGAGCCGGTGCTGAGGACCGACGCTAGAGGCCGACGCTGGTGGCCTTGGGTTTCGTTGTCACATCATTGTTTTCAAAAGTCGTGCGGAAGATAATACTACCCCGGGGAAACCGTCAGCCGTATCATAATTGATAGCATATGAATTTAAACTATAATTCTTCGAACTATTCTTTTTCTATCCAAATATTATAATTTTTCTCTCTAATCCGTTGACATCCATATCGTACGCTATAAATTAATCAGAATCTTATAAACTAGAGGTAGCTACACCATACTATTAGCAAGCTGAATCCGTATGGCCAGTACTCTTTTTTCTTTGATTTGGTAAATATCTAAAACTATTCAATGACAAGACAAAGGGACCTGGCATAAGGTTTATATAAAGAACATAGGATATAATACATTGCACATACTAGTTAGCAAAAAAAAAAAAAAATAATAATAATAATAAAAGAAAGAAAAATCTAAATCTTCTTTAGAAATTCATTTAAAATTTTGATTTTAAACTTTTTGATGTAAAATTTTAACAGCTTACAAAGGAGAATCCATGTGGCCCAATTCCTCCATCGATCAAAGTAAAGACAACCGAGAAGATAACAGAGGAAGCAGTGACAGTTACATTGAGAAGGGCCATTAGCTTCCATTCTTCGCTTCAGGCCCATGATGGACATTGGCCTGCCGAATCTGCTGGCCCTTTCTTTTTCCTTCCTCCCCTGGTAACTAACTACCTTTTTTTTTTATATATTAGTTAGTAACATATAATAACATACGTATAGCCAATATGTTCAAACAAAAAATATAAAAATATATGATTGATGCATAGCTGCATAGAAATAGATAACGAATCAACTTTTTAATCATTCAATAGATTGCAATTGAACGAGTGATGTAAAAATCAATCATTCCAAATGATTGTTACTATAAGCAGGTAATGGGATTGTACGTGACTGGAGCACTTAATACTGTCCTATCACCGGAACACCAGAAGGAAATTATTCGCTACCTATACAATCACCAGGTATCAATATGGTTCAAATGGAACTGATTTTTCTTTTATCCTCCAAGTCATAAAAACTTAAATTTCCCCCTATTTTTTCAACTTTTTTTTTTTTTTTGGCAGAACGAAGATGGTGGTTGGGGATTTCACATACTGGGTCACAGCACAATGTTTGGGTCAGCAATAAGCTATATGTGCTTGAGGTTGCTTGGAGAGGGACCAGAAGATGGTGAGGACATGGCTATGGCTAAAGGCAGAACATGGATCCGTGACCATGGTGGTCTGGTGAGGATTCCATCTTGGGGCAAGTTTTGGGCTTCGGTGAGACCATTTTAACTCATTGCCCTATTGTCATGTATCGCATAGAGACCTTTTGAACAAGCAAGATATTATTATTTATTATTATTATTATTATTTATTATTATATTATTATTATTATTATTATTTTCATAATTTAATAAAAAAAATTATTGTTGAGGTTTGAATTTGGCAAATGGTACAAGATATATATGAGTAATTTTGTTAAAAAAGCAAAAAAGGAAAAAAAAAAATTTACTTCAAATACCAAAGTTATGAAAAGGTTTTCTAAAACAAATCAGTGCTACAAACTTTAGGGTATTTCTAAATTGAAGCTCACCCATTTGCTATGGTGTTAGGTACTTGGAATGTATGAGTGGTCAGGCTGCAATCCTATACCACCAGAGTTCTGGCTTCTTCCTGAATCCTTTCCCATTCACCCAGGTTCGCCTCTTTAATTCACATGCTTAATTAATTTGAAATGTAGAAATAAACATATATACTTGTAAATTAACATGTTGTAATCAATGGTTTGAATTGTAGATTTACCCAAATGTGTTTGTATCTGCCCGGACTCTAAACAGTACACCTTTTATCATACAAAATGCAGGCAACTTAATGTGCTACTGTCGCTTGGTTTACACGCCAATGTCATACATATATGGCAAGAGGTTTGTCGGTCCAATCACTGAATTAATTCAATCACTAAGACAAGAGCTCTACACTGAACCTTACAATCAAATTAACTGGAATATAGCCCGAAGCACAGTTGCAAAGGTCAGTTGAATCCAAAAAAAAAAAAGATTTTTTTTTTTTTAAAATGTACGTACATAACGTCAATATTACTGACCAAATAAATGCATGCTTGTATGCACGAAGTTCACACGAAGTGGTGCTATATATATATATATATTTCAGGAGGATCTCTACTACCCACATCCTCTCATGCAGGACGTTGCATGGGGATTCCTTCATTATTTTTGTGAGCCTCTCTTGAAGCGCTGGCCGTTCTCTATGCTGAGGGAGAAGGCACTCAAAGTTGCAATGGAACTCATACATTATGAAGATGAGAATAGCGAATACCTTGCGATTGGATTTGTAGAAAAGGTAACAACTGTGGCAGCCACTGTAGCATCTCATAACATAACATATAGAAGTCAAAAAGTCTAGTATAGACCAAAAACAAGAAATTAATATATAGATCTCAAATTGCATATATACATAGCACGTTGATAGAACAATAGTTAGTGATCATGTTTAATTTATTCGTGGTGTAGGTTTTATGTCTTGTTGCTTGCTGGGTGGAAGATCCAAATTCAGAGGCATTCATGCGTCATCTAGCTAGAATCCCTGATTACTATTGGGTTGCTGAAGATGGCTTGAAGATGCAGGTAACAAAAATTATCCTTTGCCTCCTACATTATATATGCCAATGGATGCAAATTTAAGGTTGGAAGCGCATAATATATATTGGTAGTATAGCAGTTGTCCAAGGCCAAGAAATCTGCAAATCCCTTAGCAAGATGGTGTGTGTCTAGATTAATAACCACCTGCAATTTGCTCAGATTTTAGAAAAGTTATTATTATTATTATTTTTTATATTTTCAGTAAATATTTGGATTCAAGAAAATGTATTGTATCTAACTAACTGCACTAAATGATGCTAAATTTAATTTGCACAATGCAGAGTTTGGGGTGTCAGATGTGGGAGGCAAGTTTGCTATTCAAGCAATCATGTCTAGTAATCTATGCGATGAGTATGGACCAACACTTCGTAAAGCACATGATTTTGTTAAAGCATCACAGGTTATAATTAATTAAACTTCAACATCATGACTAGTTATATACAGATTGCAGCTTTAATATTTACTGAGTACGTAGTCACCATGCATCATGTGGCATCAACTAAACCAGATCTAATTCAATTTTGTAGATCCGAGAGAATCCTTCTGGCAACTTCAAATCAATGTACCGACACATCCGTAAAGGCGGATGGACGTTCTCGATGCAAGACCAAGGATGGCAAGTATCTGATTGCACGGGAGAGGGACTTAAGGTGATGATGATATATGATATAGCTACGTACCAACTTCAATGCTATTTTTTTTTTTTTTTTAAAGTCCTTATATAGTGTTAGAATATAAAAATATTTGCATGGTTCTTTTGCAGTGTGCACTGTTGCTCTCGCAAATGCCATCACAACTCGTTGGGGAGAAGACAGAAACGCAGCGGTTGTACGATGCTGTTAATGTTCTTCTTTACCTTCAAGTAAGAATCAGATCTTAAGATCTCCTACTTCAATTCGATCAAGTGGTCCACTTCACACCTCTTTAATTATTCATGCCTTAGAAAATATGCTTTGTTTTATTACACCATAATTTTTTTTTTTTTTTGGATTGGGGGGCGTAGTAATTTTATAACACTTATTGATCCTGTTCTTTATCTCCATTGCAGAGCAAAAGTGGTGGTTACCCTGCTTGGGAGCCACGAAAAGCATTCTCTTGGATGGAGGTACGCAACTTTCTTTTTCTAGAAACTAATTTTTGTCTTCCTCTTATATATATATATAGGCACGCACAATCTTAGCATATATACGTAGATTGACGAGTCTAAAAAGGTACTCTATGTCTTCTTTTCATTTCTCTCTCTCTTTCAGAAGATGAATCCCACTGAGTTCTTTGAAGCTGTTCTAATCGAACACGAGTAAGATTTCTTGGCCATGACACTACACGACACTACACTTCAATGCCATAATAATAATAATAATAATAATAATAGGTCTATAATGCTAGCACCCTTCACCTAATTGCTGCTGCGTCGTGTCACTTCAGTTATGTAGAATGCACTTCATCAGCAATTCAAGCTTTGGAACTCTTTAGGAAATTACATCCCAAGCACCGAAGAAATGAGATAGACACTTGCATTGCAAAGGGAGCACAGTACCTCGAAGAAACACAAAAACCTGATGGTTCATGGTAAAAGTTTCTCTCGTCTATCACACATTATTATTAGTATTATTATTATTATTATTATTATTATTATTATTCTTGCTTTCGTTAATTTGGATCATTTGATTATCAGCTATTTATCTATCTATCTATCTATCTATCTAAATAAGATTTTTGAGCTCCAACAGGTATGGTATTTGGGGAATTTGTTATACCTATGGCACATGGTTCGCTGTTGAAGCGCTGGCAGCCTGTGGGAGAAATTACCATAATAGCCCAGCCATGCGTAAAGCTTGTGAATTCTTGTTGTCAAAGCAGCTACCTTGTGGCGGATGGGGAGAGAGCTATCTTTCCAACCAAAACAGGGTACGGACTATGCATGGGACTATTTTTCATTTAATTTTTTTTTTTTTTTGGAAAAAAACTTCCTAGTAAAAGGCTAATAATCGTAGAGCCTTGACACATCACCCTCTCTGTGTGACGACATTATCATGATTAATGCAAATCACCAGGTGTATACAAATCTTGAAGGCAACCGTTCAACTCTGGTCCAAACTGGTTGGGCATTGCTAGCACTCATTTTTGCTGGACAGGTAAATATATAAAATATACATGTACTCACTAGATGGTAGATGGTTTAATGTGTAGCATGAAGCCAAATTTAAATCAGGTACAGTATGAAATGTGCTCATGATTGACTTATAATAAAGTGCACACTACAGTTTGTATCTTATGTACTGATATAATAGATAATGATTGTTTTCTCATCATCAACAGGCTGAAATAGATCCAACACCAATCCATCGCGGTATAAGGCTTTTGATCAATTCACAAATGGATGATGGTGACTTCCCTCAACAGGTAATTCAAAATGGAAGCATCGATCTATCCTTATTATTATTATTGTTAGCTGATCTTAAGCTGGAATATGACATGAGAACAAAGAAACCAAAAAAAATCATTTAAGGCCCAAATATGGTCAGGTCCTGCCCTTCATGCTGAAATTCCTATACACACAATTTGAAGCAAAAAGAGCAGACGCTTACTGCTGAGATCTTAAGATACCATGGGAAAACATTAAAGAGAGTTTGCAAATGGAATTTTGAAAATATTTGAAAATGATACGCCTAGCGTCCTCTTTGAAAACATTTTATTTTAATCCTTGCTAATAGCATCTAACTAATGACTCTTAACAATTTAACAGGAAATTACCGGAGCATTCTTTAGGAATTGTTCGCTAAACTACTCATCATATCGGAACATCGCGCCAATACGGGCTCTTGGAGAATATCGCCGCCGTGTTCTATTTGCATAACTTTTGGAATGTCTCAAGCAGAGAAGGAGTGAGCAGCAAAATACACTTCAATAAGAAATATTATTCGCAAAGTGTTAGTTATCTTAATTGTGTTATGAATATAAGGGTCCTGTTATATACTATTTGCAATATGATGTCTTTTTATAAAAATATTCTCACCCTCAAACGGGTGTAGGATCTCCTCAAATATGTCGATTTGGCAATATCTTATAATATAATTGCAGTGGATGTCTTGCACATCACACACCATGAAGGATTGCACATGTATACCTTGTCATCCAATGAATAATTTACAGGTGCTTTTATATCTTTTATTCTTCCATGTACATCATTTCATAAATTACTACTTAACTTCTTGGGTGACCAACAAATCAAAAACCAGAATAAAGGATCATAAAATGATCGCTATTGTTGGCGGTTAAAAATAAAACATACCTATTACTATAGCTAGTGATGAATCGAAATTGTATCCTCGAGACCAAGGACAATTATTTCATATAAAAAAAGAGAATTATCTGTAAAGAATTATATTAAGAATAACGGTTATAAAAAATAATAACTAATTAATTAATAAAATAAAACAGTAGGAAAAGCAACCCATCATGCGAACAGATATCACTACAAGAAATTTAATTTTTGCTAACGCGCAAAATGCGTCGCTCAACATAAGAAATGCGTCGCCATTGCGACACCAAAGCCCCATCGCTAAACGATCAATCGGTAAAGAAATCATGCGTCACAAATACATCGCTATTTAGCAACGCACTGAATGCGTCGCTAATGCATTGCTATTTGTTGATGCATTTGTGATGCATTCAGTGCATCGCTAAATAGCAACTATTTAGGGACACATTTGTTAGCGTACATTTGTGATGAATGCGTCGCTATTTTGGGTTTAAGTGCATCGCTAAATAGCGACTATTTAGAGACACATTTGTGATGCATTAATGCATCGCTATTTAGCGCACATTTGTGATGCAGCATTAATACATCGCTAATGTATCGCTATTTTGGGTTTAGGGTTTAGCGACGCATAATTGCATCGCTATTTAGTGATGAAAATGCATCACCAATATTTAATATTTTTTTAATAATTAGATGAAAAGTAAAATTTAAACATGCTTATGCAAATACAATTCATGCTATAAAAGAGACATGGTAATTTAAAATAACTACTTGCACTAATTCGCTAAATAGACATTCAAATTGTAAAATAAGTCTGAAATTTTTCTATTAAAGTAGAGTAGATAAGTTTCGATCCATTACATAATGAAACATAAATAACAATAATGTATACAAAATAGAAAAATAAAAATAACATCAATTGTCCTGCGGTAGTGAAGGCCAAGATGTATCGGAGAGTGAAGATGCTGTGTTCTATGGCAAACCAACTCCTGCATGTCATGCATTTGCTGTCGATCTGTGGCTTGCTATGCTCTGATGTCTGCAAGCTACTTCTGAAGCACGAAAGTGTGCTCTTGCTATGCTTTGAGGTCGGCCGTGCTCCTGCTGTGCTCTGAGATCGGCAAGCTGCTGCCGAAGCTCGAAAGTATGCTCGTCAAACTCCTGCCAAATATGATCCATAATGGATCGCCTCATCTCATCAATGTGCTCAATTGGAATATCACAGGATCTGATATGCGAACAGGAACCTGAAATAGAAAAGTATCTGGAAGCTTTGGTGCCCAGACCATACACTCTACGATCGTGTGACTGGACACCAACAGCTTCCAAGAATATCCGTCGAGACTCCTATGGTCAAAGCTCGACGGACGTCTCCCCATCAGTAGAATTAGACTGTGATGCTTGGGAGAGCAACTCATCCGCCCATGCCTACGAGAAATAAAAAATATGGGTCGACCGTGCATCGACCGAGGAACCGTTTGTGTGTGTCGCATCAAATGTGGAGTAAAAGGAAAGTAATGCATCCTTTCATATGGCACACTTTTCCTCATGCTTGAACCAGCTCCTTCATGTTCACTTCTATACCTCGATTGTCTGCATATCTTACACTATTTCAATCCTGAATCTTCATCCCAATATATCATACAATTGTTTAAACAACAATCAATCTTATTCACTGGTAGATCAAGCTTACGTAACTTCTTTGTTGAGTAAAAACTGTCCGCTGCAACATCATCATTTGGCACAACTTTCTTTATTAACCCAGCGACTGCATCAAAGGCCTTTTCAGATAAGTGATGTTGTGCCTTAATGTTCAACATACAAGCAACTAAAGACAACTGAGAATGGTTCTCGGATCCAGGATATAATTCTTGATTTGCAGCATGCAGCATGTCATAAAATTATTGTGCTTCTGAATTTGATTCTTTATTAAAAGAACTTCGATTGAATTCATTACCATCTACATTCATTACCATTTTTTCATATGGATTTTGATTGAATTCATTATCCGCTATTGCTTGTCCCAGCAATCGATCCCTTTGCTTCACTGTGACAGTTCCAAACTTCATAATAGTTTCAACATCTCTATAGGCTTTGTTTTGACACTTCAAATTACAGGGGCATCTAATCAGAGGGTCATCCATCCAATACTGTTGGCTACAAGCAAACACAATAAATTCCTCTGACACTTCAAATTACAGGGGCATCTAATCAGAGGGTCATCCATCCAATACTGTTGGCTACAAGCAAACACAATAAATTCCTCCAAACCATTGATAAAATCGAGATTAAGCAATCCATCCTTCAACCTTGTATACATCCACGAGCAATCCCCGCTCATTTTGGAATGACTTGTATGAATACAACTTCTGTTTTATAATGAAAGCCAAGTAAGTTGATGGCTTTATCCAGTGTAATTATTGTCAACATCACAATTAAGGCCAATAATATCAGGACATATAAATCAACAAATCATTTGATTGCTTCTATATATACTGAATCTCTATAGTCTTAAGAACTGATATTTTCTTAACATCCTTTTACTTCTTCAAAAAGATTATTTATTATACAATTTTAAAATTTACAACTAAATTATAAACATTTCCCAAATCTATTTACCTATTCATAAAACATGTAAAAGACACATTAATTACTCTTCAAAAAACGTGAGTATCAAAATCATGTTCTTTACCAAGGGGAAAAAGAAAAAGTTACATGCCACCATAGTACAACATATATTGCAATACAGGAATTCCCAATATCAATTCTTTAAAAGAAATTATGACTATCTGCTACATCTACCACAAATTAATACCTGAGATAAATGCAGGTAATGTCCTAGAACTTCAAATTTGACAATTGATGTGCTTGGCAAATTCAACCTAGAAAAGACATGTCATGGAAGCCACCAAAGTAATATTATAAAGTGAAATTTAGCTGGAATAAAATATTATTTGTTATACTAATACAATTATTACTTACAAAAGTATAATTGCAACAAGAAACAATAAAACTTGATGAAAATCCCAAAGAGATCAATATGTATGTTGAAAGCTTCCTTTAATTAGGATTCATCTGTCTTTATGGAATGCTCTTGTCTATCCAATCAGTCACCTAATACTGATATCCAGCATACATATTGATCAGGTCTTGGTCACTAGAACAGGAAATAGAAAATAATCTCTCAAGAGAAACATGAAACTCAAAGCAACAAACAAGAGGCCACGAGGAGCTTCCATTTAATTCATGTAACAGTAAAATTTGTCGCGTGAAACCAAGTGGAAAGCGTTGCAGCAAGCGAGAATTTTGGTCAGCATAGTCGTTTTAGCAAGGGTTCAACTGCCACCAATGTCATCAATAAATTTTTGCTCTTCTGAAACATACCATAGATTGGAAAGCAATAAAATAAGGGTTCTAGTGCTGTGTCACACCTTGTGTATCACAGGATATCAACCTGTGCCGGTTTGGCAAGATTAGATGCAGCTCAGTGCCACTCAATCCCAAACCATTATTTTTAAACACACTAAAACATAATGCCACTTAGATAAACTATTAATGTGCATTCAAGCCTCAAACATGTTTTTTATAAGCATTCCAAATGGTAAGCTTGATCCTCAAAGTATTAGATAAATTATACATAGAAGCAACACCAATACATGATGTACAAAGAAAGTATCAGAGAGAAATAGGAGATTAAAGTTTCAACCAAGAGAAGGCTTTGATATACTAGCTGGAAGCAAATTTTACCATTATATATTGCCGCTCTTTCAAGAGCCACATTTCACCATAGTCTAAGAGCTATCCACCCTCCAAGAAGAGCTATGTTTCATTGCACCCCTAGAAAAGCCCACTCTCTGAAGAAGCAAGCACCACGACTCTGCTCACTAGTTCAACGTTGTCTTTTTTTTTTTTTTTCTTTTTTCCTGAAGCTATCAATTTGAAGAAATGGAGAGATCCAGTTCAATCAAGAAAAGGTCTCGAAACTTAATTCAACTTAAAAAGCTCACGCTGTTAAATTTGTAACGCAATGGCCAGTATTTGCACAGGTAATCCTTTCCCCTTCTCTACGTCATCCCAAAAGCCTTTAATTTCTTTTCCGATTCAGAGATATAATTAACATATAAAATTCCATGAGATCTTTACAAAGAAATTGAAAATAGAAATCCAACCCATCGGCAAGAAACAATCGTATCAGCAAAGAATCGATTCCATCATCCAAATAAATCAAATCAGTAACCACACCGAAGACACATCTTAAAAATTAAAATTTTTAAGAAACATACAAAAATAGATCAATCCACGCGAGCGCTATTAAGAAGGCAAGTTATGTTGCTGATCCGACGCCGTTAGAGAACCGTGAAGGAAGGAAACTGATGAAGCCCCTTTCCCAGCTGCAACAGGCATTTAATGATACGGTCATAATGACTTGAAGGGCATTTATGGCTGCCATGATGACCCCATCGGTCTCGGACATGTTCCACCTTCGACCTGTGAAGGAAGGAAATTGATGAAGCCCCCTCGGCCTCAGCTCCCAACATCCATCCACGGAGCTACAACAGGCATTTAATGGTACCGTCATAATGACTTGAAGGGCATTTATGGCTGCCATGATGACCCCATCGGCCTCGGACATGTTCCACCTTCAACCCCCGAGACCTCCTCTCGGTCTCGAGCCACATGAACAGTGTTTCAACCCCCGAGACACCCACCACCGAGACCTCCTCTCGGTCTCGGGCCACATGAATGGTACCCCCTCTCGGTCTCGGGCCACATGAACAGTGCTTCAACCCCCGAGACACCCACCACCGAGACCCCCTCTCGATCTCGGGCCACATGAACGATATCCCAACCCCTGAGACCCCTTCTCGGTCTCGGGCCAAATGAAAGTGTTTCAACCCCTGAGACACCCTAGGCCTATCGCACCAAGGCACTTAAGGCCACGTGTATTCATTACTCTAAGGCATTTATTGCTTTATTCATTCCTATGTATTAAGGCATTTATGGCCGCCATGATGGCCCCATCTGCCTCGGCATGTTCCACCTTCGACCCTCTCTCGGTCTCGGCCTCAAGTCTCAACCCCGAGACCCCCTCTCTGTCTCGGCCTCAAGTCTCAACCGCCAAGACCCCCTCTCAGTCCGGGCCACATGAACGGTATCCCAACCCCCGAGACCCCCTCTCAGTCTCGGGCCATCCCAACCCCCGAGACCTCTTCTCGGTCTCGGGCCACATGAACAGTGTTTCAACCTCCGAGACACCCTCGGCCTGTCGCACCAAGGCACTTAAGGCCACGTGCATTCATTACTCTAAGGCATTTATTGCCTTATTCATTTCCCTATATTAAGGCATTTATGGCTGCCACGTTGGCCTCTTCAACCTCAGACTCCTTCCCCTCGGCATGAATAGCGCTCGGCCTCGGTAGTGAATAGTGCCATGCAAGTATTCACCCTCGGCCTTTTCTGAAGCTCATCCAAGGGCATAAATAGTGTCACGCAAGCACTCCATAATCAATGCTCTACGAGGGACAGTTGGCTTCAACTCAACATCATCTTCCCCTCAACGACTGTACCTTGGGACCCACACGACTAACTTTATCATCCATTGCTGTCCGCGCAGGATAACCAAAAAGGTAACATAGGAGATACATCTGGCAAGCGTCGTAGCGATCGGCCATGCTCTGCAGCCACCTACTCTGACGGGACATGGCCTGCAGCTTGACACGTCACATGGAGGTAAGCTCCATTGTGCTGCCATCAATTAATGCTCTGACAAGTGATCACGCCCCAAGCCCACGGACTCCAAGCATCTATAAAAGGGTAAGAAGGACCCCAACTAGGTAACACTAAGAACTCCAAGAACTGAGAACACACTACACTCTTAACACTCATTCTTGCCCATAGAGAGCACGACTCTAAGCCTCTCTCTTCTTCTCTCTTTCGAGCTTCCTCAAGCTTATGACTGTTGCCCAGAGCACTAACTTGAGCGTCGGAGGGTTCCCGCCGAAATCTCCGGCTCCCGGGACTTGTTTGCAGGCCCGCAGGTGCAAGGAGCTCGTCGAAGGATCCCGGGCCCACTGGAGGAGGCGACCGAACGCTTGGGGATGGTGATTGGCGTCATCGGATTGGCGCGCCAGGTAGGGAGAGAAAGCAGAGTTCTGTGACACTAAGCTACAAGCTCTTACTTCCTCTATGATAATAATGGAAGCTTCTGCTAGTTATGCTGGGGGGCATCCTCAACAAGCTGAGCAACAAGATGCTAGTTCTATGTTCCACCATCACCACCAGTTCATGCCATTCAAGCAAAATACCGTGCCACCCTCACCCTGAAGATCCAAGCATTAGCGGCTGTTGTTCAAAGGCTATGGGAGCAATATTCCATAGCCACGTGGCAACAAGCTCAAGAGCAAAAGCAACCTCAAACTCAAACTCAATGACAATTTAAGGCTCGGGCTCGTTAGCCAGCAAGAGCGCCACTCCTTGCCATCCAAATCCTAACTCCTGGTCACCTCAAGTATTTATGGGCATTTTTTATTCCTAACGGTGATAAGCTAAGACATGTTGATGCTATTAATGCAAGGTGGGAGATGAGGACAAAGGGCTTTGGCGGTTGACTCTATCTACCCCCTCTCCCTCTTTCCTCTACTGCACCCAGAGCCAATCCGAACTCAAGACCTCCTGTGGATTCCATTCCAGCTGCCTTCGGATTTCAGCACTGGTACCCTCCGCCTTCAATCAACATAGTTATCTGGGGGTAGGTCGTCAACTCAGTGGAAGGAGAGAGAGGCCGTGGAAGCTAGAGGGCCCTTGCCTTGAACCAATGTGGAGGCTGCCCGAATCATGATAACTTCAAACAACATCCTCTCCTAACCGTCCGCCTTCAGCAGACTCTCCCGGCCGCTCGTCTTCAATGGCCGCTGGCTTCCCGGGCTTCCCTCGGCGACCTCTAGCTCCCGAGTCCGACTCCGACTCTCGTCCGTGGCTCCGCTCCAGCGTCCCTGGCTCTAGATCCCATCTCTCTCTTTACTGCACTCTGAAGATGGGTCCCCAGCTTCATTTCGGAGAGGAGCTGTCATCAACCAACTCCAGGCTCCGTCCCAACTTGATTCCCTGGGGGACAGACCACCAGCGAGCGAAAGTGCTCAAATCCGCAGAAGGAAAACAAGGGTGCTACAAGAGCTAAGTATGTTGCACTTTAGACAGTTTTCTTTCATTGATACATAAAAATATTATGCAGGGAAGACCAACCTTGCATCAACATTCAAGACCAATGTACCATTGGCACCAAAGATCGGTGTACCACCAGATCCAAAAAGCCCGACTCCGGTTGGCACTCAAAGCCCGATGTACCATCGGCACTAAAGCTCAAGGCCAGCTCGGCACAAAAGGCACCTGACGACTCTCAACTCTCAGGTCACCCTTCGGGGTTAAAAAGGCACCTGACGACTCTCAACTCTCAGATCACCTTTCGGGGTTAAAAAGGTACCTGACAACTCTCAACTCTCATGTCACCCTTCGGGGTTAAAAAGGCACCTGACGACTCTCAACTCTCAGGTCACCCTTCGGAGTTCAAAAGGCTCTCAATAGCCTCAACTTTGCCTCAGCGGCTTCGTCACAGCCTCAACGGCTTCATTTCAGCCTCAGCGGCTTCAACTCTGCATTAGCGGCCAACGGCCAATCGGGTAATACCTTCGCTTAAATTGTACACTTGTAACATATCACTGGTTTCTTTCAGCTATCAAGAAGCCCCAAGACATCTCACAGCTGGGAGAGGCCAACTCCTCAGCTCACAGTTGATGGGCACCCACTTCTAAACTTCACGCCAAAAGTAAAGAGCCCCTCCAAGCTCACCAACAAATGCCACAAACATAGAGCCTCCCAAAACGAAGCAGAAGGAGACAAATTCCTCCAACAAAGAGCTAAGTACACTACAAGAAAAAGTTTCTTTTCATTAGTATCTAAATGCATTATGGGAAAACCAACCATTCAAAAGGCTCTCGAAGGTCCTGTGATCAAAAGGTCACCCCTGGGCCGGCCGTGAAACCCCCGCGGTGGTTCAAGACCTATGATTCCAGCAACCTCGAGTCACCCCTCGGGCTAGCCACGAAACCCCCGAGGTGGTTCCGGAGTAGCTCGACGGTATGGCAGCTAACGAATACCACTTGGCTTGGCTAGCATACGCCCCAAGTCGGTTCAAATCCCTAACAGCCCGTACCCGCTCGAGTCACCTCCCGAACCAGAACACAGACACCCGAGGCAATATTAATTCAGCCCCCGTGGCTCTATTTCCGCTTCGGCAATTTTATTTCAGCCTCAACGGCTTATCTCTGCCTCCGCAGCATTATTGCAGCCTCAACGGCTCCCTCTATCTTAGGAGCATCATTGCGGCTTCATTGGCTCTCTGCCTCAACGGCATGTGGATGGGGACCCACATCCAAACTTCATGTCAAAAGTTAAAGACCCCAAAGTCAGGTGGGGATCAGCCATTTGGGAGGTGATGCCCCTTTCACCTTGCTGGAGTTGGCCCGCTTCGTCTCAGGAGCAAGGGGGCATCTGATGTGGCTGATCCGATGCCGTTAGAGAGTCGAAGGAAGAAAACTGACGAAGCCCCCTTCGGCCTCAGCTCCCAACATCCATCCACGGCATTGCTCCCAGCTGCAGCAGGCATTTAATGGTACGATCATAATGACTTAGAGAGAATTTATGGCTGCCATGATGGCCCCATCGGCCTCGGACATATTCCACCTTCGACCCCCGAGACCCCCTCTCGGTCTCGGCCTCAAGTCTCAACCCCGAGACCCCCTCTCAGTCTTGGCCTCAAGTCTCAACCACCGAGACCCTCTCTCGGTCTCGGGCCACATGAATGGTATCCCAACCCCAGAGACCCCTCTTGGTCTCGGGCCACATGAACAGTGTTTCAACCCCCGAGACACCCACCACCGAGACCCCCTCTCGGTCTTGGGCCACATGAACGGTATCCCAACCTCGAGACCCCATCTCGGTCTCAGGCCACATGAACAGTGTTTCAACCCCTGAGACATCCTCGGCCTGTCGCACCAAGGCACTTAAGGCCACGTGCATTCATTACTCTAAGGCATTTATTGCCTTATTCATTCCCCTGTATTAAGGCATTTATGGCTGCCATGATGGCCCCATCGGCCTCGGACATGTTCCATCTTCGACCCCCGAGACCCCTCTCGGTCTCGGCCTCAAGTCTCAACCACCGAGACCCCCTCTCGGTCTCGAGCCATATGAACGGTATCCCAACCCCCGAGATCCCCTCTATGTCTCGGGCCACATGAACAGTGTTTCAACCCCCGAGACACCCTCGGCCTATCGCACCAAGGCACTTAAGGCCACGTGTATTCATTACTTTAAGGCATTTATTGCCTTATTCATTCCCCTGTATTAAGGCATTTATGGTTGACGTGCTCGGCTTCTTTCCCTCGGCATGAATAGCGCTCGGCCTCGATAGTGAACAGTGTCATACAAGTGAACAATGCCATGCAAGTATTCACCCTCGGCCTTTTCTGAAGCTCATCCAAGGGCATGAACAGTGTCACGCAAGCACTCCATAATCAATGCTCTATGAGGGACAGTTGGCTTCAACTCAACATCATCTTCCCCTCAACGGCTGTACCTTGAGACCCACATGACTAACTTTATCACCCATCGCTGTCCGCGTAGGACAATCAAAAATGTGACGTAGGGGACACATCTGGCAAGTGCCGTAACGATCGGCCATGCCCTGCAGCCATCTACTCTGACGGGACATGGCCTGCAGTTTGACACGTCATATAGAGATAAGCTCCATTATGCTACCATCAATTAATGCTCTGACAAATGATCACGCCCAAGCCCACGGACTCCAGGCATCTATAAAAGGGTAAGAAGGACCCCAACCAGGTAACACTAAGAACTCCAAGAACTGAGAACGCACTACACTCTTAACACTCATTCTTGCCCACAGAGAGAACGGCTCTAAGCCTCTCTCTTCTTCTCTCTTTCGAACTTCCTCAAGCTCACGGCTGTTGCCCAGAGCACTGACTTGAGTGTCGGAGGATCCTCGCCGAAATCTTTGGTCTCCGAGACTTGTTTGCAGGCCCGCAGGCGCAAAAAGCTCGTTGAAGAATCCTGGGCCCGCTGGAGGAAGCAACCGGACGCTCGGGGATCGTGATTTGGCGTCAAGAAATGATGCCCTCCATCCATGTCGAACAGATCTGAATCCCCATTCATCGTGAACCAACGAAGTCAAGGAAAGATGCAAGAAAATGCGAAGGTGGGACAGAGAGAAGAGCTTCGAACAATACCTCAGTAAGGCGGACTTATCTTCTACCGGGTTGGAGGGTAGGAGAAGCCGAGGGGAAGAAAGGGGCAAAGAGATCTTCCACCCTCCTCCTCAGTTCGAATGATCCGGGCTTTGCACGCGAAGGGCAACACGAGACAGATGGATAGACTCTCTGGCTTCAGACGGAAAAGCTCTCGTCCTGGTTTCACGAGGCAGAGAACCGGGGATCATGGTTTCGGCTTTCCTCTCACTTCCCTCGGGTGATCTCGGCAAAAAATCCTACAAATAGCCATGAAAAACACACTAAAATCATCAAACAGTGACCCATGCCAGATTTATTGCAATAAAATTTCTAGGGCCCGTGGCCTTACGACAGAGACGGAGATGGAACTTGATGTGGCTGATCCAACGCCGTTAGAGAACCATGAAGGAAGGAAACCAACGGAGCCCCTTTGGCCTCCAAAGGGCCCTTCGGCCACGGTAACGTTTATGGCCTCATAAAGCCACGCACACCCAATTTCTCTAAGCTCCATGGCCGACAGCTCCATGGCCGACAGCTCCAAGGCCGACAGCTCCATGGCCGGCAGCTCCAAGGCCGACAGCTCCATGGCCGGCAGCTCCATGGCTGGCAGCTCCAAGGCCGATAGCTCCAAGGCCGGCAGCTCCATGGCCGACAGCTCCATGGCCGGTAGCTCCAAGGCCGATAGCTCCATGGCCGGCAGCTCCATGGCCGACGGCTCCATGGCCGATAGCTCCAAGGCCGACGGCTCCATGGCCGACGGCTCCAAGACCTACAGCTCCAAGACCTACAGCTCCATGGCCGACGGCTCCATGGCCGGCAGCTCCAAGGCCGATAGCTCCATGGCCGGCAGCTCCAAGGCTGACAGCTCCAAGGCCGACGGCTCCATGGCTGACAGCTCTAAGGCCGATAGCTCCAAGGCCGGCAGCTCCATGGCCGGCAGCTCCAAGGCCGCTGGCTCTAAGGCCGACAGCTCCAAGGCCGATAGCTCCATGGCCGATTCTCGACACCTCTCAAGCGGCCCAGCACTTTCCTAGCTGGCCCCCGGCGTGCCCAAGCTAGGCGGCCCCGGCACTTTCCTAGCCGGTCCCCGGCGTGTCCAAGCTAGGCGGCCCCGGCACCTCCTACCCGACCCCGGCACTTTTCTAGCTGGCCCCCGGCGTGTCTAAGTTAAGCCAGCCCCGACACTTTCCTAGCCGGCCCCCGGCGTGTCCAAGCTAGGCGGCCCCGACACTTTCCTAGCCGGCCCCCGGCGTGTCCAAGGTAGGCGGCCCCGGCACCTCCCAGCTGGCCCCGACACTTTCCTAGCCGGCCCCCGGCGTGTCCAAGCCAAGCGGCCCGGCACTTTCCTAGCCGGCCCTCGGTGTATCCAGCTAGGCGACCCCGGCACCTCCTAGGCGGCCCCGACACCTCCCAGCCGGCCCCGGCACTTTCCTAGCCGGCCCCTGGCGTGTCCAAGCTAGGCGCACCGGCACCTCCCAGCCGGTCCTGGCACTTTCCTAGCCGCCCCCCCGGCATGTCCAAGCTAAGCCGGCCCTGGCACTTTCCTAGCCTGCCCCCGGCGTATCCAAGCTAGGCGGCCCCGGCACTTTCCTAGCCGGCCCCCGACGTCCAAGCTAGGCGGCCTCGGTACCTCCCAACTGGCCCCGACACTTTCCTAGCCGGCCCCCCGGCATGCCCAAGCTAAGCCGGCCCCGACACTTTCCTAGCCGGCCCCCGGTGTGTCCAAGCTAGGCAGCCCCGGCACTTTCCTAGCTGGCCCCTGGCGTGTCCAAGCTAGGCGGCCCCAGCACCTCCCAGCCGGCCCCGGCACTTTCCTAGCTGGCCCCCAGGCATGTCCAAGCTAAGCCGGCCCCAGCACTTTTCTAGCCGGCCCCCAGCGTGTCCAAGCCAAGAAGCCCGGCACTTTCCTAGCCGGCCCCCGACGTGTCCAAGCTAGGCGGCCCCGGCACCTCCCAGTCGGTCCCGGCACTTTCTTAGCTGGCCCCCGGTGTGTCCAAGCTAGGCGGCCCCGGCACCTCCCAGCCGGCCCCGACACTTTCCTAGCCGGCCCCCGGTGTGTCCAAGATAGGCGACCCCGGCACTTTCCTAGCCGGCCTCTGGTGTGTCCAAGCTAAGCTGTCCCGGCACCTTCTAGCCAGCCCCGGCACTCTCCTAGCCAGCCCCCGGCGTGTCCAAGTTAGGTGGCCCGGCCCCTTCCGGCCGGCCCCGGCACTTCCCAGCTGGCCCCAGCATCTCCGTGCCCGCCGAGTCGGCCCCGGCCATCCTTGGCCGGCCCCTCTCAACCCCGGCGTCTTCAGGCCTGCCGAGTCATCCCCGGCCATCCTGGCCGACCCTTCTCGGCCCCGGCATCTCCGAGCTGGCCGGGCCAGCCCCAGCCATCCCTGGCTGGCCCCGCCCCAGCACTTCCTGGCTGGGGAGGACGGCCCCGGCTTTCCCCTCTCTGATGGGATAGGATTGTTGATCCACTCATTGATTTTGATGATTAATAAAGGAATTGAGTATATTTATTTGATTACTAATGGATTTTATAAGTGTTTCAGGACTTAAATTTATTTGATCAATTTAAAGGAATTAAGAAATGAATTTTGAATCAAATACAAATCAGAGATTTCAAAGTTTCAGAGCTTGGAGTCGACACCTAGAAAGTCTGGAGCCGACCCCATGGCCAATTCAATTTTAATCTGATTTTTGATACAACCTGGAGCCGACACCTAGAGTTTCGGAGCCGACACCTAAGGTTTCGGAGTCGACACTTTACTGTGTCTGGAGCCGACTCCGATGCTGGAACAGAGCGTGATTTTCTGAGCATCCTGGAGCCGACACCTACAGTTTTCGGGAGCCGACACCTGACGACGGCGAGCCGACACTTACTTTTGCGGAGCCGACTCCACGACGAACTCAGATTTTACTATTTATGGAAAAACGATTCGGAGCCGACACCTGAAAAGCTGGAGCCGACTCCAACCCACCTGGACGAAAAATCAAAAATGCCAGATCAGCTCTAACGGTAATATTTTTGATTTCTGACATCTAACGGCTATTTTTTATGAATGGAAAATCCTTCCAGGTACACTCCAACGGCTAGATTTCCACCCAAAAATGAATCAAAGGAAAATCTATAAAAAGGGGAAAAAACCGTTTGAAAAATATAGAAAGAGAGATAGAAACGGATAGACAAAATCAAAAATCAAAATCCGAGAAGTCTTGAGCCTATATCCAAGAGAGGAGCTTTCAAGTTCAAAACCTTCCACTCCACAAAGCTCAAAGAAGAATCCAAGCCGTTCAAATAGAGAAAATCGGAGGATTCTCAACTAGAAGAAAGAGACCAACTTTTCAATCTTCTCAACTGCATCTACTGTGAAGAATCGGAGCTGAGGCTTGATTCAACCCAGCAAGGAGAAGAGGAAAAGAAGAAAAGAAGAAAAGCTCAAAGCCAAACAACTTCAAACCAGGCTTTTCTAAACCTATTTACTTTTCTTTGAATATTTGCTCATTAAGGAGCTGTGAAATTTGTAAAACATATATTCTTGTTTGTGCCTAGTTCAATCAAAGGGGATTGAACTAGTGGAGGTTGTTAACCTCGGGTCAAGCTAGTTTAGCTTGAGTTTGGGTTTGTGCTGGTGAGCCCGAAAAACCGGCTGGGTTCGTTGTGATCCCGGGTAAAACAACAAGTTTGAGTTGTGAACTTGTAAAACAACTCGGCTGTAATCGAGGAGATTATAGTGTGGACCCAAGTGATCTTGGGAGTGGACGTAGGTGTTGGATACACCGAACCACTATAAAATCTTTGTGTTTGCCGTGCTTCCATTGACTCTATCTCTATCTCTGTTTTATTCGTTGTACTTTGTATTTACATTGCATTTGCTTTCATTCATCTTAAGCAAACAATTTTTCAAAAGGCTAAATTTTTAAAGAACCCAATTCACCCCCCCCTCTTGGGTTGTCATCTGGGCCAACAATTGGTATCAGAGCAAGTGCTCATTAGATTTTGATCACACGATCAAGAGCTAAAGATCCAAATGGCAACTCAAGTTGGATCATTTGCGAAGGTCATTCTACAAATAGACCTCCTTTGTTTAATGGTTCCAACTATTCTTATTGGAAAGCAAGAATGAGGATATTCATTCAAGCTTCTGATTATGAATTGTGGGGTGTTATAACTAATGGACCTAGTACACCCACACACGTTGTTGATGGCACTATTGTTCCTAAGCCCGAAAGGGATTGGAATGATAATGATAGGAAAATGGCACAGCTCAATGCTAAGGCCATGAATGTCTTATATTGCTCTTTAGATGCTAATGAATTTAATAGAATCTCCACTTGTAATTCCGCAAAGGAGATTTGGGATAGATTAGAGGTTACCCATGAGGGTACTAACCAAGTAAAAGAATCCAAAATAAATATTCTTGTTCATAAATATGAGTTATTTTGCATGGAACAAACTG
The DNA here is from genome assembly GCA_900491605.1 of Calamus simplicifolius. Classification (NCBI taxonomy): domain Eukaryota; kingdom Viridiplantae; phylum Streptophyta; class Magnoliopsida; order Arecales; family Arecaceae; genus Calamus; species Calamus simplicifolius. Next base: position 546,269 of record UESW01004021.1, read on the forward strand.
AAAATATAGCTAGCATGTATACTAGATTTACTGATATTGTAAATGGTTGAAAAGTTTAGGCAAAACATATTCTAACTCTGAACTTGTTCGAAAAATTCTCAGGTCACTTCCAAGAACGTGGGAAGCGAAGGTGACAGCAATCCAAGAAGCAAAGGACCTCAACACCTTACCCTTAGAGGAGCTTCTAGGATCCCTAATGACCCATGAATTGACCATGAAGCAGCACATAGAAGAAGATGTGAAAAAGAAAAAGACCATAGCTCTTAAGGCTGCAAAATGAGGAGAGCTGCAATGATAGTGAAGAAGATGATGATGAGACAGCTCTTCTAGCAAGAAAGTTCAAAAAATTCATGAGGAGAAAGAGACCCTTCCACAAGAAGAAATTTGGAACTAAGATGGAAGGAGAAAAGAAAAAGACAAGGACAAGGATAAAGAGAAAGACCCCTTGATTTGCTATGAATGTAAGAAACCGGGGCATTACAGATATGATTGTCCTCAACTGAAAAAGACTTTCAAGAAGAAAAAGAAAGCCTATGTTGCAACTGGAGCGACAGCGATGAATCCTCTCGGAGGAAGAACAAAAGGAGGTTGCTAACATTTGCTTTATGGCAAACGAAGAGGATGAGGTAAGTTCTGAAAACCCTTGCGATGAATTTGCTTTTGATGAATTATTTGATGCTTTTAATGAACTTGTGGTGATTTCAAAATTTTGAAAAAGAAATATAAGTTTTTGAAAAATGAAAATTTAACTTTGATTGAAGAAAAAGAAAATCTTAATAAAGAAACTAAAGTGCTGAAATCTGAAAAAGAAATTTGACTAAAGAAAAAGAATCAATTTCTAATGAAAATGATAAACTAAAGAAGGAAGTTGATAAATATAAAAGTATTGTTGATAAATTCACTTATAGTTCAGAAAAACTTAATTTATTGTTAAGTAATCAAAGAGCTATATATGATAAGGCTGGTTTAGGATATAGACCTAATTTGAAACAAAAATTTGTCAAAAACTTTTTTAAAAAGGAACAAAAGATAATGTTACATGTCATTACTGTAACAAGAAGGGACACAAAGTTTTTGAATGCAATTTTAAGAAAATAGATAAGAAGATAAATAGTAAAGGAAAGAAAATTTGGGTTCCGAAAGGAACAATTTTTATGCTACTAACCATGAAGGACCCAAGAAAGCTTGGGTACCTAAATATAAGACTTAATTATTTTTGCAGGAGTGTCTTGCGGCCAAAAGATCAAAGAGAAAGTGGTATCTCGATAGCGGCTGCTCAAGACACATGACGGGTGACAAGGATCAATTCATCACCCTTGAAAGCAAAAGAGGAGGAGTTGTTACATTTGGCGACAATGGCAAAGGCCAAATCTTGGGGTTTGGTAACATTCAAATAACTCCCTCCACATATATTGAAAATGTCTTATATGTTGATGGTTTGAAACATAATTTAATTAGCATTAGTCAATTATGTGATAAAGGTTTTAAAGTATCATTTGAATCTTCTATATGCACAGTTTCTAATCCCATTGATAATAGCATTGTTTTTATTGGAAATAGAAATGGCAATGTATACTGATTGATTTAGACAATTTGTCTACAAGTAATCATTGCCTAGTTGCTAATAATGCTAATATAAATGAGATTGGTTGGTTGTGGCATCGTAGATTAGGTCATGCAAGCACACACCTTATTTCAAAATTAATTAGAATGGATTTAGTAAAAGGACTTCCAAATTAGATTTTGAAAATAATAAAATTTGTGATGCATGTCAATTTGGAAAACAAACTAGAAATTCTTTCAAAACTAAAAATATTGTTTCCACTTCTAGGCCACTTGAACTACTTCACATGGATCTTTTTGGACCTACTAGAACCACAAGTCTAGGAGGAAAGAAATATGGTCTTGTGATTGTAGATGATTACTCTAGATACACTTGGGTAATTTTTTAGCTCACAAGGATGAGACTTTCCATATTTTTGAAATTCTTCAAGAAAGTCACAAATGAGAAAAACACACCATAGTGTCTCTAAGAAGTGATCATGGCACAGAATTTGAAAATCATTTATTTGAAAATTTTTGCATAGAAAATGGCATTATCATAATTTTTCTGCACCTAGAACACCGCAACAAAATGGTGTAGTTGAAAGAAAAAATAGAACCCTAGAAGACATGGCCCGTACCATGCTATGTGAAAGCAACTTACCAAAATACTTTTGGGCGGAAGCTATAAACACGGCATGCTACATCCTTAATAGAGCTTTAATTAGGCCAATCATTAAGAAAACACCTTATGAACTTGGAATAATAGAAAACCAAACATAAGTATTTTCATGCATTTGGTTGTAAATGTTTCATTCATAATAATGGTAAAGATAACCTAGGAAAATTTGATGCAAAATCTGATGAAGGCATATTCTTAGGATATTCAACATCTAGTAAAGCTTATAGAGTATTTAACAAGAGAAACTTAATAGTAAGAATCTATTCATGTAATTTTGATGAATCTTTAGCATCAAGTTCTGAAAAGATTGATGATGAGGAAGATACAAACATTCTAGAAAGAGACTTGAAAAATTAAATATAGATGTATCTTCAGATCATGAACAAGAAGCTAAAGATAATGATTCTCCTAGGTTGATGTTGTTATGGAAATCATAATGATATAGATCTTCCTAGAGATTGGAGATATGCCTATAGTCATCCAAGGAATTGATTATAGGTGATCCATCTCAAGGAATAAGAACTAGATCATCAATGAGAAACATCAGTAATCATCTTGCATTTGTATCTCAAATTGAACCTAAAACTATTGAAGAAGCTGAAAAAGATAATAATTGGATGTTAGCATGCAAGAAGAATTAAATCAATTTACTAGAAATAATGTTTGGACATTAGTGAAGACCTAAAATCATTCTGTAATAGGATCAAAATGGGTATTTAGAAATAAATTAGATGAAAATGGCATAGTAATTAGAAACAAAGCTAGATTAGTTGCAAAAGGATATAATCAAGAAGAAGGAATTGATTTTGATGAAACTTTTGCACCTGTAGCTAGACTTGAAGCAATTAGATTATTACTTGCATTTGCATGTCATATGCATATCAATTTATTTCAAATGGATGTTAAAAGCGCATTTTTAAATGGATTTATAAATGAAGAAGTTTTTGTTGAACAACCACCAGGTTTTGAAGATCATGAATTTTCAAATCATGTTTTTAAATTACACAAAGCACTATATGGTTTGAAACAAGCACCTAGAGCTTGGTATGATAGATTAAGTAAATTTCTAATTGAAAATGATTTTGTAAGAGGAAATGTTGATAAAACACTATTTTTGAAAAGAAAAGACAAAGATTTATTAGTAGTACAAATATATGTTGATGATATTATTTTCGGTGCTACTAACAATTTGTTATGTCAAGAATTTGCAAAGTTAATGCAGGGTGAGTTTGAAATGAGCATGATGGGAGAACTCAACTTCTTCCTTGGACTCCAAATCAAACAAAGCAAAGAGGAATCTTCATCAACAAGCCAAATACACAAAGAACTGCTCAAGAAATTTGGTATGGAGTCAATCAAACCCTTGGAACACCAATGAGTCCTTCATGCAAGCTGGACAAAGATGAAGAAGGTAAGAAAGTTGATCAAAAACATTATCGAGGTATGATCGGATCCTTCTTTACTTAACTGCAAGTAGACCAGATATTATGTTTGCAGTATGTTATGTGCTAGATTTCAATCTGAACCTAAAGAATCACACTTAATTGCTGTTAAAAGAATTTTAAGATATTTAAGTGGAACTAAAAATGTAGGTTTATGGTATTCTAGAGACTCAACATTAAATTTAATTGCATATTCTGATTCTGATTATGCTGGATGTAAATTGGATAGAAAAAGCACAAGTGGTGCATGCCAATTCTTAGGAAGTAACTTAATCTCATGGTTTAGCAAAAAGCAAAATTCAGTTGCATTATCTACTACTGAAGCTGAATATGTTGCAGCTGGAAGTTGCTGTGCTCAAATCCTATGGATTAAGAGACAACTTGAAGATTATGGTATAACCCGATAAAACACCATTAGATGTGATAACACGAGTGCAATAAATCTAACTAAAAATCCAATTCAACATTCAAGAACAAAACACATTGAAATTAGATATCATTTTATAAGAGAACATGTAGCTAATAATGAAATTTGTCTTGATATGTTAATACAGAAGAACAATTAGCTGACATATTTACAAAACCTTTGAGTGAAGAAAGATTTTGTTATCTTAGAGGTGAATTAGGGATATGTGACCCTATGGATTGATTTTGATACATTAAGGAATGAGAATCTAAAATTTCTATCAATTTCTTGATATTCCCTTCACTATTTTAAGGACAAATTATCTAGTCATTTGAGCTATTTGATCCTTAATACTCCATAATTTTATCAAAATTTTATAAAATTTATTTTGACGAGTTTCAGTCATTTGATCTCATATATTTTTGCTGAATTTGTCTGGAGTCGACACCTCAGAATGAGGAGTCGACACCTCTGACTGTGTCGCTCTCGGTCCCTGACCTTGGAGCCGACACCTGTAATTCGGAGCCGACTCCAGTTCGAGCGCTGACTGTGTTAGCGATTTGGAGT